>CM033624.1:40446379-40545344 GCA_019453435.1 Rhinogobius similis
TTGTTACTCTCTGTTGTTACTCTCTGTTGTTTCTCTCTGTTGTTACTCTCTGTTGTTACTCTCTGTTGTTTCTCTCTGTTGTTACTCTCTGTTGTTACTCTCTGTTGTTTCTCTCTGTTGTTACTCTCTGTTGTTTCTCTCTGTTGTTACTCTCTGTTGTTACTCTCTGTTGTTACTCTCTGTTGTTACTCTCTGTTGTTACTCTCTGTTGTTACTCTCTGTTGTTACTCTCTGTTGTTTCTCTCTGTTGTTTCTCTCTGTTGTTACTCTCTGTTGTTACTCTCTGTTGTTTCTCTCTGTTGTTACTCTGTTGTTTCTCTCTGTTGTTTCTCTCTGTTGTTTCTCTCTGTTGTTTCTCTCTGTCTCTCTCTGTTGTTTCTCTCTGTTGTTACTCTCTGTTGTTTCTCTCTGTTGTTTCTCTCTGTTGTTACTCTCTGTTGTTACTCTCTGTTGTTTCTCTCTGTTGTTACTCTGTTGTTTCTCTCTGTTGTTACTCTCTGTTGTTTCTCTCTGTTGTTTCTCTCTGTTGTTTCTCTCTGTTGTTACTCTGTTGTTTCTCTCTGTTGTTACTCTCTGTTGTTACTCTCTCTGTTACTCTCTGTTGTTACTCTCTGTTGTTACTCTCTCTGTTACTCTCTGTTGTTACTCTCTGTTGTTACTCTCTGTTGTTTCTCTCTTTTGTCACTCTCTGTTACTCTCTGTTGTTACTCTCTGTTGTTACTCTCTGTTGTTACTCTCTGTTGTTACTCTCTGTTGTTACTCTCTGTTGTTACTCTCTGTTGTTACTCTCTGTTGTTACTCTCTGTTGTTTCTCTCTGTTGTTACTCTCTGTTGTTACTCTCTGTTGTTACTCTCTGTTGTTACTCTCTCTGTTACTCTCTGTTGTTACTCTCTGTTGTTACTCTCTGTTGTTTCTCTCTTTTGTCACTCTCTGTTACTCTCTGTTGTTACTCTCTGTTGTTACTCTCTGTTACTCTCTGTTGTTACTCTCTGTTGTTTCTCTCTTTTGTCACTCTCTGTTACTCTCTGTTGTTACTCTCTGTTGTTACTCTCTCTGTTACTCTCTGTTGTTACTCTCTGTTGTTACTCTATGTTGTTTCTCTCTGTTGTTACTCTCTGTTGTTACTCTCTCTGTTACTCTCTGTTGTTTCTCTCTGTTGTTACTCTCTGTTGTTTCTCTCTGTTGTTTCTCTCTGTTGTTACTCTCTGTTGTTACTCTCTGTTGTTACTCTCTGTTGTTTCTCTCTGTTGTTACTCTCTCTGTTACTCTCTGTTGTTTCTCTCTGTTGTTACTCTCTGTTGTTTCTCTCTGTTACTCTCTGTTGTTACTCTCTGTTGTTACTCTCTGTTGTTTCTCTCTGTTTCTCTCTGTTGTTACTCTCTGTTGTTTCTCTCTGTTGTTTCTCTCTGTTGTTTCTCTCTGTTGTTTCTCTCTGTTGTTTCTCTCTGTTGTTTCTCTCTGTTTCTCTCTGTTGTTACTCTCTGTTGTTTCTCTCTGTTGTTACTCTCTGTTGTTTCTCTCTTTTGTTACTCTCTGTTGTCTCTCTCTGTTGTTACTCTCTGTTGTCACTCTCTGTTGTTACTCTCTGTTGTTTCTCTCTGTTGTTACTCTCTGTTGTTTCTCTCTGTTGTTTCTCTCTTTTGTCACTCTCTGTTACTCTCTGTTGTTACTCTCTGTTGTTTCTCTCTGTTGTTACTCTCTGTTACTCTCTGTTGTTACTCTCTGTTGTTTCTCTCTGTTGTTACTCTGTTGTTTCTCTCTGTTGTTACTCTCTGTTGTTTCTCTCTGTTACTCTCTGTTGTTACTCTCTGTTTCTCTCTGTTGTTACTCTCTGTTGTTTCTCTCTGTTGTTACTCTCTGTTTCTCTCTGTTGTTACTCTCTGTTGTTTCTCTCTGTTGTTTCTCTCTGTTACTCTCTGTTGTTACTCTCTGTTGTTTCTCTCTGTTGTTTCTCTCTGTTGTTACTCTCTGTTGTTACTCTCTGTTTCTCTCTGTTGTTACTCTCTGTTGTTACTCTCTGTTGTTACTCTCTGTTGTTTCTCTCTGTTGTTACTCTCTGTTGTTACTCTCTGTTGTTACTCTCTGTTGTTTCTCTCTGTTGTCTCTCTCTGTTGTTACTCTCTGTTGTTTCTCTCTGTTGTTTCTCTCTGTTGTTTCTCTCTGTTGTTTCTCTCTGTTGTTTCTCTCTGTTGTTACTCTCTGTTGTTTCTCTCTGTTTCTCTCTGTTGTTACTCTCTGTTGTTTCTCTCTGTTGTTACTCTCTGTTGTTACTCTCTGTTGTTTCTCTCTGTTACTCTCTGTTGTTTCTCTCTGTTGTTACTCTCTGTTGTTTCTCTCTGTTGTTACTCTCTGTTGTTTCTCTCTGTTGTTACTCTCTGTTGTTTCTCTCTGTTGTTACTCTCTGTTGTTTCTCTCTGTTGTTACTCTCTGTTGTTACTCTCTGTTGTTACTCTCTGTTTCTCTCTGTTGTTACTCTCTGTTGTTACTCTCTGTTGTTTCTCTCTGTTTCTCTCTGTTGTTTCTCTCTGTTACTCTCTGTTGTTACTCTCTGTTGTTACTCTCTGTTGTTTCTCTCTGTTGTTTCTCTCTGTTACTCTCTGTTGTTACTCTCTGTTGTTACTCTCTGTTGTTTCTCTCTGTTACTCTCTGTTGTTACTCTCTGTTGTTACTCTCTGTTGTTTCTCTCTGTTTCTCTCTGTTGTTACTCTCTGTTGTTACTCTCTGTTGTTACTCTCTGTTGTTACTCTCTGTTGTTACTCTCTGTTGTTTCTCTCTGTTGTTTCTCTCTGTTACTCTCTGTTGTTACTCTCTGTTGTTACTCTCTGTTGTTTCTCTCTGTTGTTTCTCTCTGTTGTTACTCTCTGTTGTTACTCTCTGTTGTTTCTCTCTGTTTCTCTCTGTTGTTACTCTCTGTTGTTTCTCTCTGTTGTTTCTCTCTGTTGTTTCTCTCTGTTGTTTCTCTCTGTTGTTACTCTCTGTTGTTTCTCTCTGTTGTTACTCTCTGTTGTTACTCTCTGTTGTTACTCTCTGTTGTTTCTCTCTGTTGTTTCTCTCTGTTGTTTCTCTCTGTTTCTCTCTGTTGTTTCTCTCTGTTGTTTCTCTCTGTTGTTACTCTCTGTTTCTCTCTGTTGTTACTCTCTGTTGTTTCTCTCTGTTGTTACTCTCTCTGTTACTCTCTGTTGTTTCTCTCTGTTGTTACTCTCTGTTGTTTCTCTCTGTTACTCTCTGTTGTTACTCTCTGTTGTTACTCTCTGTTGTTTCTCTCTGTTGTTTCTCTCTGTTGTTTCTCTCTGTTGTTTCTCTCTGTTGTTACTCTCTGTTGTTTCTCTCTGTTTCTCTCTGTTGTTACTCTCTGTTGTTTCTCTCTGTTGTTACTCTCTGTTGTTACTCTCTGTTGTTACTCTCTGTTGTTTCTCTCTGTTGTTACTCTCTGTTGTTTCTCTCTGTTACTCTCTGTTGTTACTCTCTGTTGTTTCTCTCTGTTGTTACTCTCTGTTGTTTCTCTCTGTTGTTACTCTCTGTTGTTACTCTCTGTTGTTTCTCTCTGTTTCTCTCTGTTGTTACTCTCTCTGTTACTCTCTGTTGTTACTCTCTGTTGTTACTCTCTGTTGTTACTCTCTGTTGTTTCTCTCTGTTGTTTCTCTCTGTTGTTTCTCTCTGTTGTTTCTCTCTGTTGTTACTCTCTGTTGTTACTCTCTGTTGTTACTCTCTGTTGTCTCTCTCTGTTGTCACTCTCTGTTACTCTCTGTTGTTACTCTCTGTTGTTTCTCTCTGTTTCTCTCTGTTGTTACTCTCTGTTGTTTCTCTCTGTTGTTTCTCTCTGTTGTTACTCTCTGTTGTTACTCTCTGTTGTTTCTCTCTGTTGTTACTCTCTGTTGTTACTCTCTGTTGTTTCTCTCTGTTGTTTCTCTCTGTTGTTTCTCTCTGTTGTTTCTCTCTGTTGTTACTCTCTGTTGTTTCTCTCTGTTGTTACTCTCTCTGTTACTCTCTGTTGTTTCTCTCTGTTGTTACTCTCTGTTGTTTCTCTCTGTTACTCTCTGTTGTTACTCTCTGTTGTTACTCTCTGTTGTTTCTCTCTGTTTCTCTCTGTTGTTACTCTCTCTGTTACTCTCTGTTGTTTCTCTCTGTTTCTCTCTGTTGTTTCTCTCTGTTGTTTCTCTCTGTTGTTTCTCTCTGTTGTTTCTCTCTGTTGTTTCTCTCTGTTGTTTCTCTCTGTTGTTACTCTCTGTTGTTTCTCTCTGTTGTTACTCTCTGTTGTTACTCTCTGTTGTTACTCTCTGTTGTTACTCTCTGTTGTTACTCTCTGTTGTTACTCTCTGTTGTTTCTCTCTGTTGTTACTCTCTGTTGTTTCTCTCTGTTGTTACTCTCTGTTGTTACTCTCTGTTGTTACTCTCTGTTGTTTCTCTCTGTTGTTACTCTCTGTTGTTTCTCTCTGTTGTTTCTCTCTGTTGTTACTCTCTGTTGTTTCTCTCTGTTGTTACTCTCTGTTGTTTCTCTCTGTTTCTCTCTGTTGTTACTCTCTGTTGTTTCTCTCTGTTGTCTCTCTCTGTTGTCACTCTCTGTTACTCTCTGTTGTTACTCTCTGTTGTTTCTCTCTGTTGTTACTCTCTGTTGTTTCTCTCTGTTGTTACTCTCTGTTGTTTCTCTCTGTTGTTACTCTCTCTGTTACTCTCTGTTGTTTCTCTCTGTTGTTACTCTCTGTTGTTTCTCTCTGTTGTTACTCTCTGTTGTTACTCTCTGTTGTTACTCTCTGTTGTTACTCTCTGTTGTTTCTCTCTGTTGTTTCTCTCTGTTGTTACTCTCTGTTGTTACTCTCTGTTTCTCTCTGTTGTTACTCTCTGTTGTTTCTCTCTGTTGTTTCTCTCTGTTTCTCTCTGTTGTTACTCTTTGTTGTCTCTCTGTTGTTTCTCTCTCTGTTACTCTCTGTTGTTACTCTCTGTTGTTTCTCTCTGTTGTTTCTCTCTGTTGTTACTCTCTGTTGTTTCTCTCTGTTACTCTCTGTTGTTTCTCTCTGTTGTTACTCTCTGTTGTTACTCTCTGTTGTTTCTCTCTGTTGTTACTCTCTGTTGTTACTCTCTGTTACTCTCTGTTGTTACTCTCTGTTGTTACTCTCTGTTGTTTCTCTCTGTTGTCTCTCTCTGTTGTTACTCTCTGTTGTTACTCTCTGTTGTTTCTCTCTGTTGTCTCTCTCTGTTGTTTCTCTCTGTTGTTTCTCTCTGTTGTTTCTCTCTGTTGTTTCTCTCTGTTGTTACTCTCTGTTGTTTCTCTCTGTTTCTCTCTGTTGTTACTCTCTGTTGTTTCTCTCTGTTGTTACTCTCTGTTGTTTCTCTCTGTTGTTACTCTCTGTTGTTTCTCTCTGTTGTTTCTCTCTGTTGTTACTCTCTGTTGTTTCTCTCTGTTGTTACTCTCTGTTGTTTCTCTCTTTTGTCACTCTCTGTTGTTTCTCTCTGTTGTTACTCTCTGTTGTTTCTCTCTGTTGTTACTCTCTGTTGTTTCTCTCTGTTGTTTCTCTCTGTTGTTTCTCTCTGTTGTTTCTCTCTGTTGTTACTCTCTGTTGTTTCTCTCTGTTGTTACTCTCTGTTGTTACTCTCTGTTGTTACTCTCTGTTGTTTCTCTCTGTTGTTTCTCTCTGTTGTTACTCTCTGTTGTTTCTCTCTGTTGTTTCTCTCTGTTGTTACTCTCTGTTGTTACTCTCTGTTGTTACTCTCTGTTGTTTCTCTCTGTTACTCTCTGTTGTTACTCTCTGTTGTTACTCTCTGTTGTTTCTCTCTGTTGTTTCTCTCTGTTGTTACTCTCTGTTGTTTCTCTCTGTTGTTTCTCTCTGTTGTTTCTCTCTGTTGTTTCTCTCTGTTGTTACTCTCTGTTGTTTCTCTCTGTTGTTTCTCTCTGTTGTTACTCTCTGTTGTTTCTCTCTGTTGTTACTCTCTGTTGTTACTCTCTGTTGTTTCTCTCTGTTGTTACTCTCTGTTGTTTCTCTCTGTTGTTTCTCTCTGTTGTTACTCTCTGTTGTTTCTCTCTGTTGTTACTCTCTGTTGTTTCTCTCTGTTGTTTCTCTCTGTTGTTACTCTCTGTTGTTTCTCTCTGTTGTTTCTCTCTGTTGTTACTCTCTGTTACTCTCTGTTGTTACTCTCTGTTGTTACTCTCTGTTGTTTCTCTCTGTTGTTTCTCTCTGTTGTTACTCTCTGTTGTTTCTCTCTGTTGTTACTCTCTGTTGTTTCTCTCTGTTGTTACTCTCTGTTGTTTCTCTCTGTTGTTACTCTCTGTTGTTTCTCTCTGTTGTTTCTCTCTGTTGTTTCTCTCTGTTGTTACTCTCTGTTGTTTCTCTCTGTTTCTCTCTTTTGTCACTCTCTGTTGTTACTCTCTGTTGTTACTCTCTGTTGTTACTCTCTGTTGTTACTCTCTGTTGTTACTCTCTGTTGTTTCTCTCTGTTGTTTCTCTCTGTTGTTACTCTCTGTTGTTTCTCTCTGTTGTTACTCTCTGTTGTTTCTCTCTTTTGTCACTCTCTGTTGTTTCTCTCTGTTGTTACTCTCTGTTGTCACTCTCTGTTGTCACTCTCTGTTGTTACTCTCTGTTGTTTCTCTCTGTTGTTACTCTCTGTTGTTACTCTCTGTTGTTTCTCTCTGTTGTTTCTCTCTGTTGTTTCTCTCTTTTGTCACTCTCTGTTACTCTCTGTTGTTACTCTCTGTTGTTACTCTCTGTTGTTACTCTCTGTTGTTTCTCTCTGTTGTTTCTCTTTGTTACTCTCTGTTGTTACTCTCTGTTGTTTCTCTCTGTCTCTCTCTGTTGTCACTCTCTGTTGTCACTCTCTGTTGTTACTCTCTGTTGTTTCTCTCTGTTGTTTCTCTTTGTTACTCTCTGTTGTTACTCTCTGTTGTTTCTCTCTGTTGTTACTCTCTGTTGTTTCTCTCTGTTGTTTCTCTCTGTTGTTTCTCTCTGTTGTTTCTCTCTGTTGTTACTCTCTGTTTCTCTCTGTTGTTTCTCTCTGTTGTTTCTCTCTGTTGTTACTCTCTGTTGTTACTCTCTCTGTTACTCTCTGTTGTTTCTCTCTGTTGTTACTCTCTGTTGTTTCTCTCTGTTGTTACTCTCTGTTGTTACTCTCTGTTTCTCTCTGTTGTTACTCTCTGTTGTCTCTCTCTGTTGTTTCTCTCTGTTGTTACTCTCTGTTGTTTCTCTGTTGTTACTCTCTGTTGTTACTCTCTGTTGTTACTCTCTGTTGTTTCTCTCTGTTGTTACTCTCTGTTGTTTCTCTCTGTTGTTTCTCTCTGTTGTTTCTCTCTGTTGTTACTCTCTGTTGTTACTCTCTCTGTTACTCTCTGTTGTTTCTCTCTGTTGTTACTCTCTGTTGTTTCTCTCTGTTGTTACTCTCTGTTGTTACTCTCTGTTGTTACTCTCTGTTGTTTCTCTGTTGTTACTCTCTGTTGTTACTCTCTGTTGTTACTCTCTGTTGTTTCTCTCTGTTGTTACTCTCTGTTGTTTCTCTCTGTTGTTTCTCTCTGTTGTTTCTCTCTGTTGTTTCTCTCTTCTGTTTCTCTCTGTTGTTACTCTCTGTTGTCTCTCTCTGTTGTTTCTCTCTGTTGTCTCTCTCTGTTGTTTCTCTCTGTTGTTACTCTCTGTTGTTTCTCTCTGTTGTTACTCTGTTGTTTCTCTCTGTTGTTACTCTCTGTTACTCTCTGTTGTTTCTCTGTTGTTACTCTCTGTTGTTTCTCTCTGTTGTTACTCTCTGTTGTTACTCTCTGTTGTTTCTCTCTGTTGTTACTCTCTGTTGTTACTCTCTGTTTCTCTCTGTTGTTACTCTCTGTTGTTACTCTCTGTTGTTTCTCTCTGTTGTTACTCTCTGTTGTTTCTCTCTGTTGTTACTCTCTGTTGTTACTCTCTGTTTCTCTCTGTTGTTACTCTCTGTTGTTACTCTCTGTTGTTTCTCTCTGTTGTTACTCTCTGTTGTTACTCTCTGTTGTTTCTCTCTGTTGTTTCTCTCTGTTGTTACTCTCTGTTGTTTCTCTCTGTTGTTACTCTCTGTTGTTACTCTCTGTTACTCTCTGTTGTTTCTCTCTGTTGTTACTCTCTGTTGTTTCTCTCTGTTGTTTCTCTCTGTTGTTACTCTGTTGTTTCTCTCTGTTGTCACTCTCTGTTGTTACTCTCTGTTGTTACTCTCTGTTTCTCTCTGTTGTTACTCTCTGTTGTTACTCTCTGTTTCTCTCTGTTGTTACTCTCTGTTGTTACTCTCTGTTTCTCTCTGTTGTTACTCTCTGTTGTTTCTCTCTGTTGTTTCTCTCTGTTGTTTCTCTCTGTTGTTACTCTCTGTTGTTACTCTCTGTTGTTACTCTCTGTTGTTTCTCTCTGTTGTTACTCTCTGTTGTTACTCTCTGTTGTTACTCTCTGTTACTTCTCTCTGTTGTTACTCTCTGTTGTTACTCTCTGTTGTCTCTCTCTGTTGTCTCTCTCTGTCTCTCTCTGTTGTCTCTCTCTGTTGTTACTCTCTTCTCTCTGTTGTTACTCTCTGTTGTTTCTCTCTGTTGTTTCTCTCTGTTGTTTCTCTCTGTTGTTTCTCTCTGTCTCTCTCTGTTGTTACTCTCTGTTGTTACTCTCTGTTGTTTCTCTCTGTTGTTTCTCTCTGTCTCTCTCTGTTGTTACTCTCTGTTGTTACTCTCTGTTGTTTCTCTCTGTTGTTTCTCTCTGTTGTTTCTCTCTGTCTCTCTCTGTTGTTACTCTCTGTTGTTACTCTCTGTTGTTTCTCTCTGTCTCTCTCTGTTGTTTCTCTCTGTTGTTTCTCTCTGTTGTTACTCTCTGTTGTTTCTCTCTGTCTCTCTCTGTTGTTTCTCTCTGTTGTTTCTCTCTGTCTTTCTCTGTTGTTTCTCTCTGTTGTTTCTCTCTGTTGTTACTCTCTGTTGTTACTCTCTGTTGTTTCTCTCTGTCTCTCTCTGTTGTTTCTCTCTGTTGTTTCTCTCTGTCTCTCTCTGTTGTTTCTCTCTGTTGTTTCTCTCTGTTGTTACTCTCTGTTGTTACTCTCTGTTGTTTCTCTCTGTCTCTCTCTGTTGTTTCTCTCTGTTGTTTCTCTCTGTCTCTCTCTGTTGTTTCTCTCTGTTGTTACTCTCTGTTGTTACTCTCTGTTGTTTCTCTCTGTCTCTCTCTGTTGTTTCTCTCTGTTGTTTCTCTCTGTCTCTCTCTGTTGTTACTCTCTGTTGTTTCTCTCTGTCTCTCTCTGTTGTTTCTCTCTGTTGTTTCTCTCTGTCTCTCTCTGTTGTTACTCTCTGTTGTTACTCTCTGTTGTTTCTCTCTGTCTCTCTCTGTTGTTTCTCTCTGTTGTTACTCTCTGTTGTTTCTCTCTGTCTCTCTCTGTTGTTTCTCTCTGTTGTTTCTCTCTGTCTCTCTCTGTTGTTACTCTCTGTTGTTACTCTCTGTTGTTTCTCTCTGTTGTTTCTCTCTGTCTCTCTCTGTTGTTACTCTCTGTTGTTTCTCTCTGTCTCTCTCTGTTGTTTCTCTCTGTTGTTTCTCTCTGTCTCTCTCTGTTGTTTCTCTCTGTTGTTTCTCTCTGTTGTTACTCTCTGTTGTTACTCTCTGTTGTTACTCTCTGTTGTTTCTCTCTGTCTCTCTCTGTTGTTTCTCTCTGTTGTTTCTCTCTGTCTCTCTCTGTTGTTACTCTCTGTTGTTACTCTCTGTTGTTTCTCTCTGTCTCTCTCTGTTGTTTCTCTCTGTTGTTTCTCTCTGTCTCTCTCTGTTGTTACTCTCTGTTGTTTCTCTCTGTCTCTCTCTCGTTGTTTCTCTCTGTTGTTTCTCTCTGTCTCTCTCTGTTGTTTCTCTCTGTTGTTTCTCTCTGTTGTTACTCTCTGTTGTTACTCTCTGTTGTTTCTCTCTGTCTCTCTCTGTTGTTTCTCTCTGTTGTTTCTCTCTGTCTCTCTGTTGTTTCTCTCTGTTGTTACTCTCTGTTGTTACTCTCTGTTGTTACTCTCTGTTGTTTCTCTCTGTCTCTCTCTGTTGTTTCTCTCTGTTGTTACTCTCTCTGTTACTCTCTGTTGTTACTCTCTGTTGTTACTCTCTGTTGTTTCTCTCTGTTGTTTCTCTCTGTTCTATTGTCTCTTCTGTTTGAGTCGATGGGACACTTGCCTTTTCTCCGCGCTCGCCTTTGTTCCCGGGTAAACCCTGTGAAAGCACCACAGACCTGTTAAACCACAATCAAACACACACACACACACACACACACACACACACACACACACACACACACACACACAGTGTAAAGAGAGCGCTGCTTTACCGTGGGCCCCACCGACCCCCCGGGGCCCCGCTCTCCCATGGGCCCTGGATATCCTGGGATGCCCTGGAAACCCTGTGCACAGAGTCAAACACAAGGATGAATCACCTGACGCGTCACATGGTTCTGTTTTAACGTGAGCAGTTCTCACCCGGGGCCCCGTGAGGCCTGGGGGCCCGATGCTGCCTTCAATGCCCCGGATGCCCTGGAACAGAGGAGAACAGGTTCTTCTTCATCAAGAACTCAGACTGAGCTAAACAACTGAACCCAGACCTGTCGGACTCAGAGCAGACCAGTGCGACTGAGGGGCTTAGCATTAGCATTTAGCATTAGCAATAACACTTTGAAGCTAATCATGCTCATTAAACATCATCACACTTTTGTCAGATCTCATTTATGTTGAGCGTTTGATTTTTACTTTCACTTTCACTCTGTGGACCAAAAGCAGGTGTTGCTCCTGGTGGGACGGTCACACGCTGCAGGAGTCAGACCAAACACAGACCAAACACAGACCAAACACAGACCAAACACAGACCAAACACAGACCAAACACAGACCCAACACAGACCCAACACAGACCAAACACAGACCAAACACAGACCAAACACAGACCAAACACAGACCAAACACAGACCAAACACAGACCAAACACAGATCAAACACAGACCAAACACAGACCAAACACAGACCAAACACAGACCAAACACAGACCAAACACAGACCAAACACAGACCAAACACAGACCAAACACAGACCAAACACAGACCAAACACAGACCAAACACAGACCAAACACAGACCAAACACAGACCAAACACAGACCAAACACAGACCAAACACAGACCAAACACAGACCAAACACAGACTAAACACAGACCAAAGACCAAACACAGACCAAACACAGACCAAACAGACTTCTCCAGATGTTTGATTCAAACCTCAGTCTAGTTCATGTTTAAATGTTTTTAGATTGAACCGTTCCATTTGTCCAGTTTGTCGAGTGTAAACCCAGTGTCTGTTCATCAGGTGCTTCAGGGTGTGTCTTATGTCTCTCACCTGGGGCCCAGGGACGCCCTCCTCTCCCTTTGGTCCTGGAGGCCCCTGAGGGCCCTTTAAAAAAACACAGCAGCAGAGCTTCAGTAAAAGAACATGTTTTTATTTAAATACACAGAGGTGTTATAAACCTGTTCTCCGATCTGCCCTGGGTCTCCCTTCTCGCCCCGGAGCCCCGGGGGCCCCTGAGGACAAACAACCGGATTATCATTTCATAAACACAACAACGGAACATTTAAGTAAAACATCATGGATCAGTGAACAGAGCACGAGACACTCACGACTTTCCCCTGAACCGTGAGGCCCTGAGGCCCCCGAGTGCCCACAGGACCCAGACCTCCCTCCAGACCCGGGCCTCCTGGAGGACCAGCCTCGCCCTGAAACAAACAAACAAACAAACAAACAAACAACACCGTCACAACAAACAAACAAACTAACAAACAAACAAACAAACACCGTCACAACAAACAAACAAACAAACAAACAACCACCGTCACAACAAACAAACAACCACCGTCACAACAAACAAACAAACACCGTCACAACAAACAAACAACCACCGTCAAACAAACAAACACCGTCACAACAAACAAACAAACACCGTCAAAAACAAACAAACAAACACCGTCACAACAAACAAACACCGTCACAACAAACAAACAAACACCGTCACAACAAACAAACAAACAAACACCGTCACAACAAACAAACAAACACCATCACAACAAACAAACAAACAAACAAACAAACAAACAAACACCATCACAACAAACAAACACCGTCACAACAAACAAACAAACAACAAACAAACACCGTCACAACAAACAAACAAACACCGTCACAACAAACAAACAAACAAACACCGTCACAACAAACAAACAAACACCGTCACAACAAACAAACAAACAAACAACAAACAAACACCGTCACAACAAACAAACAAACACCGTCACAACAAACAAACAAACAAACAACAAACAAACAAACAAACAAAAAACACACACACAACAAACAAACAAACACCGTCACAACAAACAAACAAACAAACACCGTCACAACAAACAAACAAACAAACACAACAACAAACAAACAAACAACAAACAAACAAACACAAAAAAAAACAAACAAACACCTTCAAAACAAACAAACAAACAAACACCGTCACAACAAACAAACAAACAAACAACAAACAAACAAACAAACAAACAAACACCGTCACAAACAAACAAACACCGTCACAACAAACAAACAAACACCGTCACAACAAACAAACACCGTCACAACAAACAAACAAACAACAAACAAACACCGTCACAACAAACAAACACCGTCACAACAAACAAACAAACACCGTCACAACAAACAAACAAACACTGTCACAACAAACAAACAAACAAACACTGTCACAACAAACAAACAAACACCATCACAACAAACAAACACCATCACAACAAACAAACACCGTCACAACAAACAAACACCGTCACAACAAACAAACAAACAAACAAACAAAGTCACAACAAACAAACAAACAAACACCATCACAACAAACAAACAAACACGTCACAACAAACAAACAAACAAACACCGTCACAACAAACAAACAAACACCGTCACAACAAAAAAACAAACACGTCACAACAAACAAACACCATCACAACAAACAAACAAACACGTCACAACAAACAAACACCGTCACAACAAACAAACAAACACCGTCACAACAAACAAACAAACAACAAACAAACAAACACCGTCACAACAAACAAACAAACACCGTCACAACAAACAAACAAACACTGTCACAACAAACAAACAAACAACAAACAAACAAACACCGTCACAACAAACAAACACCGTCACAACAAACAAACAAACAGCGTCACAACAAACAAACAAACAAACACCGTCACAACAAACAAACAAACAAACACCGTCACAACAAACAAACAAACACGTCACAACAAACAAACAAACACCGTCACAACAAACAAACAAACAAACACCGTCACAACAAACAAACAAACAAACACCGTCACAACAAACAAACAAACACGTCACAACAAACAAACAAACACGTCACAACAAACAAACACCATCACAACAAACAAACAAACACGTCACAACAAACAAACAAACACCGTCACAACAAACAAACAAACACCGTCACAACAAACAAACAAACACCGTCACAACAAACAAACAAACACTGTCACAACAAACAAACAAACACCGTCACAACAAACAAACAAACAAACAAAACAACAAACAAACAAACACCAACACAACAAACACCGCACACAAACAAACAAACAAACAACCAAACTACAACAAACAAACAAACACCGCTACAACAAACAAACAATCACAACAAACAAACAAACTCACAACTTCAAAACAAACAAACACCGTCACAACAAACAAACACAACAAACAAACACCGTCACAACAAACAAACACCGTCACAACAAACAAACAAACACCGTCACAACAAACAAACAAACACTGTCACAACAAACAAACAAACAAACACTGTCACAACAAACAAACAAACACCATCACAACAAACAAACACCATCACAACAAACAAACAAACACCGTCACAACAAACAAACAAACAGCGTCACAACAAACAAACACCATCACAACAAACAAACAAACACCGCCACAACAAACAAACAAACACCGTCACAACAAACAAACAAACAGCGTCACAACAAACAAACACCGTCACAACAAACAAACAAACACCGTCACAACAAACAAACAAACACCGTCACAACAAACAAACAAACACCGTCACAACAAACAAACAACAAACAAACACTGTCACAACAAACAAACACCGTCACAACAAACAAACAAACACGTCACAACAAACAAACACCGTCACAACAAACAAACAAACACGTCACAACAAACAAACACCGTCACAACAAACAAACAAACACCATCACAACAAACAAACAAACACCGTCACAACAAACAAACAAACAAACAACGTCACAACAAACAAACAAACACGTCACAACAAACAAACACCGTCACAACAAACAAACAAACACGTCACAACAAACAAACAAACACCATCACAACAAACAAACAAACACCGTCACAACAAACAAACACCGTCACAACAAACAAACAAACACCGTCACAACAAACAAACACCGTCACAACAAACAAACAGCGTCACAACAAACAAACACCGTCACAACAAACAAACAAACACCGTCACAACAAACAAACACCGTCACAACAAACAAACACCGTCACAACAAACAAACAAACACCGTCACAACAAACAAACAAACAAACACCGTCACAACAAACAAACACCGTCACAACAAACAAACACGTCACAACAAACAAACACCGTCACAACAAACAAACAAACACGTCACAACAAACAAACAAACACCGTCACAACAAACAAACAAACAAACACCGTCACAACAAACAAACAAACACCGTCACAACAAACAAACAAACAAACACCGTCACAACAAACAAACAAACACGTCACAACAAACAAACACCATCACAACAAACAAACAAACACGTCACAACAAACAAACAAACACCGTCACAACAAACAAACAAACAACAAACAAACACCGTCACAACAAACAAACAAACACCGTCACAACAAACAAACAAACAAACACCGTCACAACAAACAAACAAACAAACAACAAACAAACACCGTCACAACAAACAAACAAACACCGTCACAACAAACAAACAAACAGCGTCACAACAAACAAACACCGTCACAACAAACAAACAAACACCGTCACAACAAACAAACACCGTCACAACAAACAAACAGCGTCACAACAAACAAACACCGTCACAACAAACAAACACCGTCACAACAAACAAACACCGTCACAACAAACAAACACCGTCACAACAAACAAACAAACACCGTCACAACAAACAAACAAACAAACACCGTCACAACAAACAAACACCGTCACAACAAACAAACAAACACGTCACAACAAACAAACACCGTCACAACAAACAAACAAACACGTCACAACAAACAAACAAACACCGTCACAACAAACAAACAAACAAACACCGTCACAACAAACAAACAAACACCGTCACAACAAACAAACAAACAAACACCGTCACAACAAACAAACAAACACCGTCACAACAAACAAACAAACACCGTCACAACAAACAAACAAACAACAAGCAAACACCGTCACAACAAACAAACAAACACGTCACAACAAACAAACAAACAAACACCGTCACAACAAACACATAACTGACTGACGATCATTTGTTGATTATTTATCCTTTGATCTTTGTGACGTGTCGTACCTTTATGCCTCGCTCGCCCTTCTCTCCTTTCTCTCCACGAGGACCAGGTCGTCCCTGAAGAAACGACAGAAACGTGAGAAAAACAGAGACTCTGCTGCGTCTGAAAGTGTGGGCGTGTGACGTGCGGCGTGTGGACTCACGTGTGACTCATGTGTGACTCGTGTGTGACTCAGTGACTCGTGTGATGCGTGTGACTATGTGTGACGTGTGTGACTCACGTGTGACTCACGTGTGACTCACGTGTGTGACTCACGTGTGTGACTCACGTGTGTGACTCACGTGTGTGACTCACGTGTGACTCACGTGTGTGACTCACGTGTGTGACTCACGTGTGTGACTCACGTGTGTGACTCACGTGTGACTCACGTGAGTGACTCACGTGTGACTCACGTGTGACTCACGTGTGTGACTCACGTGTGTGACTCACGTGTGACTCACGTGTGACTCACGTGTGTGACTCACGTGTGTGACTCACGTGTGTGACTCACGTGTGTGACTCACGTGTGACTCACGTGTGTGACTCACGTGTGACTCACGTGTGTGACTCACGTGTGTGACTCACGTGTGTGACTCACGTGTGACGGTGCGTGTGTGACTCGTGTGACTCACGTGTGACTCACGCAGGTGACTCAATGCGACTCACGTGTGACTCACGCACTCCGCGTGTGACTCTCGTGTGTGACTCACGTGTGTGACTCACGTGTGTGACTCACGTGTGTGACTCACGTGTGTGACTCACGTGTGTGACTCACGTGTGTGACTCACGTGTGTGACTCACGTGTGACTCACGTGTGTGACTCACGTGTGACTCACGTGTGACTCACGTGTGTGACTCACGTGTGTGACTCACGTGTGACTCACGTGTGTGACTCACGTGTGTGACTCACGTGTGACTCACGTGTGTGACTCACGTGTGACTCACGTGTGTGACTCACGTGTGACTCACGTGTGTGACTCACGTGTGACTCACGTGTGTGACTCACGTGTGTGACTCACGTGTGACTCACGTGTGTGACTCACGTGTGTGACTCACGTGTGACTCACGTGTGTGACTCACGTGTGTGACTCACGTGTGACTCACGTGTGTGACTCACGTGTGTGACTCACGTGTGACTCACGTGTGTGACTCACGCAGTGTGACTCCGCGATGCAGGCGACTCACGTGTGTGTGACTCACGTGTGCGACTCACGTGTGCGACTCACGTGTGCGACTCACGTGTGCGACTCACGTGTGCGACTCACGTGTGCGACTCACGTGTGCGACTCACGTGTGCGACTCACGTGTGCGACTCACGTGTGTGACTCACGTATGTTCCGTTTGGCCCTGGAGCTCCGGGAGAGTCGGAGGAGCAGGAGCAGGAGAAGGGCAGAGCGGGACAGCTCTCCTCGTCTCTCTGTGAACAGAACAGAGGAATAAAAGAGGAGTCTGACTCAGTGAAGAGTGAGAGTCTGAGAGTCTGAGAGTCTGAGTCTGAGAGTCAGAGAGTCAGAGAGTCAGAGAGTCAGAGAGTCTGAGAGTCTGAGAGTCTGAGAGTCTGAGAGTCAGAGAGTCAGAGAGTCAGAGAGTCAGAGAGTCAGAGAGTCTGAGAGTCTGAGAGTCTGAGAGTCTGAGAGTCTGAGAGTCTGAGAGTCTGAGAGTCTGAGAGTCAGAGAGTCTGAGAGTCTGAGAGTCTGAGAGTCAGAGAGTCAGAGAGTCAGAGAGTCAGAGAGTCTGAGAGTCTGAGTCTGAGAGTCTGAGAGTCTGAGAGTCTGAGAGTCTGAGTCTGAGAGTCTGAGTCTGAGAGTCTGAGTCTGAGAGTCAGAGAGTCAGAGAGTCTGAGAGTCTGAGAGTCTGAGAGTCTGAGAGTCTGAGAGTCTGAGAGTCTGAGTCTGAGAGTCTGAGAGTCTGAGTCTGAGAGTCTGAGTCTGAGAGTCTGAGTCTGAGAGTCTGAGAGTCTGAGTCTGAGAGTCTGAGTCTGAGAGTCTGAGAGTCTGAGTCTGAGAGTCTGAGAGTCTGACCACTCCAGGCAGATCGCAGCACGTGTCCTCTGAAGACCACGTCGTGTTACAGATGATCTCAAAGCTCTGCAGCTGGAACTGAACAGACAAGAGCAACCATCAGCGCCAGGTGTGACAGGTGTGACAGGTGTGACAGGTGTGTGACAGGTGTGACAGGTGTGTGACAGGTGTGTGACAGGTGTGTGACAGGTGTGACAGGTGAGACAGGTGTGTGACAGGTGTGTGACAGGTGTGTGACAGGTGTGACAGGTGTGTGACAGGTGTGTGACAGGTGTGACAGGTGTGTGACAGGTGTGTGACAGGTGTGACAGGTGTGACAGGTGTGTGACAGGTGTGTGACAGGTGTGTGACAGGTGTGACAGGTGTGACAGGTGTGTGACAGGTGTGTGACAGGTGTGACAGGTGTGTGACAGGTGTGTGACAGGTGTGTGACAGGTGTGACAGGTGTGTGACAGGTGTGTGACAGGTGTGACAGGTGTGACAGGTGTTACCGGGGCAGAGCCGCTCCGTGGGCCTCTGGTCCGGGTCAGTTTGCCCAACATCTCGAATCCGTCTGTGGGAAGAGCTCCTGCCGGTCGAGCCGCTCTCTCACCGACGCGCTCACAGTCCACGGAGAGAGAGACCGACACCTGACTGACTGACAGGTGCACCTGCAACAGACAGGTGCACATCAGAGACCGACACCTGACTGACTGACAGGTGCACCTACAACAGACAGGTGCACATCAGAGACCGACACCTGACTGACTGACAGGTGCACCTACAACAGACAGGTGCACATCAGAGACCGACACCTGACTGACTGACAGGTGCACCTACAACAGACAGGTGCACATCAGAGACCGACACCTGACTGACTGACAGGTGCACCTACAACAGACACCACGATCATCTGACTGTGGTGTGGAGCTCCCCCTGAGATAAAGTCCAACTGGAGCCCAAGAACCAGACCAGAAGCTCTCAGGGTCCAGGCCCAGACCAGAAGCTCTCAGGGTCCAGGCCCAGACCAGAAGCTCTCAGGGTCCAGGCCCAGACCAGAAGCTCTCAGGGTCCAGGCCCAGACCAGAAGCTCTCAGGGTCCAGGCCCAGACCAGAAGCTCTCAGGGTCCAGGCCCAGACCAGAAGCTCTCAGGGTCCAGGCCCAGACCAACAGCACCAGTGGACACGTGGTCTGAGCAGACCCTGGTTGAACCTTCACCTTGTGGAAGCTTCCATAGAACAGTCTGTGGACCTGGGGCTGGTCAAAGCTCAGCTCCTGCACTTCTCCTCTGTAATCCAGACCGAAGAAGACCAGGCGCTTCACCGACGCTGGAACAAAAACACCATGTGAACGGGACTGTGGCTCACGTGGCTCGTGTGGCTCATGTGGCTCATGTGTGGCTCGTGTGTGGCTCATGTGTGGCTCGTGTGTGGCTCATGTGTGGCTCGTGTGTGGCTCATGTGGCTTGTGTGGCTCATGTGTGGCTCATGTGTGGCTCGTGTGTGGCTCGTGTGGCTCATGTGGCTCATGTGTGGCTCATGTGTGGCTCATGTGTGGCTCGTGTGTGGCTCATGTGGCTTGTGTGGCTCATGTGTGGCTCATGTGTGGCTCATGTGGCTTGTGTGGCTCATGTGTGGCTCATGTGTGGCTCATGTGTGGCTCATGTGTGGCTCATGTGGCTCGTGTGTGGCTCATGTGTGGCTCATGTGGCTCGTGTGTGGCTCATGTGTGGCTCATGTGGCTCGTGTGGCTCATGTGGCTCATGTGTGGCTCATGTGTGGCTCGTGTGTGGCTCGTGTGGCTCATGTGTGGCTCGTGTGGCTCATGTGTGGCTCATGTGTGGCTCATGTGTGGCTCATGTGTGGCTCGTGTGTGGCTCGTGTGGCTCATGTGTGGCTCATGTGTGGCTCATGTGGCTCGTGTGTGGCTCATGTGGCTCGTGTGTGGCTCATGCGGCTCGTGTGGCTCACGGTCCAGGACGACGCCCATCTTCGGCTCGTGGTCCAGGTCCGTGATCTGCCACAGAGCGAACGGCTCTGGGGGCGTGTCCTGGAGGAGGCGGAACGAGAGGCTGAGGGTGAGCTCCGGAGAGAGGCCCAGAGGGTGGATCAGCCTGAGGAGGGGTGAGGAGGAGGAGAGGAGGAGGAGGGGTGAGGAGGAGGGGTGAGGAGGAGGAGGGGTGAGGAGGAGGGGGAGAGGAGGAGGAGAGGTGAGGAGGAGGGGTGAGGAGGAGGAGGAGAGGTGAGGAGGAGGAGGAGGGAGGAGGGGTGAGGAGGAGGAGGAGGAGAGGAGGAGGAGGGGTGAGGAGGAGGAGAGGTGAGGAGGAGGAGGAGGGGTGAGGAGGAGGAGGAGGAGAGAGGAGGAGGAGGAGGAGGAGAGGTGAGGAGGAGAGGAGAGGGAGGAGGAGGGTGAGGAGGAGGGAGGAGAGGAGGAGGGGGAGAGGGGAGGAGGAGGGGGTGAGGAGGAGGAGGAGGGTGAGGAGGGAGGAGGAGAGGTGAGGAGGAGGAGGAGGTGAGGAGGAGGGAGGAGGGTGAGGGAGGGAGGAGGAGGAGGAGAGGAGGAGGAGGAGGGGGTGAGGAGGAGGGGTGAGGAGGAGGAGGGGTGAGGGGGGAAGGAGGGGTGAGGGGGTGAGGAGGGAGGAGGAGAGAGGTGAGGAGGAGGAGAGGTGAGAGGAGGAGGAGGAGGGAGGGGTGAGGAGGAGGGAGGGAGGGAGAGAGGAGGAGGAGGGGGAGAGGAGGAGGGGGAGAGAGGAGGAGGAGGGGTGAGGAGGAGGGGGAGAGGAGGAGGAGAGGTGAGGAGGAGGGGTGAGGAGGAGGAGGAGGAGAGGTGAGGAGGGAGGAGGGGTGGTGAGGGAGGGGAGGAGGGGGGTGAGGGAGGGGGGGAGAGGAGGAGGAGGTGAGGGAGGAGGAGAGGGAGGAGGAGGTGAGGGAGGAGGAGGGTGAGGAGGAGGAGGAGGGGTGAGGAGGAGGGGGAGAGGAGGAGGAGAGGTGAGGAGGAGGAGAGGTGAGGAGGAGGAGGAGGGGTGAGGAGGGAGGAGGAGGAGAGGAGGAGGAGGGGTGAGGAGGAGGAGGGGTGAGGAGGAGGAGGAGAGGTGAGGAGGAGGAGAGGTGAGGAGGAGGAGGAGTGGTGAGGAGGAGGAGGAGAGGAGAGGAGGAGGAGGAGGTGTGATGAGGAGAGGAGGAGGAGGAGGGAGGAGGGTGAGGAGGAGGGAGGAGGAGGAGGAGGGAGGAGGAGGAGAGGAGGAGAGGAGAGGAGGAGGAGAGAGGAGGAGGGAGTGAGGGAGGAGGGGTGAGGAGGAGGAGGAGAGGTGAGGAGGAGGAGAGGGGAGAGAGGAGGAGGAGGAGGAGGAGAGGGAGGAGGAGGGAGGAGTGAGGAGGAGGAGGGTGAGGAGGAGGAGGAGGAGGAGGGAGGAGGAAGGAGGGAGGAGGGAGGAGAGGAGGAGGAGGAGGAGGGGTGAGGGAGGAGGGAGGAGAGGAGGAGGAGAGGTGGAGGAGGAGGGGTGAGGGAGGAGGGAGGAGGAGAGGAGGAGGAGAGGAGGAGGAGGGGTGAGGAGGAGAGGAGGGAGGTGAGGGAGGAGGAGGAGGAGGGAGGAGGAGGGAGGAGGAGGAGGGGTGAGGAGGAGGGGTGAGGAGGGAGGAGGAGAGAGGGAGGAGGAGTGAGGAGGAGGAGGGGTGAGGAGAGGAGGAGGAAGGAGGAAGGAGGGAGGAGGGAGGAGGAGGAGAGGAGGAGGAGGGAGGAGGAGGAGAGGAGGAGGAGGAGGGAGGAGGAGGAGGAGAGGAGGAGGAGGAGGAGGAGGGGGGAGGAGGAGGAGAGGAGGAGGAGGTGAGGAGGGAGGAGGAGGGGAGGAGGAGGAGGGGAGAGGAGGGAGGAGGAGGAGAGGAGGAGGAGGAGGAGAGGAGGAGGAGGGGGGGAGGAGGAGGGTGAGAGGGAGGAGGAGGGGTGAGGAGGGAGGGAGGAGAGGGGAGGAGGAGGAGAGGAGGGGTGAGGAGGAGGAGGAGGAGAGGTGAGGGAGGAGGAGGAGGAGGGTGAGGAGGAGGAGGAGGAGAGGGAGGAGGAGGAGGTGAGGAGGAGGAGGAGGGTGAGGAGGAGGAGGGGTGAGGAGGAGGAGGAGGGTGAGGAGGAGGAGGAGGAGGTGAGGAGGAGGAGGTGAGAGGGAGGAGGAGGAGGGGTGAGGAGGAGGAGGAGGGAGGAGGAGAGGAGGAGGAGGGGTGAGGAGGAGGAGGGGTGAGGAGGAGGAGGGAGGGAGGAGGAGGGGTGAGGAGGAGAGGAGGAGGAGAGGTGAGGAGGAGGAGGAGGTGAGGAGGAGGGGGGAGGAGGAGGAGGGTGAGGAGGAGGAGAGGTGAGGAGGAGGGGAGAGGAGGAGGAGGAGAGGTGAGGAGGAGGCGGAGAGGAGGAGGAGGGAGGAGGAGGAGGGAGGAGGAGGAGGAGAGGTGAGGAGGAGGAGGAGAGGAGGGAGGAGGGGTGAGGAGGAGGAGGAGGGTGAGGGAGGGGGGAGAGGAGGAGGGGAGAGGAGGTGAGGAGGAGGAGGTGAGGGATGAGGAGGAGAGGTGAGGGGAGGAGGAGAGGTGAGGAGGAGGAGGGGTGAGGAGGAGGGGAGAGGAGAGGAGGAGAGGAGGAGGAGGGAGGAGAGGAGGGGAGGAGGAGAGGTGGAGGGAGGAGGAGGGGTGAGGGAGGAGGAGGGGTGAGGGAGGAGGAGGGGAGGGAGGGAGGAGGAGGGTGAGGAGGAGGAGAGGGGAGGAGGGAGGAGGGGGTGAGGAGGAGGGGTGAGGAGGAGGAGGAGAGGTGAGGAGGAGAGAGGTGAGGAGGAGGGAGGAGGAGGGGGTGAGGGAGGAGGGAGGAGGAGGAGGTGAGGAGGAGGGGTGAGGAGGAGGAGGGGTGAGGAGGAGGGGTGAGGAGGAGGAGGGGAGGAGAGGAGGGAGGGAGGGAGGAGGGGTGAGGAGGAGGGAGGGAGGAGGGTGGAGGAGAGGTGAGGAGGAGGAGTGAGGGAGGAGGGGGGAGAGGGAGGAGGAGAGGTGAGGGGGAGGAGAGGGTGAGGAGGGAGGAGGAGGTGAGGAGGAGGAGGAGAGGAGGAGGAAGAGGGGAGGAGGAGGAGGAGGAGGGAGGAGGGAGGAGAGGAGGAGGAGAGGTGAGGAGGAGGGGGTGAGGAGGAGGGGGGGAGGAGGAGGAGGAGGGGAGGAGGAGGTGTGAGGAGGAGAGGAGGGGAGGAGAGGAGGAGGAGGAGAGGGAGGAGGAGGGGGTGGAGGAGGAGGAGGAGGTGAGGGGAGGAGAGGAGGAGAGGAGGAGGAGAGGAGGTGAGGAGGAGAGGAGGAGGGGGAGGGGAGGAGGAGGAGGGAGGAGGGAGGAGTGAGGGAGGAGAGGGGGGAGAGGAGGAGGAGGAGAGGAGGTGAGGGAGGAGAGGAGGGAGGAGAGGTGAGGAGGTGGAGGTGAGAGAGGAGGGAGGAGGAGGAGAGGAGGAGGAGGAGGAGGAGAGGTGAGGAGGAAAGGAGGAGGAGGAGGTGAGGAGGAGGAGGGGTGAGGAGGAGAAGTGAGGAGGAGAGGTGAGGAGGAGAGGAGGAGGAGTGAGGAGGAGGGCTGAGGAGGAGGAGAGGAGGGGTGAGGAGGAGTGAGGAGGAGGGGTGAGGAGGAGAGGAGTAGGGGTGAGGAGGGAGGAGGAGAGGAGGAGCGGAGAGGAGGGAGGAGGGTGAGGGAGGAGGAGGAGAGGAGGGAGTGAGGAGGGAGGAGGAGGAGGAGGGGGAGGAGGAGAGGAGGAGGAGTGAGGAGGAGGGGTGAGGAGGAGGAGAGGTGAGGAGGAGGAGTGAGAGGAGGAGGAGGAGGAGGAGGGGGAGGAGGAGGAGGGGTGAGGAGGAGGAGGAGAGGTGAGGAGGAGGAGGAGAGGAGGAGGAGTGAGGAGGAGGAGGGGTGAGGAGGAGGAGAGGAGGAGGAGGAGTGAGGAGGAGGGGTGAGGAGGAGAGGAGGAGGGGTGAGGAGGAGGAGGAGAGGAGGAGGGGTGAGGAGAGAGGAGGAGGAGGAGGGAGGAGAGGAGGAGGGGGGAGGGAGGAGGGAGGAGGAAGGAGGGAGGGGAGAGGAGGGAGGAGGAGGAGTGAGGAGGAGGGGTGAGGAGGGGAGGAGGAGGGAGGAGGAGGAGGTGAGGAGGAGGAGGAGGAGGGGGGGAGGGAGGAGTGAGAGGAGGAGGAGGGAGAGGAGGAGGGGGAGGAGGAGGGGTGAGGAGGAGGAGAGGAGGAGGAGTGAGGAGGAGGAGTGAGGAGGAGGAGAGGAGGAGGAGGGGTGAGGGGGGGTGAGGAGGAGAGGAGGAGGAGGAGGGGTGAGGAGGAGGGGTGTGAGGAGGAGGGAGGAGGAGGAGGAGGAGGAGGAGAGGAGGAGGAGGAGGGGTGAGGAGGAGGAGGAGGGGGTGAGGAGGAGGAGGAGGGGTGAGGAGGAGGGGTGAGGAGGAGGGGGAGGGTGAGGAGGAGGGGTGAGGAGGAGGAGGAGAGGAGGAGGAGGAGGAGGAGGAGGGGTGAGGAGGAGGAGTGAGGAGGAGGGGTGAGGAGGAGGGGTGAGGAGGAGGGGTGAGGAGGAGGAGGGGTGAGGAGGAGGGAGGAGGAGGGGTGAGGAGGAGGAGTGAGGAGGAGGGGTGAGGAGGAGGGGTGAGGAGGAGGAGGAGAGGAGGGGGGGTGAGGAGGAGGGATGAGGAGGAGAAGAGGAGGAGGAGGAGGGGTGAGGAGGAGGAGAGGTGAGGAGGAGGGGGGAGGAGGAGGAGGGGGGAGAAGGAGGAGGAGGGGTGAGGACAAGGGGTGAGGAAGAGAGAGAGAATGTGTAGGAATAAACATTGTATCCCACTTGAATCAAAACATGCAAATTATTTAGATGAATGTTTCTCAAACTGTGGTCCGTGTACCTTTGGCCTCTGCAGTTTGAAGACTGCTTTATTCAGAGACAAGTCATACCTGTTTTAAATTTTGGTTTAATTAATTAATTAATTAATTAATTAATTCATCTTACTAATTAGTCTTACCGGGTGCTCTGGGGGTCTTACCGGGTGCTCTGGGGGTCTCACCGGGTGCTCTGCTGGTCTTACCGGGTGCTCTGGGGGTCTTACCGGGTGCTCTGGGGGTCTTACCGGGTGCTCTGGGGTCTTACCGGGTGCTCTGGGGGTCTTACCGGGTGCTCTGGGGTCTTACTGGGTGCTCTGGGGTCTTACCGGGTGCTCTGGGGTCTTACCGGGTGCTCTGCGGGTCTTACCGGGTGCTCTGGGGTCTTACCGGGTGCTCTGCGGGTCTTACCGGGTGCTCTGAGGGTCTTACCGGGTGCTCTGGGGGTCTTACCGGGTGCTCTGCGGGTCTTACCGGGTGCTCTGGGGTCTTACCGGGTGCTCTGGTGTCTCACCGGGTGCTCTGGGGTCTTACTGGGTGCTCTGCAGGTCTCACCGGGTGCTCTGGGGTCTTACCGGGTGCTCTGCGGGTCTTACCGGGTGCTCTGGGGTCTTACCGGGTGCTCTGGGGGTCTTACTGGGTGCTCTGCAGGTCTCACCGGGTGCTCTGGGGTCTTACCGGGTGCTCTGGGGGTCTTACCGGGTGCTCTGGGGTCTTACCGGGTGCTCTGCGGGTCTTACCGGGTGCTCTGGTGTCTTACCGGGTGCTCTGGGTGAGCTGCGTGTCCCGGTGCAGAGCGTACGAGGGCAGAGAGGTGAAGACGAAGGGCTCAGCGGAGACGCCCTGGAGCGACGAGTGAGAACTCTGAGTGAGACCGAACGCCTCCATCATGTCGAAGCCTGAGAAGAGTCACCTCAGAGTCACTTTAGAGTCACCTTAGAGCGCTTTGGGTGCCTATTAGGTGGAAAAGCGCTCTATAAATAAAAATTCTTCTTCTTCTACTTAGAGTCACCTCAGAGTCACTTTAGAGTTACTTAGAGTCACCTCAGAGTCACCTCAGAGTCACTTTAGAGTCACTTTAGAGTTACTTAGAGTCACCTCAGAGTTACTTTAGAGTTACTTAGAGTCACTTCAGAGTTACTTAGAGTCACCTTAGAGTTACTTAGTCACCTCAGAGTTACTTTAGAGTTACTTAGAGTCACTTCAGAGTTACTTAGAGTCACCTTAGAGTTACTTAGAGTCACCTTAGAGTCACTTTGGAGTTACTTAGTCACCTCAGAGTCACTTTAGAGTTACTTAGAGTCACCTCAGAGTCACTTTAGAGTTACTTAGAGTCACCTCAGAGTCACTTTAGAGTTACTTAGAGTCACCTTAGAGTCACTTTAGAGTTACTTAGAGTCACCTCAGAGTCACTTTAGAGTTACTTAGAGTCACCTTAGAGTCACTTTAGAGTTACTTAGTCACCTCAGAGTCACTTTAGAGTTACTTAGAGTCACCTCAGAGTCACTTTAGAGTTACTTAGTCACCTCAGAGTCACTTTAGAGTTACTTAGAGTCACCTCAGAGTCACCTTAAAGATACTTAGAGTCCCCTTAGAGTCGCTTTAGAGTCGTTTTAGAGAATGAGAGAGAGTCACTTTAGAGTCACATGATCAGTCGATGGTTTAAAGCTCGGCACAGAACTTAAACGCTGAGTATGTTCTGTTTGTGACGGTGATGTTTTGCTGAACACGCTGTACCTTTGATGATCTTGTTTCTGATGGTGACCTCAGGACAAACTGAAACACAAGGGGGCAGCAGTGAGTCGTGTTTCTGTCACAGAAGCGTCGGGGCTTAATGAGCACTTACACCTCGTCCATACAAGCTTCTCTGTGACTGACATTCATTCACTTTGGTCATGTTTTCATAGATTTCCTTTGTATTTGTATTTTCACAGTTTGAATATTTGGACGTTTGTCGTAGAAAAGGTCACAGGGTCGTCGTCCGGACGCTGTTTGAAGATCGAGATGTTTTAACTTCTATCCAGAAGTCATTGTCAATCTGAGAGCTGGTCTGGGAACTCCATCTTATGTGCTACTCTGATCTGTATAAGCCCCACCCACAGGGAGGAGTCACTGATAATGGCCTGTCTTTGATAGGTTAATAGCTGGCCCTGCCTAGTGTCACCTGACCCTGATAATGGCCTGTCTTTGTCAGGTTAATAGCTGGCCCTGCCTAGTGTCACCTGACCCTGATAATGGCCTGTCTTTGTCAGGTTAATAGCTGGCCCTGCCTAGTGTCACCTGACCCTGATAATGGCCTGTCTTTGTCAGGTTAATAGCTGGCCCTGCCTAGCCTAGTGTCTCTGCCTAGTGTCACCTGACCCTGATAATGGCCTGCCTTTGTCAGGTTAATAGTTGGCTCTGCCTAGTGTCACCTGACCCTGATAATGGCCTGCCTTTGTCAGGTTAATAGTTGGCTCTGCCTAGTGTCACCTGACCCTGATAATGGCCTGCCTTTGTCAGGTTAATAGCTGGCCCTGCCTAGTGTCACCTGACCCTGATAATGGCCTGCCTTTGTCAGGTTAATAGTTGGCTCTGCCTAGTGTCACCTGACCCTGATAATGGCCTGCCTTTGTCAGGTTAATAGCTGGCCCTGCCTAGTGTCACCTGACCCTGATAATGGCCTGTGTACGTCAGGTTAATAGCTGGCCCTGCCTAGTGTCACCTGACCCTGATAATGGCCTGTCTTTGTCAGGTTAATAGCTGGCCCTGCCTAGTGTCACCTGACCCTGATAATGGCCTGTCTTTGTCAGGTTAATAGCTGGCCCTGCCTAGTGTCACCTGACCCTGATAATGGCCTGTCTTTGTCAGGTTAATAGATTGCCCTGCCTAGTGTCACCTGAGGCTAATCTGTGGTGAAAGCCTTTGTTCTATTGTCCTGTTGATGCTGTTGCTCCCTGATCACTGCTGAGGACCTCATTAACATGTGACTGTTCTGATTGGACCAGGGGGTCAGGAGGAGGTCATGAATCTGAGACAAATTAAATCTTAAACTCCCCCCACTCCTGTTTAGAGAGGGGTTCTCTCTTTTTACAAAGATAGCTTCCTTTCCTCCTCTTTCAAACCAGTTCTTCTTCTGCTCAGACTCCTCCCCTCTCTGTCTGTGTCTTTCTGGAGCAGATGGACTGCACTTTGTGGTTTGAAGTAAACAGGGATGTCGTGTCGTCTAAAAATCCTTTGTAGTTTCTCAGACAGGCCCAGGACATAAGGGACAGACCCCCCTCCTGTTTGGGTCTTTTTCCTTTTGTCCTGTTTCTTGGCTCTTCTGACTTTGTTAAAGGCCCATTTGGGACAAGCACAGGCTGAGAGCTCCTGCTGGACATGCTCCTCCTTCTTCTCCTCTGAGCTGGTTCTTCAAACAGTGTCCGGATGACGCCTTAACCTTTTCTACGATGGAACCCGCCTGGACCAATGGGACGTTTGGACGTTTAAAGGTTTAAAGGTCGTTACCTTCATTATGAACAGGATAAAGTCTGGGCTGGAGCGGGAGCCTGGACGGAGCGGCAGCTGAAGAAGAAAGTCAGGTGTGTCAGCGCGGGTGTGTCAGCGCAGGTGTGTCAGCGCAGGTGTGTCAGCGCAGGTGTCTGTGCAGGTGTGTCAGCGCGGGTGTGTCAGCGCAGGTGTGTCAGCGCAGGTGTGTCAGCGCAGGTGTGTCAGTGCAGGTGTGTCAGTGCAGGTGTGTCAGCGCAGGTGTGTCAGCGCAGGTGTGTCAGTGCAGGTGTGTCAGTGCAGGTGTGTCAGCGCGGGTGTGTCAGTGCAGGTGTGTCAGCGCGGGTGTGTCAGCGCAGGTGTGTCAGCGCAGGTGTGTCAGCGCAGGTGTCTGTGCAGGTGTGTCAGCGCGGGTGTGTCAGCGCAGGTGTGTCAGCGCAGGTGTGTCAGCGCAGGTGTGTCAGCGCAGGTGTCTGTGCAGGTGTGTCAGCGCGGGTGTGTCAGCGCAGGTGTGTCAGCGCAGGTGTGTCAGCGCAGGTGTGTCAGTGCAGAGTGTCAGCGCAGGTGTGTCAGCTCGGGTGTGTCAGCGCAGGTGTGTCAGCGCAGGTGTATCAGCGCAGGTGTGTCAGTGCAGAGTGTCAGCGCAGGTGTGTCAGGTGTGCCAGTGCAGGTGTGTCAGGTGTGTCAGTGCAGGTGTGTCAGTGCAGGTGTGTCAGCGCGGGTGTGTCAGCGCAGGTGTGTCAGGTGTGTCAGTGCAGGTGTGTCAGAGCAGGTGTGTCAGCGCGGGTGTGTCAGCGCAGGTGTGTCAGCGCAGGTGTGTCAGTGCAGGTGTGTCAGTGCAGGTGTGTCAGTGCAGGTGTGTCAGTGCAGGTGTGTCAGTGCTGGTGTGTCAGTGCAGGTGTGTCAGCGCGGGTGTGTCAGTGCGGGTGTGTCAGCGCAGGTGTGTCAGCGCGGGTGTGTCAGCGCAGGTGTGTCAATGCAGGTGTGTCAGTAAAGGTGTGTCAATGCAGGTGTGTCAGCGCAGGTGTGTCAGTGCAGGTGTGTCAGTGCAGGTGTGTCAGTGCAGGTGTGTCAGCACAGGTGTGTCAGGTGTGTCAGTGCAGGTGTGTCAGTGCAGGAGTGTCAGTGCAGGTGTGTCTGTGTAGGTGTGTCAGTGCAGGTGTGTCTGTGCAGGTGTGTCAGTGCTGGTGTGTCAGCGCGGGTGTGTCAGCGCAGGTGTGTCAGGTGTGTCAGTGCAGGTGTGTCAGCGCGGGTGTGTCAGCGCAGGTGTGTCAGGTGTGTCAGTGCAGGTGTGTCAGTGCAGGTGTGTCAGCGCGGGTGTGTCAGCGCAGGTGTGTCAGCGCAGGTGTGTCAGTGCAGGTGTGTCAGTGCAGGTGTGTCAGTGCAGGTGTGTCAGTGCAGGTGTGTCAGTGCAGGTGTGTCAGCGCGGGTGTGTCAGCGCAGGTGTGTCAGCGCAGGTGTGTCAGTGCAGGTGTGTCAGTGCAGGTGTGTCAGTGCAGGTGTGTCAGCGCAGGTGTGTCAGCGCAGGTGTGTCACTGCAGGTGTGTCTCAGACCTGTGGGGTGGAGGATGGTGACGGCGGCGCCCTCTGCTGGGCCCAGAGTGCAGTACACACTGATGCGATACAGACTTTCAGGCGTCAGGTTTGAAAAGCAGTGACTGGTGTTTGAGGCGTCGACTCTTTGCTCCTGAGTTTGTTTGTCTGGAACAAAAAGGACGGAAAAAGAGACGGAGACAGATGTCATTAGGACAAACACACCTTTATGTCACTAAACACTTCATCTGTTTCTGCCCTGGTTTTATTTCTATCACATTTTCGCTGCTCACAAGACTGTAGTGTTTATTATAGTTTAGTTTAAGCTCCTGTTAATGTTGTAATGGTGCAGTACCTCTGTTGGCCTGGTGTGTTGCTAAAGGGCACAGGTGCAGTACCTCTGTTGGCCTGGTGTGTTGCTAAAGGGCACAGGTGCAGTACCTCTGTTGGCCTGCAGGACCACGCGGTACCCGTCCACCACAGACACAGGTCTCCAGGACACACAGAGGCTGGAGTGGTCCGACCTGAGCACGCTCACACTGCTCACACGCAGCCCGCCTGCACAAACACAAACACAAACACACGTCAGTCCAAAACCACTCACTTCAAGGATTTTACAGCTGTATTTTATACATAAGTCAAATGTGTGGATTTAATTTTTTATGGCCGTTTGAAAAATGAAAGTCACAGCTGGAGTGAAGACCACACAAAAGCTTCCATTGATATGGTGGTCAAAGAGCTCTGGGTCTGTAAAGGCCTGTGGCCAAGTGACTGCTGTTCACTCATTGACCCTGATACAACAAAACTCTTCTGTAAAAGTAACAGTTTTCTGGTGGTTCAGAGTCTAGAACGACGTCCTGCTCCAGGACAGACTTTGAACCTTCATCTCCATCTGCCCCTGAGCCCCTGAGCCCCTGAGCCCCTGAGCCCCTGAGCCCCTGAGCCCCTGAGCCCCTGAGCCCCTGAGCCCCTGAGCCCCTGAGCCCCTGAGCCCCTGAGCCCCTGAGCTGACCCTCGACCTTCGACACAGTTTGTTCTGTTCTTTTACTTTTGTGTTCACAGACGACAAAGCGCTCTGTGTTTGGACCAGTGTGACCACGGCAGGTGCGCCCTGGAGCAGGTGCGCCCCGGTGCAGGTGCGCCCTGGAGCAGGTGCGCCCTGGTGCAGGTGCGCCCTGGTTCAGGTGCACCCTGGTTCAGGTCCCCCCTGGTGCAGGTCCCCCCTGGAGCAGGTGCGCCCCGTCCCGCTCCAGAGCCTCAGGACTCACTGGTCTTGCCCTGCGCCGAGCCGCTGCCCCCCTCTCTGTTCCTGTACTCGGCCGTCACCAGGACGCTGTAGCGAGTGTCCGGCTGCAGCCCCTGGAGCTCCACGCGCCGCTCGCCGCCCGGGACCAGCTCCTGAAGAACAGGGAGCGTTAGCGCCGCCTGTGGCCACGAGGGGGACTGAAGACAAGGCTCACGTACGATGTAGTCCTGGGCGTCGGCTCCGGTCAGAGCCGTGTAGGTCACTCTGTACTGCAGCACGTGGGCGTTTGGGGGCGTCCAGCTGACCACCAGACTGACCGGAGTCTCCTCTGACACCGACACCACGCTGGGCGCTCCGCCGGACACTGAGGAACACGGAACACGTGTCGGAAACACGGATTATGAACATACATGTGTCACGTGAACATTTAGGCTTAAAGAGACAGAGACGAGATGATAGTGTGTCCAGTGGGCGGGGCCTGTAGGACTCACTGGTGTGTAGGAGTGTGTAGGAGTGTGTAGGTGTGTGTAGGAGTGTGTAGGAGTGTGTAGGAGTGTGTAGGAGTATGTAGGGGTGTGTAGGAGTGTGTAGGAGTGTGTAGGAGTGTGTAGGAGTGTGTAGGGGTGTGTAGGAGTGTGTAGGAGTATGTAGGGGTGTGTAGGAGTGTGTAGGACTCACTGGTGTGTAGGAGTGTGTAGGAGTGTGTAGGAGTGTGTAGGAGTGTGTAGGAGTGTGTAGGAGTGTGTAGGAGTGTGTAGGAGTGTGTAGGAGTGTGTAGGAGTGTGTAGGAGTATGTAGGGGTGTGTAGGAGTGTGTAGGAGTATGTAGGGGTGTGTAGGAGTGTGTAGGAGTGTGTAGGAGTGTGTAGGAGTGTGTAGGGGTGTGTAGGAGTGTGTAGGAGTATGTAGGGGTGTGTAGGAGTGTGTAGGACTCACTGGTGTGTAGGAGTGTGTAGGAGTGTGTAGGAGTGTGTAGGAGTGTGTAGGTGTGTGTAGGAGTGTGTAGGACTCACTGGTGTGTAGGAGTGTGTAGGAGTGTGTAGGAGTGTGTAGGAGTGTGTAGGACTCACTGGTGTGTAGGAGTGTGTAGGAGTGTGTAGGAGTGTGTAGGAGTGTGTAGGTGTGTGTAGGAGTGTGTAGGACTCACTGGTGTGTAGGAGTGTGTAGGAGTGTGTAGGAGTGTGTAGGAGTGTGTAGGGGTGTGTAGGAGTGTGTAGGAGTATGTAGGGGTGTGTAGGAGTGTGTAGGAGTATGTAGGACTCACTGGTGTGTAGGAGTGTGTAGGAGTGTGTAGGAGTGTGTAGGGGTGTGTAGGAGTGTGTAGGAGTATGTAGGACTCACTGGTGTGTAGGAGTGTGTAGGAGTGTGTAGGAGTGTGTAGGAGTGTGTAGGAGTGTGTAGGACTCACTTGTGTGTAGGAGTGTGTAGGAGTGTGTAGGAGTGTGTAGGTGTGTGTAGGAGTGTGTAGGAGTGTGTAGGAGTGTGTAGGAGTGTGTAGGAGTGTGTAGGTGTGTGTAGGACTCACTTGTGTGTAGGAGTGTGTAGGAGTGTGTAGGAGTGTGTAGGAGTGTGTAGGAGTGTGTAGGACTCACTTGTGTGTAGTGTGTGTAGGACTCACTTGTGTGTAGTGTGTGTAGGACTCACTTGTGCTGTAGCGCATGGCCACAGCTTCACTCTGAGCTCCGTCGGCGTAAAGCGCTGACAGAGACACCTGGTACTCGCGCTCCTCCTCTGCACCGTCCAGGATCGCACCCTCGCCCTGCCCGTCCACCGAGAGCTAAACACAAAACACACAGGCCTGCTCAAGCACTGGTACCGACACATGAGGTGGTACCGACGCATGAGGTGGTACCGACGCATGAGGTGGTACCCACGCATGAGGTGGTACAGACGTATGATCCGGTACCATGAGCCGGTACCATGAGCCGGTACCATGAGCCGGTACCATGAGCCGGTACCATGAGCGGTGTGAGAGTCCGAGCAGACATAGTTTCTTCACAGACGTCTGTCAGACTCACCTCCTGGAGTTCTCCTCCGCTCAGGGAGATCCACTTGATCAGGTACGACACCACGTCGTCCGCCGCCGCGTCCCATCGAACCGTGAGCTCAGAACCAGAGAAGTTTGTGACTCTGAGGTCTGAGGGAGCAGGGACCTTCACTGAAGACGAGAAACAACCATGAAACACCATCAGGAGCAGAACCATCGAAACCATCGAAACCATCAGAACCATCAGAACCATCGAAACCATCAGAACCATCGAAACCATCAGAACCATCAGAACCATCGAAACCATCAGAACCATCAGGAGCAAAACCATCAGAACCATCAGGAGCAAAACCATCAGAACCATCGAAACCGTCAGAACCATCAGGAGCAAAACCATCAGAACCATCAAAACCATCTAAACCATCAGAACCATCGAAACCATCAGAACCATCGAAACCATCAGAACCATCGAAACCATCAGAACCATCGAAACCATCAGAACCATCGAAACCGTCAGAACCATCGAAACCGTCAGAACCATCGAAACCATCAGAACCATCAGGAGCAAAACCATCAGAACCATCAGGAGCAAAACCATCAGAACCATCGAAACCGTCAGAACCATCAGGAGCAAAACCATCAGAACCATCGAAACCATCGAAACCATCAGGAGCAAAGCGTCTCACGTGTCGTGATGTTTCCGGTGGCGGCTGCTGATTGGCCCTGAGGAAACAGAGACTGCACCGAGACCTGGTATTTAGAGAGAGACGACAGGTTCTGCACCAGGACCGAGTTTAGACCCGACACCTCCACCTGGGAACAACAAACAAACAAATAAACAAACAAATAAATAAACAAACAAATGAACAAATAAACAACAAACAAACAAGGAATCGACTGATCCTGACGGTGGTTCTTCTCTGATGGTGATGTTTGTCTGAACTAAAGACTCTAAAACACACACGAAGAGGTCCTGGTCCTGGTCCTGGCCCTGGTCCTGGTCCTGGTCCTGGTCCTGGTCCTGGCCCTGGCCCTGGCCCTGGTCCTGGTCCTGGTCCTGGTCCTGGTCCTGGTCCTGGTCCTGGTCTGGTCCTGGTCCTGGTCCTGGTCTGGTCCTGGTCCTGGTCCTGGTCCTGGTCCTGGTCCTGGTCCTGGTCCTGGTCCTGGCCCTGGCCCTGGTCCTGGTCCTGGTCCTGGTCCTGGTCCTGGTCCTGGTCTGGTCCTGGTCCTGGTCTGGTCCTGGTCCTGGTCTGGTCCTGGTCCTGGTCCTGGTCTGGTCCTGGTCCTGGCTCTGGTCCTGGTCCCGGTCCCGGTCCTGGTCTCAGTCCCGGTCCTCGTCTGGTCCTGGCCCTGGTCCTGGTCCCGGTCTCAGTCCTGGTCCTGGTCCTGGCTCTGGTCCCGGTCTCAGTCCTGGTCCTGGCTCTGGTCCTGGTCCTGGTCCTGGCTCTGGTCCGGGTCCTGGTCCTGGCTCTGGTCCTGGCTCTGGTCCTGGTCCTGGTCCTGGCCCTGGTCCTGGTCCTGGTCCTGGTCCCGGTCTAGTCCTGGTCCTGGTCCTGGTCCTGGTCCTGGTCTTTGGTCCTGGTCCTGGTCCCAGTCCCGGTCCCGGTCCTGGTCCCGGTCCCGGTCTAGTCCTAGTCCTGGTCCCGGTCCCGGTCCTGGTCCCGGTCTAGTCCTGGCCCTGGCCCTGGTCCTGGTCCTGGTCCTGGTCTCAGTCCCGGTCTAGTCCTGGTCCCGGTCCTGGTCCTGGTCCTGGTCCTGGCTCTGGCTCTGGCTCTGGTCCTGGTCCTGGTCCTGGTCCCGGTCCTGGTCTCAGTCCTGGTCCTGGTCTCAGTCCTGGTCCTGGTCTCAGTCCTAGTCCCGGTCCTGGTCCTGGTCCTGGTCTCAGTTCTGGTCCTGGTCCTGGCTCTGGTCCTGGTCCCGGTCTCAGTCCTGGTCCTGGCTCTGGTCCTGGTCCCGGTCTCAGTCCTGGTCTCTCTGGTCCTGGTCCTGGTCCTGGTCTCAGTCCCGGTCCTGGTCCTGGTCCTGGCCCTGGCCCTGGTCCTGGTCCTGGTCCTGGTCTAGTCCCGGTCCCGGTCCCGGTCCCGGTCTAGTCCTGGCCCTGGTCCTGGTCCTGGTCCTGGTCTAGTCCCGGTCCCGGTCCCGGTCCCGGTCCCGGTCCTGGTCCTGGTCCTGGTCTCACCTGTCTGACGTCGCTGCCGTGGTTGGTGCTCAGAGTGACACGATGTGCAGGAACCTGCAGCGCTCCAGGACTCCAGCTCACCCTCACCCGACTGTGGGAGACCAGGGGGAAGGAGAGGGCCTGGGGGGGAGGCAGGGGGACTGTGGGGGAGAGAGGAGAGAGGTGAGAGACCAGAGGGAGGCAGGGGGACTGTGGGGGAGAGAGATGAGAGACCAGGGGTAGGCAGGGGGACTGTGGGGGAGAGAGGAGAGAGGTGAGAGACCAGGGGGAGGCAGGGGGACTGTGGGGGAGAGAGGAGAGAGGTGAGAGACCAGGGGGAGGCAGGGGGACTGTGGGGGAGAGAGGAGAGAGGTGAGAGACCAGTGGGAGGCAGGGGGACTGTGGGGGAGAGAGATGAGAGACCAGAGGGAGGCAGGGGGACTGTGGGGGAGAGAGGTGAGAGACCAGAGGGAGGAAGGGGACTGTGGGGGAGAGAGGAGAGAGGTGAGAGACCAGGGGGAGGCAGGGGGACTGTGGGGGAGAGAGGAGAGAGACCAGAGGGAGGCAGGGGGACTGTGGGGGAGAGAGGAGAGAGACCAGAGGGCGGCAGGGGGACTGTGGGGGAGAGAGGAGAGAGGTGAGAGACCGGAGGGAGGCAGGGGGACTGTGGGGGAGAGAGGAGAGAGACCAGCGGGAGGCAGGGGGACTGTGGGGGAGAGAGGAGAGAGGTGAGAGACCCGAGGGAGGCAGGGGGACTGTGGGGGAGAGAGGAGAGAGGTGAGAGACCAGGGGGAGGCAGAGGGACTGTGGGGGAGAGAGATGAGAGACCAGAGGGAGGCAGGGGGACTGTGGGGGAGAGAGGAGAGAGACCAGGGGGAAGGAGAGGGCCTGGGGGGGAGGCAGGGGGACTGTGGGGGAGAGAGGAGAGAGGTGAGAGACCAGGGGGAGGCAGGGGGACTGTGGGGGAGAGAGGAGAGAGGTGAGAGACCAGGGGGAGGCAGGGGGACTGTGGGGGAGAGAGGTGAGAGAGCAGGGGGAGGAAGGGGACTGTGGGGGAGAGAGGAGAGAGACCAGGGGGAAGGAGAGGGCCTGGGGGGGAGGCAGGGGGACTGTGGGGGAGAGAGGAGACAGGTGAGAGACCAGGGGGAGGCAGGGGGACTGTGGGGGAGAGAGGTGAGAGAGCAGGGGGAGGAAGGGGACTGTGGGGAGAGAGGAGAGAGACCAGGGGAAGGAGAGGGACTGTGGGGGAGGCAGGGGGACTGTGGGGGAGAGAGGAGAGAGGTGAGAGATCAGGGGGAGGCAGAGGGACTGTGGGGGAGGCAGGGGGACTGTGGGGGAGAGAGGAGAGAGACCAGAGGGAGGCAGGGGGACTGTGGGGGAGAGAGGAGAGAGGTGAGAGACCAGAGGGAGGCAGGGGGACTGTGGGGGAGAGAGGTGAGAGGTGAGAGACCAGAGGGAGGCAGGGGGACTGTGGGGGAGAGAGGTGAGAGACCAGGGGGAGGTAGGGGGACTGTGGGGGAGAGAGGAGAGAGGTGAGAGACCAGAGGGAGGCAGGGGGACTGTGGGGGAGAGAGGAGAGAGACCAGAGGGAGGCAGGGGGACTGTGGGGGAGAGAGGAGAGAGACCAGGGGAAGGAAAAGCAGAAAGTGGGCGGTGCTTGTGACTGTGGAGGACCGGTGTCACGTGTGGGGCGTGTGTCACTCACGTGTGGGGGGTGTGTGTTACTCACGTGTGGGGTGTGTGTCACTCACGCAGGGGCGGTTTTACTCACGCAGGGGGCGGTTTTACTCACGCAGGTCGTGTGTCACTCACGTGTGGGGCGTGTGTCACTCACGTGTGGGGCGTGTGCACTCACGTGTGGGGCGTGTGTTACTCACGTGTGGGGCGTGTGTTTTACTCACGTGTGGGGCGTGTGTTACTCACGTGTGGGGCGTGTGTTACTCACGTGTGGGGCGTGTGTCACTCACGTGTGGGGCGTGTGTTTACGGTGCACTCACGTGTGGGGCGTGTGTGCACTCACGTGTGGGGCGTGTGTCACTCACGTGTGGGGCGTGTGTTACTCACGTGTGGGGCGTGTGTTACTCACGTGTGGGGCGTGTGTTACTCACGTGTGGGGCGTGTCACTCACGTGTGGGGCGTGTCACTCACGTGTGGGGCGTGTGTCACTCACGTGTGGGGCGTGTCACTCACGTGTGGGGCGTGTGTCACTCACGTGTGGGGCGTGTGTTACTCACGCAGGGGCGGTGTCACTCACGCAGGGGCGTGTTACTCACGCAGGTGGCGTGTGTCACTCACGTGTGGGGCGTGTGTCACTCACGTGTGGGGCGTGTGTTACTCACGTGTGGGGCGTGTGTCACTCACGTGTGGGGCGTGTGTCACTCACGTGTGGGGCGTGTGTCACTCACGTGTGGGGGCGTGTCTTTGGCGTGTGTCACTCACGTGTGGAGGCGACGGCGGTCAGCGGCTCGCTCGGCTCGTCCTCAAACAGAGCGTACAGTGTCACAGAGTAGTCTGTAGAGGGCAGCAGACCCTCCAGAGTCACCTCCGTGAGGGAGGGGCTTAGCTTCTCCTGAGGACAGAGGGAGGAGTCACTACGGCAACACATGAGGACAAACTACATCAGAAGAAACACAAACATCAGGAACTGAGTTTATACCCTCCCCCTCTCCCTCCCCCCTCGCCCTCCTCCCTCCCCCTCACACTCACCTCTCGGGCGTCCTCCCCCCTCCCCCTCCCCCTCACACTCACCTCTCGCCCCTCCCCCCTCGCCCTCCCCCCTCACCCCTCGCCCTCCCCCCTCCCCCTCACACTCACCTCTCGGGCGCCCTCCCCCCTCGCCCCTCCCCCCTCACACTCACCTCTCAGGCGTCCTCCCCCCGCCCCCTCCCCTCCCCTCACACTCACCTCTCGGGCGTCCTCCCCCCTCCCCCCTCCCCCTCACACTCACTTCTCGGGCGTCCTCCCCCCTCGCCCTCCCCCCTCCCCCCTCGCCCTTGCCCTCCCCCCTCGCCCTCACACTCACCTCTCGGGCGCCCTCCCCCTCCCCCCTCGACCTCCCCCCTTCCCCCTCCCCCTCACACTCACCTCTCGGGCGTCCTCCGGCTCCCCGTGGCTCAGGGCCGAGTACAGCAGCATGTACTGAGACGCACCCACCGCCTCACCCCAACTCACCCGCAGGGAGTCATACGAGGAGGGGGAGACGAGCAGGTCCACAGGGGTCTGCAGGGGCGCTGAGGGGGGAGAGAGGGGGAGAGAGGGGAGTTAAACTACTGTAAGAGACGAGCAGGTCCACGGGGGTCTGCAGGGGGGCTGAGGGGGGAGAGAGGGGAGAGAGGGGGAGTTAAACTACTGTAAGAGACGAGCAGGTCCACGGGGGTCTGCAGGGGGGCTGAGGGGGGAGAGAGGGGGGAGAGAGGGGAGTTAAACTACTGTAAGAGAGACGAGCAGGTCCACGGGGGTCTGCAGGGGGGCTGAGGGGGGAGAGAGGGGGGAGAGAGGGGGAGTTAAACTGCTGTAACAGACGAGGAGGTCAGAGGTCACAATGACGGTGTGTATTTTCAGTTTGGGGGGAACACAAGCCTCACGTCGCACTCAAACAAACACAGCGCCCGGCTTTGTCCGTGCGGGTGTGTGTGACCGTACATATCAGTGGACCGCGTTAGCATGCTAGCCGCCGCGTTCCAAATAGGAAGCAGCTCTGGAGGCTCCTGCTCCATGAAGCCGAGCTCCGCCCTCTTCCTGTGACTCTGGAGCCTTCACTCTGAAACTGTTTGGGTCAAACTCACATCTGGAGTTAAACGTCTGACGCTCCACATGATCCTGGTGTTTTTTTCTCGTTGGTTTTTCATAAATAAAGTTATTGCAACAATAACTGACCAATCAGGTGCTTCCTTTTCCAGGGGCCGTTTTCACTCGTGTTAGCAACAGGTTTGATTGACAGCTAGCGCCTCACATTGCCGCCGTCTCCTCCCACCGAGGGGCGGAGACTGTTAACAACCTCCTCCTGATTGGTCCGTGTGGCCACGATACGCACTCGGATTTTAATATGGAGTCTGGCTCCACTTTAGCCGCTATAACTGCTAGCTCCACTTTAGCCGCTGTAACTGCTAGCTCCACTTTAGCCGCTGTAACTGCTAGCTCCACTTTAGCCGTTATAACTGCTAGCTCCACTTTAGCCGCTATAACTGCTAGCTCCACTTTAGCCGTTATAACTGCTAGCTCCACTTTAGCCGCTATAACTGCTAGCTCCACTATAGCCGCTATAACTGCTAGCTCCACTTTAGCCGCTATAACTGCTAGCTCCACTTTAGCCGCTATAACTGCTAGCTCCACTTTAGCCGCTATAACTGCTAGCTCCACTTTAGCCGCGATGGGCTTCATTTGGCTGTAGCCAAACGCTATGGGTGACGTCACAATCCCATAGTCCACTGATATGTACGGTCTATGGGATGTGTAAGTGTTGTGTGTTCTCACGTGTGGTGACGGTTCCTCTGAGCGCTGGCCCCACGTCGCGCTCAAACACGGGGAAAATAGAGACGTGATACAAAGTCTGAGACGAAAGAGACTGAAGACGAACAGACGACGACGAGCCCGGGACCACCACCTGAAACGCACAAAACACGTCTCTGACCTCGTGGACTTGTTAGAACACGTCTCTGACCTCGTGGACTTGTTAGAACACGTCTCTGACCTCGTGGACTTGTTAGAACACGTCTCTGACCTCGTGTGGACTTGTTAGAACACGTCTCTGACCTCGTGTGGACTTGTTATAACACGTCTCTGACCTGGTGTGGACTTGTTAGAACACGTCTCTGACCTCGTGTGGACTTGTTAGAACACGTCTCTGACCTGGTGTGGACTTGTTATAACACGTCTCTGACCTTGTGGACTTGTTAGAACACGTCTCTGACCTCGTGGACTTGTTAGAACACGTCTCTGACCTCGCGGACTTGTTATAACACGTCTCTGACCTCGTGGACTTGTTAGAACACGTCTCTGACCTGGTGTGGACTTGTTAGAACACGTCTCTGACCTCGTGGACTTGTTATAACACGTCTCTGACCTCGTGGACTTGTTATAACACGTCTCTGACCTCGTGGACTTGTTATAACACGTCTCTGACCTGGTGTGGACTTGTTAGAACACGTCTCTGACCTCGTGGACTTGTTAGAACACGTCTCTGACCTCTGGTGGACTTGTTAGAACACGTCTCTGACCTCGTGTTGACTTGTTAGAACACGTCTCTGACCTCGTGGACTTGTTAGAACACGTCTCTGACCTCGCGGACTTGTTATAACACGTCTCTGACCTCGTTGACTTGTTATAACACGTCTCTGACCTCGTGGACTTGTTAGAACACATCTCTGACCTGGTGTGGACTTGTTAGAACACGTCTCTGACCTCGTGGACTTGTTAGAACACGTCTCTGACCTCATGGACTTGTTATAACACGTCTCTGACCTCGTTGACTTGTTATAACACGTCTCTGACCTCGTGGACTTGTTATAACACGTCTCTGACCTCGCGGACTTGTTAGAACACGTCTCTGACCTTGTGGACTTGTTATAACACGTGTGGACTTGTTAGAACACGTCTCTGACCTCGTGGACTTGTTAGAACACGTCTCTGATCTCGTGTGGACTTGTTAGAACACGTCTCTGACCTCGTGGACTTGTTAGAACACGTCTCTGACCTGGTGTGGACTTGTTAGAACACGTCTCTGACCTCGTGGACTTGTTATAACACGTCTCTGACCTCGTGGACTTGTTATAACACGTCTCTGACCTCGTGGACTTGTTATAACACGTCTCTGACCTGGTGTGGACTTGTTAGAACACGTCTCTGACCTCGTGGACTTGTTAGAACACGTCTCTGACCTCGTGTGGACTTGTTAGAACACGTCTCTGACCTCGTGTTGACTTGTTAGAACACGTCTCTGACCTCGTGGACTTGTTAGAACACGTCTCTGACCTCGTTGACTTGTTATAACACGTCTCTGACCTCGTGGACTTGTTATAACACGTCTCTGACCTCGTGGACTTGTTATAACACGTCTCTGACCTGGTGTGGACTTGTTAGAACACGTCTCTGACCTCGTGGACTTGTTAGAACACGTCTCTGACCTCATGGACTTGTTATAACACGTCTCTGACCTCGTTGACTTGTTATAACACGTCTCTGACCTCGTGGACTTGTTATAACACGTCTCTGACCTCGCGGACTTGTTAGAACACGTCTCTGACCTTGTGGACTTGTTATAACACGTGTGGACTTGTTAGAACACGTCTCTGACCTCGTGGACTTGTTAGAACACGTCTCTGACCTCGTGTGGACTTGTTAGAACACGTCTCTGACCTCGTGGACTTGTTAGAACACGTCTCTGACCTGGTGTGGACTTGTTAGAACACGTCTCTGACCTCGTGGACTTGTTATCAGAATCAGAATCAGAATCATTTATTAAAGGCCACACAACGGAGTTGGTGGAATTTGTTTTGGGTTCAGCAGTTAATGCTCACATCTCTCATGTGTCAGTTCCATCATCAGCAACAGAAAAAACAACAACAGAAGCAGACATATATACAGTTTACATTAAGACAGTGATTCATTTAAGGTCCGTATAGCTATTGGAAAGAAGCTGTTTTTAAATCTGACAGATTTTGTGGTTATAGACCTGTAGCGCCTCCCAGAGGGCATAAGTGTGAAAAGATGGTGAGCAGGATGTGAAATATCTGAGGTGATTCTTGTTGCTCGCTGTGTGATGCGTCTTTGGTACAGAGTGTGTATGGATGGGAGTGTGTGGCCAGTGATCTTGGAGGATTTGTTGATGATTCGTTGGAGTTTTGAACGGGAGTGACTGTCCAAGTTACCATACCAGACTATTATGGATGAAGTAAGGATACTTTCTATTATGGCTGTGTAGAACTGAAGGAGGAGATTATGTCGTACATGGAATTTCTTGAGTTGTCTGAGAAAAAACAGTCTCTTGTTGGCCTTTTTGTAGGTTTCCTCAGAGTGTTGCTTGAATTTAAGTGAGTTACTAATGTGTGTTCCCAGAAATTTGAAAGACTCTGTGGTGGTTATTGTGTCTGCGCTGATGGAAATGGGAGTTTTGGGTGTGGGTGTGCGTGAGAAGTCGACAATCAGTTCTTTTGTTTTTGATGCATTGAGCTGAAGGTTGTTGTTTTGGCACCAAGTGACTGCTTGGGCAACCTGCTCCCGATAGTGTGTTTCATTATTGTTGGTAATGAGGCCAATTATTGTGGTATCATCTGCATATTTAAGAATGGAGACAGAACTGTGTGAGGATGTAAGTGTGTTTGTGTAGAGAGAGAAGAGCCAGGGCGACAGGACACACCAGTGCTGAGGGTCAGAGGTCGGGATATGATGTTATTCATCCTGACTCTCTGTGTCCGTCCTGAGAGGAAGCTCCTGATCCAGTGGCATAAAGAGATGTCAATGTCCATGTCCATGAGTTTATTGTAGAGATTCAGAGGGTCGATGGTGTTGAAGGCGGAGCTGAAGTCCATGAATAGCACCCGAGCGTAGGTCCGAGGTGTCTCCAGGTGTTGTAGTATCCTGTGAAGAGCCAAGGTGACTGCATCCTCTACAGACCTATTTGCCCGATAAGCAAACTGAAAACTGTCCATAAGTGGATTGGTGAGTTCTTTTAGGTGAGAGAGAATGATCCGTTCAAGTGACTTCATGATGACGGATGTGAGGGCAATGGGTCTGTAGTCATTGAGACATGTTATTTTATTGTTTTTGGGGACCGGGATGATGACAGAGTCCTTAAAACATCTGGGGACTGTGCAGTGAGTGAGGGAGCTGTTGAAAATATCAGTGAATATTGGGGCCAGTTGGTATGCACAGTGTTTCAGCACTGCTGGGTTCACACCATCAGGACCAGCAGCTTTCCCCTTTTTAGTTTTAATAAAACATGTTCTCACCTCCTCCTCCTGGATTGAAAAAGGAGGGGTTGGGGGAGGCAGTGGAGGGGAGTAAATGGGACTGGGTTGCTGTTCGAACCTCCCATAAAAGGTGTTAAGCCGGTCTGGTAGGTCTTCTTCAATGTCCATGATGGGAGCAGTGGCACGTTTATAATTTGTCATTGTCTTTAGTTTTTTCCAGATCAATTATAACACGTCTCTGACCTCGTGGACTTGTTAGAACACGTCTCTGACCTCGTGGACTTGTTAGAACACGTCTCTGACCTGGTGTGGACTTGTTAGAACACGTCTCTGACCTCGTGGACTTGTTATAACACGTCTCTGACCTGGTGTGGACTTGTTAGAACACGTCTCTGACCTCGTGGACTTGTTAGAACACGTCTCTGACCTCGTGTGGACTTGTTAGAACACGTCTCTGACCTCGTGGACTTGTTAGAACACGTCTCTGACCTCGTGTGGACTTGTTAGAACACGTCTCTGACCTCGTGTGGACTTGTTATAACACGTCTCTGACCTCGTGGACTTGTTAGAACACGTCTCTGACCTCGTGGACTTGTTAGAACACGTCTCTGACCTCGTGGACTTGTTATAACACGTCTCTGACCTCGTGGACTTGTTAGAACACGTCTCTGACCTCGTGGACTTGTTATAACACGTCTCTGACCTCGTGTGGACTTGTTAGAACACGTCTCTGACCTGGTGTGGACTTGTTAGAACACGTCTCTGACCTCGTGGACTTGTTATAACACGTCTCTGACCTCGTGGACTTGTTAGAACACGTCTCTGACCTCGTGGACTTGTTATAACACGTCTCTGACCTCGTGTGGACTTGTTATAACACGTCTCTGACCTGGTGTGGACTTGTTAGAACACGTCTCTGACCTCGTGGACTTGTTAGAACACGTCTCTGACCTGGTGTGGACTTGTTATAACACGTCTCTGACCTGGTGTGGACTTGTTATAACACGTCTCTGACCTCGTGGACTTGTTAGAACACGTCTCTGACCTTGTGGACTTGTTAGAACACGTCTCTGACCTCGTGTGGACTTGTTATAACACGTCTCTGACCTCGTGGACTTGTTAGAACACGTCTCTGACCTCGTGGACTTGTTATAACACGTCTCTGACCTCGTGTGGACTTGTTAGAACACGTCTCTGACCTGGTGTGGACTTGTTAGAACACGTCTCTGACCTCGTGTGGACTTGTTAGAACACGTCTCTGACCTCGTGGACTTGTTAGAACACGTCTCTGACCTCGTGGACTTGTTAGAACACGTCTCTGACCTCGTGTGGACTTGTTAGAACACGTCTCTGACCTGGTGTGGACTTGTTAGAACACGTCTCTGACCTCGTGGACTTGTTAGAACACGTCTCTGACCTGGTGTGGACTTGTTATAACACGTCTCTGACCTCGTGTGGACTTGTTATAACACGTCTCTGACCTCGTGGACTTGTTATAACATGGGTGGACTTGTTAGAACACGTCTCTGACCTCGTGGACTTGTTAGAACACGTCTCTGACCTCGTGGACTTGTTAGAACACATCTCTGACCTTGTGGACTTGTTAGAACACGTCTCTGACCTCGTGGACTTGTTATAACACATGTGGACTTGTTAGAACACGTCTCTGACCTGGTGTGGACTTGTTATAACACACGTGGACTTGTTAGAACACGTCTGTGACCTCGTGGACTTGTTAGAACACGTCTCTGACCTCGTGCACTTGTTAGAACAAGTCTGTGACCTCGTGGACTTGTTAGAACACGTCTCTGACCTGGTGTGGACTTGTTAGAACACGTCTCTGACCTTGTGGACTTGTTAGAACACGTCTCTGACCTGGTGTGGACTTGTTAGAACACGTCTCTAACCTCGTGTGCGCTCTGGCCCTCGGCGCTGTGGTAAACCACTCTGTACTTCTGCACTTGGGCGTCGCTGGCTCTCGGTCCGTTCCAGTGCAGTCGGACGCTCCTGGGCTCCAGCTCAGAGAAGCGCAGGTCCGTGGGGCCGGGCAGGACCGGGCCGGGGTCTGGGCCTGGTCCTGGTCCTGGCGTAGGCTCCGGCTCCATACCTGAGACAGAAACAGAGGCAGAAGTGATGAGCTTTGTGTTTGACAAAAGTCCCATCAACACAGACTATTGTTTGTTCAGCACACATTTTGAACCAAATAAAGGTTGAAATTAAAGTCTTTTTTTGATGATTGTGTTTGTCTCACACTGTTTGTGATTTTAATGCAATATTATTCTGTTATGGAAAGGACGAGTAGAAGCTGCTTTAAACTGTGGAGTCAGTTTGTCTTGCGTTTGGAGACGTCGTACTGTGAGGTCCTTACATTTGGACGTGGTGTCGTGAGGTCCTTACGTGTGGTGAGGTCCTTACGTGTGGTGAGGTCCTTACGTGTGGTGAGGTCCTTACGTGGTGTGAGGTCCTTACGTGGTGTGAGGTCCTTACGTGTGGTGAGGTCCTTACGTGTGGTGAGGTCCTTACGTGTGGTGAGGTCCTTACGTGTGGTGAGGTCCTTACGTGTGGTGAGGTCCTTACGTGTGGTGAGGTCCTTACGTGTCGTGAGGTCCTTACGTGGTGTGAGGTCCTTACGTGGTGTGAGGTCCTTACGTTTGGAGATGGCGTGTGGTGAGGTCCTTACGTGTCAGGTCCTTACGTGTCAGGTCCTTATGTGTCAGGTCCTTACGTGTCAGGTCCTTATGTGTCAGGTCCTTACGTTTGGAGATGGTGTTGTGAGGTCCTTACGTGTCGTGAGGTCCTTACGTGTCAGGTCCTTACGTTTGGAGATGGCATGTGGTGAGGTCCTTACGTGTCAGGTCCTTACGTGTCAGGTCCTTACGTGTCAGGTCCTTACGTGTCAGGTCCTTACGAGTCAGGTCCTTACGTTTGGAGATGGCATGTGGTGAGGTCCTTACGTGTCAGGTCCTTACGTGTCAGGTCCTTACGTGTCAGGTCCTTACGTTTGGAGATGGCATGTGGTGAGGTCCTTACGTGTCAGGTCCTTACGTGTCAGGTCCTTACGTGTCAGGTCCTTACGAGTCAGGTCCTTACGTTTGGAGATGGCGCGCTCGTGGATGCGTCCACAGAGGATGTGCACGAGCCGTGACACCAGTTTGCTGAGCAGAGGGAAGTCGTTGACGTTGTAGACGTTCAGCTCCTCTGGACCTGAGGCCACCTGCCGCAGCTCGGCCTCGTCCGCGTTCTTCACTCCTGAAACACAAGAACCAACTCTTCACTCCTGAAACACAAGAACCAACTCTTCACTCCTGAAACACAAGGATCAACTCTTCACTCCTGAAACACAAGGATCAACTCTTCACTCCTGAAACACAAGGATCAACTCTTCACTCCTGAAACACAAGGATCAACTCTTCACTCCTGAAACACAAGGATCAACTCTTCACTCCTGAAACACAAGGATCAACTCTTCACTCCTGAAACACATGGATCAACCCTTCACTCCTGAAACACAAGAACCAACCCTTCACTCCTGAAACACAAGGATCAACTCTTCATTCCTGAAACACAAGGACCAACCCTTCACTCCTGAAACACAAGGATCAACTCTTCATTCCTGAAACACAAGGACCAACTCTTCACTCCTGAAACACAAGGATCAACCCTTCACTCCTGAAACACAAGGATCAACCCTTCACTCCTGAAACACAAGGATCAACCCTTCACTCCTGAAACACAACAACCAACTCTTCACTCCTGAAACACAAGGATCAACTCTTCATTCCTGAAACACAAGGACCAACCCTTCACTCCTGAAACACAAGGATCAACTCTTCATTCCTGAAACACAAGGACCAACTCTTCACTCCTGAAACACAAGGATCAACCCTTCACTCCTGAAACACAAGGATCAACTCTTCACTCCTGAAACACAAGGATCAACTCTTCACTCCTGAAACACAAGGATCAACTCTTCACTCCTGAAACACAAGGATCAACAGAGACCGAGGCTGGACCACTTTATTAAAACACAGTGAAGAGCATTAGATTCAAGGGAGGGACATATAAAGTCTATAACTAGCTTTTCGGTCTTTCTGCAGCTGAAGCGCTGTTTCTGGATTAAAGTACAAAGAGGATCTCTGTAAATCCCGGGTCGATCCACGTGAAAGCTGAAGCTGAAGCGCTCGTACCCACAGCGATGATCTCGGCGCCGCTGCTCTTCAGTTTGCTGGCGGCTGAAACGGCGTCGTCCTGAGATTTCCCGTCCGTCAGAAGAAGAAGGAACAACGGAACGTCTGAGCGCGCTCCTGAGGCCGGCGTCATGCTGTGCTCCATCACGTGAAGCAACGCCTGACCTGAAACAGAGAAAACACAGAGGAAGAGACTGAAACACAGAGGAAAAGACTGAAACAGAGAGAGAAAGACTGAAACAGAGAGAGAAAACACAGAGGAAGAGACTGAAACACAGAGGAAAAGACTGAAACAGAGAGAGAAACACAGAGGAAAAGACTGAAACAGAGAGGAAAAGACTGAAACAGAGAGAAACAGAGGAAAAGACTGAAACAGAGAGAAACACAGAGGAAAAGACTGAAACAGAGAGGAAAAGACTGAAACAGAGAGAAACAGAGGAAAAGACTGAAACAGAGAGAAACACAGAGGAAAAGACTGAAACAGAGAGAAACAGAGGAAAAGACTGAAACACAGAGGAAAAGACTGAAACACAGAGGAAAAGACTGAAACACAGAGAGAAACACAGAGGTGAAGACTGAAACACAGAGGAAAAGACTGAAACACAGAGGAAAAGACTGAAACAGAGAGAAACACAGAGGAAAAGACTGAAACAGAGAGAAAACACAGAGGAAAAGACTGAAACAGAGAGAGAAACACAGAGGAAAAGACTGAAACAGAGAGAAAACACAGAGGAAAAGACTGAAACACAGAGGAAAAGACTGAAACAGAGAGAAACAGAGGAAAAGACTGAAACAGAGAGAAACAGAGGAAAAGACTGAAACAGAGAGAAAACACAGAGGAAAAGACTGAAACAGAGAGAAAACACAGAGGAAAAGACTGAAACACAGAGAAACACAGAGAGAAACACAGAGGAAAAGACTGAAACACAGAGACATGAAGGTAACCTCGTGAGGCAGCTCCAGGAAACAGAGGCACAAACACAGAGTCAGGCCTGTGGACCCTCAATATGAATGAGACAGAAGAGGGTCCCATCACGGGCCCCTGAGGCCCCCGAGGCCCCTGAGGCCCTGAGGCCCCTGAGGGCCCCGGCGTCGTACTTGAAGGTGTTTGCACCTCTGATCGTCTCGTTAAAGCACAAACCTGTGAACGTGTTTCCTCCTTTGTATCTGAAGCTGCGCACGGCCTCCAGCAGCGGCTCCTTCTGCCTGAAGCTGTTGAGGTTCCACTCGGTCCTGGGGTCGGAGCTGTACTGGGTCAGACCTGGACACAAACGTTCAGAGCTCAGACCCACAAACACAGAGTCAAACAAACAGAGGGCGCTCTGACCGATCTGGACGTGTCCCGGGCCGATGTGGAAGGGGACCATCAGACCCTCCAGGAAGTCCCTGACGCGCCGGAAGTTTGTGCGTCCGATGCTCCACGAGCCGTCCACCAAGAACAGAAGGTCGGCCGCCGCCTCGCTCTGGCACTGGAACGGCCTCCTCACCGCCGGGCCTGAGGGCAGAGCGCGGGAATAAAACAACTCTGAAGTATAACTCTGAAATATAACTCTGAAATATAACTCTGAAATATAACTCTGACATATAACTCTGAAATATAACTCTGACATATAACTCTGAAATATAACTCTGAAATATAACTCTGATATATAACTCTGAAATATAACTCTGAAATATAACTCTGATATATAACTCTGAAATATAACTCTGACATATAACTCTGAAGTATAACTGATATATAACACCGAAATATAACTCTGATATATAACTCTGACATATAACTCTGAAGTATAACTCTGAAATATAACTGATATATAACTCTGAAATATAACTCTGATATATAACTCTGATATATAACTCTGACATATAACTCTGAAATATAACTCTGAAATATAACTGATATATAACACCGAAATATAACTCTGATATATAACACCGAAATATAACTCTGAAATATAACTCTGATATATAACTCTGACATATAACTCTGATATATAACTCTGAAATATAACTCTGACATATAACACCGAAATATAACTCTGATATATAACACCGAAATATAACTCTGAAATATAACTCTGATATATAACTCTGACATATAACTCTGATATATAACTCTGAAATATAACTCTGACATATAACTCTGAAATATAACTCTGATATATAACTCTGACATATAACTCTGAAGTATAACTGATATATAACTCTGAAATATAACTCTGATATATAACTCTGATATATAACTCTGAAATATAACTCTGAAATATAACTCTGAAATATAACTGATATATAACTCTGAAATATAACTCTGATATATAACTCTGAAATATAACTGATATATAACTCTGAAATATAACTCTGATATATAACTCTGAAATATAACTCTGATATATAACTCTGAAATATAACTCTGAAATATAACTCTGAAATATAACTCTGACATATAACTCTGATATATAACTCTGACATATAACACCGAAATATAACTCTGATATATAACTCTGAAATATAACTCTGACATATAACTCTGATATATAACTCTGACATATAACACCGAAATATAACTCTGACATATAACTCTGAAATATAACTCTGAAGTATAACTCTGAAATATAACTCTGGTATATAACTCTGATATATAACTCTGATATATAACTCTGAAATATAACTCTGATATATAACTCTGAAATATAACTGATATATAACTCTGAAATATAACTCTGACATATAACTCTGATATATAACTCTGAAATATAACTCTGATATATAACTCTGAAATATAACTGATATATAACTCTGAAATATAACTCTGATATATAACTCTGAAATATAACTCTGATATATAACTCTGAAATATAACACCGAAAGATAACAACATCAAAATATAACTCTGAAATATAACTCTGACATATAACTCTGACATATAACTCTGACATATAACTCTAACAGTGAGTGTGAGTACCTGGTTGCGGTGAGTACCTGTGTGTGTGTTGTGGCTCTTGCGGTGAGTACCATGTTATGGTGAGTACCTGGTTGCGGTGAGTACCTGTGTGTGTGTTGTGGCTCTTGCGGTGAGTACCTGTTTGTGGTGAGTACCGTGTTGTGGTGAGTACCTGTGTGTGTGTTGTGGCTCTTGCGGTGAGTACCTGTTTGTGGTGAGTACCGTGTTGTGGTGAGTACCTGTGTGTGTGTTGTGGCTCTTGCGGTGAGTACCTGTTTGTGGTGAGTACCGTGTTGTGGTGAGTACCTGTGTGTGTGTTGTGGCTCTTGTGGTTAGTACCTTGTTGCGGTGAGTACCTGTTTGCAGTGAGTACCTGGTTGCGGTGAGTACCTGGTTGCGGTGAGTACCTGTGTGTGTGTTGTGGCTCTTGCGGTGAGTACCTGTTTGTGGTGAGTACCTGGTTGCGGTGAGTACCTGTGTGTGTGTTGTGGCTCTTGCGGTGCTTGTCTTGGGTCTGGCTCGTCATCTGCTCCTCTTTCTTGTCGTTTTTGGTTCGATCTCGATCTTTCTTTTTCTTGCGTCGCTCTTTGCTTTTCTCGAGCGACTCGTCGGGGTCAGAGGTCAATGTGGGGTCAGAGGTCAGCGTGGGGTCAGAGGTCAGCGTGGGGTCAGAGGTCAGCGTGGGGTCAGACTCTGAAACACAACATTAAACGACTCAAACTCACTGGACATGATTCTGTTTCAGATTTAAACATTTGTCCTGTTTGTCACTTCCTGTTGAACACGACACAAATATCGTAGAAAAGGTCACAGGGTCGTCGTCCGGACGCTGTTTGAAGATCGAGACGTTTCGACTTCTATCCAGATGTCATTGTCAATCTGAGAGCTGGTCTGGGAACTCTGGATTATGCTGCTCTGATCTGTATAAGCCCCGCCTACAGGGAGGAGTCATTGATAGCTTGTTTTAGTTTGTTTAATCGTCTGCCCTGCCTAGTGTTACCTGACCCTGATAATGGCCTGTGTACGTCAGGTTAATAGTTTGTCCTGCCTAGTGGCCTGTTTTTGTTAGGTAAACATCAGGTCCTCAGCAGTGATGAGGGAGCAACAGCTATCAATAGAACAATAGAACAAAGGCTTTCACCACAGATTAGCCTCAGGTGACACTAGGCAGGGCAAACGATTAAACAAACTAAACAAGCTATCAATGACTCTCAGATTGACAATGACTTTTGGATAGAAGTCGAAACGTCTCGATCTTCAAACAGCGTCCGGATGACGACTGAGCAGACAGTTACCGGGCGTCGGGTTATCAGGGTCGTCAGGGTCGTCCGGGGCATCAGGGTCGTCCAGGGCGTCAGGGGCGTCAGGGGCGTCAGGGGCAGAGGCCGGGGGGCGGGGCACGGCCGGGAGCTCGGTCACAGAGTCGTCCATCGTCTCGTCTGCTTCACCCGAACCTGAGCCCAACGAGAACAGCCTCTTCCTCTCTCTGCTGCGGATCTGCTCGTCCTCCTTCAGGCTCCACACTGAAAACACAGCACCAGATGAACTGTCCCGCCCGGAGGAACTGTCTCTGCACCAGATGAACTGTCCCGCCTGGAGGAACTGTCTCTGCACTAGATGAACTGTCCCGCCCGGAGGAACTGTCTCTGCACCAGATGAACTGTCCCACCCAGAGGAACTGTCTCTGCACTAGATGAACTGTCCCGCCCGGAGGAACTGTCTCTGCACTAGATGAACTGTCCCACCCAGAGGAACTGTCTCTGCACTAGATGAACTGTCCCACCCAGAGGAACTGTCTCTGCACTAGATGAACTGTCCCGCCCAGAGGAACTGTCTCTGCACCAGATGAACTGTCCCGCCCAGAGGAACTATCTCTGCACCAGATGAACTGTCCCGCCTGTGCCCGGAGGAACTATCTCTGCACCAGATGAACTGTCCCGTCTGTGCCCGGAGGAACTGTCTCTGCACTAGATGAACTGTTCTTTTTGTAGTTTTTCCTTGAGAGAAGGAGGGGGCGCTCTGGGACACACAGGGGGCGCTCTGGGACACACAGGGGGCGCTCTGGGACAGAAGGGGGCGCTCTGGGACAGAAGGGGGCGCTCTGGGACACACAGGGGGCGCTCTGGGACACACAGGGGGCGCTCTGGGACACACAGGGGGCGCTCTGGGACACACAGGGCGCTCTGGGACACACAGGGGCGCTCTGGGACAGACAGGGGCTCTGGGACAGAAGGGCGCTCTGGGACACACAGGCGCTCTGGGACAGAAGGGGGCGCTCTGGGACAGAAGGGGCCTCTCTGGGACAGAAGGGCGCTCCCGGGACAGAAGGGGGCGCTCTGGGACAGAAGGGGGCGCTCTGGGACAGAAGGGGGCGCTCCGGGACAGAAGGGGGCGCTCTGGGACAGAAGGGGGCGCTCTGGGACAGAAGGGGGTGCTCTGGGACAGAAGGGGGCGCTCTGGGACAGAAGGGGGCGCTCTGGGACAGAAGGGGGCGCTCTGGGACACACAGGGGGCGCTCTGGGACAGAAGGGGGCGCTCTGTGTTCGGGACACTTTAAACGTCTGTGGGGTTTGGGACACTTGAGGGGCGTTGGTCCCGCCTCCGTCTGAGATTATGACGTCACACACAGGACAGACTCTTACTGGAGAAGCGTCGTTTGGCCAGCAGCTTTTCCGTGGTGCCGTTGAGCAGCAGCACCTGCAGGGCGTATTCCTGAGTGGAGTCCAGCCCGGCCACAGTGGCTCGCCCCCTGGTGGTGGTCAGCATCAGCTCAGGCTGAGGCACGTCTGAAACACAGAGGCGTTTACCCATCAGCCAGACCCCACTGTGCCTCTGAGCAAGACACGTCCGGCTCTGAACCGCGACAGAAACCAGTCCTACCCTTTACAAGCCTCACAATCAGAGAAGGTCAAGAAAAGAACAGCGTGCATGTGTGGTATCTGCAGCCGCGTGTTGGGGGTTTGATTCCAGGAGCTGAATGTCCCTCCCCTCTCTGTCCTGGACCAGGAGCTTTAACATCTGAGACAATTTACTTTAAACTAAAAGTCTAAACTACAGGGTCAAAGCTTTAACAGAATAAGACTCATGAGACCCGAGTGTGACCCGAGTGTGACCCGAGTGTGACCCGAGTGTGACCCGAGTGTGACCCGAGTGTGACCCGAGTGTGACCCGAGTGACCCGAGTGACTCATGTGACCCGAGTGTGACCCGAGTGTGACCCGAGTGTGACCCGAGTGTGACCCGAGTGTGACCCGAGTGACTCATGTGACCCGAGTGTGACCCGAGTGTGACCCGAGTGACTCATGTGACCCGAGTGACTCATGTGACCCGAGTGTGACCCATGTGACCCGAGTCACTCATGTGACCCGAGTGTGACCCGAGTGTGACCCGAGTGTGACCCGAGTGACTCATGTGACCCGAGTGTGACCCGAGTGTGACCCGAGTATGACCCGAGTGTGACCCATGTGACCCGAGTCACTCATGTGACCCGAGTGTGACCCGAGTGTGACCCGAGTGTGACCCGAGTGTGACCCGAGTGACTCATGTGACCCGAGTGTGACCCGAGTGTGACCCGAGTGTGACCCGAGTGTGACCCGAGTGTGACCAGTGACCAGAGTGACTCATGTGACCCGAGTGTGACCCGAGTGTGACCCGAGTGTGACCCGAGTGACTCATGTGACCCGAGTGTGACTCGAGTGTGACCCGAGTGACCAGAGTGACTCATGTGACCCGAGTGACCCGAGTGACTCATGTGACCCGAGTGTGACCCCAGTGTGACCCGAGTGACTCATGTGACCCGAGTGTGACCCAAGTGTGACCCGAGTGTGACCCGAGTGTGACCCATGTGACCCGAGTGACTCATGTGACCCGAGTGTGACCCGAGTGTGACCCGAGTGACTCATGTGACCCGAGTGTGACCCGAGTGACCCGAGTGTGACCCGAGTGTGACCCGAGTGTGACCCGAGTGTGACCCGAGTGTGACCCGAGTGTGACCCGAGTGTGACCCGAGTGTGACCCGAGTGTGACCCGAGTGACCCGAGTGACTCATGTGACCCGAGTGTGACCCGAGTGTGACCCGAGTGTGACCCGAGTGACTCATGTGACCCGAGTGTGACTCGAGTGTGACCCGAGTGACTCATGTGACCCGAGTGTGACCCCAGTGTGACCCGAGTGACTCATGTGACCCGAGTGACTCATGTGACCCGAGTGTGACCCGAGTGTGACCCGAGTGACTCATGTGACCCGAGTGTGACCCCAGTGTGACCCGAGTGACTCATGTGACCCGAGTGTGACCCGAGTGTGACCCGAGTGACTCATGTGACCCGAGTGTGACCCGAGTGACCCGAGTGTGACCCGAGTGACTCATGTGACCCGAGTGACTCATGTGACCCGAGTGACTCATGTGACCCGAGTGTGACCCGAGTGACCCGAGTGTGACCCGAGTGACTCATGTGACCCGAGTGTGACCCGAGTGACTCATGTGACCCGAGTGTGACCCGAGTGACTCATGTGACCCGAGTGTGACCCGAGTGTGACCCGAGTGTGACCCGAGTGACTCATGTGACCCGAGTGTGACCCGAGTGACCAGAGTGACTCATGTGACCCGAGTGACCAGAGTGACTCATGTGACCCGAGTGTGACCCCAGTGTGACCCCAGTGTGACCCGAGTGACTCATGTGACCCGAGTGTGACCCGAGTGACCCGAGTGTGACCCATGTGACCCGAGTGTGACCCATGTGACCCATGTGACCCGAGGGTGTGTTCTGACCTGAGATGGGTTTGACTCGGACCTTGTAGCCCTGGACCGGCCCCTCGGGCTCCTTCCACTTCACCTGGAGACGCTCTTCAGACAGAACCGTGAGCTTCAGACGACCTGAAGCACAGACACAGACCTGAAGCACAGACCTGAAGCACAGACACAGACCTGAAGCACAAACACAGACCTGAAGCACAGACACAGACCTGAAGCACAGACACAGACCTGAAGCACAAACACAGACCTGAAGCACAGACCTGAGGCACAAACACAGACCTGAGGCACAGACCTGAGGCACAAACACAGACCTGAAGCACAAAGACCTGAAGCACAAACACAGACCTGAAGCACAAAGACCTGAAGCACAAACACAGACCTGAAGCACAGACACAGACCTGAGGCACAAAGACCTGAAGCACAAACACAGACCTGAAGCACAGACACAGACCTGAGGCACAAACACAGACCTGAAGCACAAACACAGACCTGAAGCACAAAGACCTGAAGCACAAACACAGACCTGAGGCACAAACACAGACCTGAAGCACAAACACAGACCTGAAGCACAAACACAGACCTGAGGCACAAACACAGACCTGAGGCACAGACACAGACCTGAAGCACAAACACAGACCTGAAGCACAAAGACCTGAGGCACAAACACAGACCTGAAGCACAAACACAGACCTGAAGCACAAACACAGACCTGAAGCACAAACAGAGACCTGAGGCACAAACACAGACCTGAAGCACAAAGACCTGAGGCACAGACACAGACCTGAAGCACAGACACAGACCTGAGGCACAAACACAGACCTGAGGCACAGACACAGACCTGAAGCACAAACACAGACCTGAGGCACAAACACAGACCTGAAGCACAAACACAGACCTGAAGCACAAACACAGACCTGAAGCACAAACACAGACCTGAAGCACAAACACAGACCTGAAGCACAAACACAGACCTGAAGCACAGACACAGACCTGAAGCACAAACACAGACCTGAAGCACAAAGACCTGAAGCACAAACACAGACCTGAAGCACAAACACAGACCTGAGGCACAAACACAGACCTGAAGCACAAACACAGACCTGAAGCACAAACACAGACCTGAAGCACAAACACAGACCTGAAGCACAGACACAGACCTGAGGCACAAAGACCTGAAGCACAAACACAGACCTGAAGCACAGACACAGACCTGAGGCACAAACACAGACCTGAAGCACAGACACAGACCTGAGGCACAAAGACCTGAAGCACAAACACAGACCTGAAGCACAGACACAGACCTGAGGCACAAACACAGACCTGAAGCACAAACACAGACCTGAAGCACAAACACAGACCTGAAGCACAAACACAGACCTGAGGCACAAACACAGACCTGAAGCACAAACACAGACCTGAAGCACAAACACAGACCTGAGGAACAAACACAGACCTGAGGCACAGACACAGACCTGAAGCACAAACACAGACCTGAAGCACAAACACAGACCTGAGGCACAAACACAGACCTGAAGCACAAACACAGACCTGAAGCACAAACACAGACCTGAAGCACAAACACAGACCTGAAGCACAAAGACCTGAGGCACAGACACAGACCTGAAGCACAAACACAGACCTGAGGCACAAACACAGACCTGAGGCACAGACACAGACCTGAAGCACAAACACAGACCTGAGGCACAAACACAGACCTGAAGCACAAACACAGACCTGAGGCACAAACACAGACCTGAGGCACAAACACAGACCTGAGGCACAAACACAGACCTGAAGCACAAACACAGACCTGAAGCACAAACACAGACCTGAGGCACAAACACAGACCTGAGGCACAGACACAGACCTGAAGCACAAACACAGACCTGAAGCACAAAGACCTGAGGCACAAACACAGACCTGAGGCACAAACACAGACCTGAAGCACAAACACAGACCTGAAGCACAAACACAGACCTGAAGCACAAAGACCTGAGGCACAGACACAGACCTGAAGCACAAACACAGACCTGAGGCACAAACACAGACCTGAAGCACAAACACAGACCTGAGGCACAAACACAGACCTGAAGCACAAACACAGACCTGAGGCACAAACACAGACCTGAAGCACAGACCTGAGGCACAAACACAGACCTGAAGCACAAAGACCTGAAGCACAAAGACCTGAAGCACAAAGACCTGAAGCACAAACACAGACCTGAAGCACAAACACAGACCTGAGGCACAAACACAGACCTGAAGCACAAAGACCTGAAGCACAAACACAGACCTGAAGCACAAACACAGACCTGAAGCACAAACACAGACCTGAGGCACAGACACAGACCTGAAGCACAAACACAGACCTGAGGCACAAACACAGACCTGAAGCACAAACACAGACCTGAGGCACAGACACAGACCTGAAGCACAAACACAGACCTGAAGCACAGACACAGACCTGAAGCACAGACCTGAAGCACAAACACAGACCTGAAGCACAAACACAGACCTGAGGCACAAACACAGACCTGAAGCACAGACACAGACCTGAAGCACAAACACAGACCTGAGGCACAAACACAGACCTGAGGCACAAACACAGACCTGAAGCACAGACCTGAAGCACAAACACAGACCTGAGGCACAAACACAGACCTGAAGCACAAACACAGACCTGAAGCACAAACACAGACCTGAGGCACAGACCTGAAGCACAAACACAGACCTGAAGCACAGACACAGACCTGAAGCACAAACACAGACCTGAGGCACAGACCTGAAGCACAAACACAGACCTGAAGCACAAACACAGACCTGAAGCACAAACACAGACCTGAAGCACAAAGACCTGAAGCACAGACACAGACCTGAAGCACAAACACAGACCTGAAGCACAAAGACCTGAAGCACAAAGACCTGAAGCACAAACACAGACCTGAAGCACAAACACAGACCTGAAGCACAAACACAGACCTGAAGCACAAACACAGACCTGAGGCACAGACACAGACCTGAAGCACAAACACAGACCTGAAGCACAAACACAGACCTGAAGCACAAACACAGACCTGAGGCACAAACACAGACCTGAGGCACAAACACAGACCTGAAGCACAAACACAGACCTGAAGCACAAACACAGACCTGAGGCACAGACACAGACCTGAAGCACAGACCTGAAGCACAAAGACCTGAGGCACAAACACAGACCTGAAGCACAAACACAGACCTGAGGCACAAACACAGACCTGAGGCACAAACACAGACCTGAAGCACAGACCTGAAGCACAAACACAGACCTGAGGCACAGACACAGACCTGAAGCACAAACACAGACCTGAGGCACAAACACAGACCTGAAGCACAAACACAGACCTGAAGCACAGACACAGACCTGAAGCACAGACACAGACCTGAAGCACAAACACAGACCTGAAGCACAAACACAGACCTGAGGCACAAACACAGACCTGAAGCACAAACACAGACCTGAAGCACAAAGACCTGAAGCACAAACACAGACCTGAAGCACAAACACAGACCTGAAGCACAAAGACCTGAAGCACAAAGACCTGAAGCACAAACACAGACCTGAAGCACAAACACAGACCTGAAGCACAAAGACCTGAAGCACAAACACAGACCTGAAGCACAAACACAGACCTGAAGCACAGACACAGACCTGAAGCACAGACACAGACCTGAAGCACAGACACAGACCTGAAGCACAGACACAGACCTGAAGCACTGACACAGACCTGAAGCACAGACACAGACCTGAAGCACAAAGCACAAAGACCTGAGGCACAAACACAGACCTGAAGCACAGACACAGACCTGAAGCACAAAGACCTGAGGCACAAACAAAGACCTGAAGCACAGACACAGACCTGAAGCACAAACACAGACCTGAAGCACAAAGACCTGAAGCACAAACACAGACCTGAAGCACAAACACAGACCTGAAGCACAAACACAGACCTGAAGCACAAACACAGACCTGAAGCACAGACACAGACCTGAAGCACAGACACAGACCTGAAGCACAAACACAGACCTGAAGCACAAACACAGACCTGAAGCACAAAGACCTGAAGCACAAACACAGACCTGAAGCACACAGACCTGAAGCACAAACACAGACCTGAAGCACAAACACAGACCTGAAGCACAAACACAGACCTGAAGCACAAACACAGACCTGAGGCACAAACACAGACCTGAGGCACAGACACAGACCTGAAGCACAAAGACTTGAAGCACAAACACAGACCTGAAGCACAGACACAGACCTGAAGCACAAAGACCTGAAGCACAAACACAGACCTGAAGCACAAACACAGACCTGAAGCACAGACACAGACCTGAAGCACAGACACAGACCTGAAGCACAAACACAGACCTGAAGCACAAACACAGACCTGAAGCACAAACACAGACCTGAAGCACAGACACAGACCTGAAGCACAAACACAGACCTGAAGCACAAAGACCTGAAGCACAAACACAGACCTGAAGCACAAACACAGACCTGAAGCACAGACACAGACCTGAAGCACAGACACAGACCTGAAGCACAAACACAGACCTGAAGCACAAACACAGACCTGAAGCACAAACACAGACCTGAAGCACAGACACAGACCTGAAGCACAAACACAGACCTGAAGCACAAACACAGACCTGAAGCACAAACACAGACCTGAAGCACAGACACAGACCTGAAGCACAGACACAGACCTGAAGCACAAACACAGACCTGAAGCACAAACACAGACCTGAAGCACAAAGACCTGAAGCACAAACACAGACCTGAAGCACACAGACCTGAAGCACAAACACAGACCTGAAGCACAAACACAGACCTGAAGCACAAACACAGACCTGAAGCACAAACACAGACCTGAGGCACAAACACAGACCTGAGGCACAGACACAGACCTGAAGCACAAAGACTTGAAGCACAAACACAGACCTGAAGCACAGACACAGACCTGAAGCACAAAGACCTGAAGCACAAACACAGACCTGAAGCACAAAGACCTGAAGCACAAACACAGACCTGAAGCACAAACACAGACCTGAAGCACAGACACAGACCTGAAGCACAGACACAGACCTGAAGCACAGACACAGACCTGAAGCACAAACACAGACCTGAGGCACAGACACAGACCTGAGGCACAGACCTGAAGCACAAACACAGACCTGAGGCACAGACCTGAAGCACAAACACAGACCTGAAGCACTGACACAGACCTGAAGCCCCCCCCCCCCCGCTCATGTTGGACGTCAGGGCCGCCCTGTCACCGCTAATGTTCATTATTTTTATGGACAGAATTTCTAGGTGCAGCCAGGGCCCGGAGGGCGGGGTCAGAGGTCAAAGGGCGGGGTCAGGGCCTGGAGGGCGGGGTCAGAGGCCAGAGGGCGGGGTCAGAGGTCAGAGGGCGGGGTTTGAGGAGCACAGGGCGGTCTCTGCTGCAGATGATGTCGTCCTGAAGCTTCTTCAAACAGGACCTGCCTCTGGGTTTGAGTCGAGGCTGAAGCGACTGATGAAGATCAGCTCCAGATCTGAGCTCAGGGCCTCAGGAGTAAAAGGGTCTCCAGGAGGAGCGTCCTGTCTTCAGGAGGAGCGTCCTGTCTCCAGGAGGAGCGTCAGGAGGAGCGTCCTGTCTCCAGGAGGAGCGTCCTGTCTCCAGGAGGAGTGTGAGAGTGACAGGTGCGGCCCTGTCTGGGCCTGTTGGGGTGCAGGAGCCTCTCTCTCTCTCTCTCTCCTGATCTGGACCCATTGGACCAGCTCCAGAGTCGAAACATTGATTTTTGGTTTGAGTTTCTTGTTTCTGAACTGAGCGGCTGCACAAACATCGACTTTAAACGATCAGGACGGATCCCTGAAGCCGTGAAAGAGGAGCCGAGGCTCTGGTCCTGTTTGGGTCCAGTCTGGGTCCGGTCTGGGTCCAGTCTGGGTCCGGTCTGGGTCCAGTCTGGGTCTGGTCTGGGCTCGTTTGTGAGGCTCTTCACTTCCTGGTGGTGGATCAGAGCGCTCTTGTCTCAGACTGTTCCAGTTCCAGACCCGACACAAGGCGCTGCTGTCAGGGTCCAGTCTGGGTCCAGTCTGGGTCCAGTCTGGGTCCAGTCTGGGTCCTGTTTCGGTCCTGTTTCGGTCCGGTCTGGGCTCGGTTTGAGGCTCTGAACTCTTCACTTCCTGGTGAATCAGAGCGCTCTTGTCTCAGACTGTTCCAGTTCCAGACCCGACACAAGGAGCTGCTGTCAGGGTCCGGCTCCAGCTGCTGCTCCTCAAAGACCCTCAGTGTCTCAGGGAAATACAACGGAAGAGGATTTAGGGCCGAGGTCAAAGGTCACGGCACAGAGACGTCAACGAGATCCTGTTTGGGACCATCCTCTGACCTCTGACCTCTGACCCAACAACAACCAGGACCGAACCAGGAGCAGGACCGAACCAGGACCAGGACCAGACCAGGACTGAACCAGGACCAGGACTGAACCAGGACTGAAGGGGCATTTGAGTTTCAAAGGGACTCAAAATACTCTTCCATAATAGTAATAGTGTACTATTTCACTTTCCCCAAAATGATGGAGCAAATAAAAGTCACGTTTCCTCTGGTTCTCTGGTCTGTCTTGTTGGTCCAAACTGTGTCTGTCTCTGGTCTGGGCCTGGACCCTGAGAGGTCCCGTCTGGACTCTGGGAGGTCCTGGTCTGGACTCTGGGAGGTCCTGGTCCCGTCTGGTTCTTTCCCTCAGGAGGAGCTCCAGATGTTTGGATCAGAGCGACTCAGACTCAGGACAAAACACAAGAATCATTTCTCACTGAAAACAAAAATGTGACAAAAAACAACAAAAAACCAACTAAAACCTGATTAAAAGTGACACAAACACAACTGAAGCGACTGAAAGCGACAAAATGTGACTAAAAGTGACACTTGACCTGATCTTGTGATAAAGCTCTGTGTTTCACTGATGCTAACAATATGTTTAGCCGTTAGCAAAACAGAGCTAGCAAAGCACGTTAGCATCAGCTGTTTCCTGTTTCTCTGATGTTTCCAGCTCATGATCATCACATGATCCAGACGTGACATAAAGAGGCTCAAACAGAGTCTGAAGGAAATAAAAGACAAACAGGAAGTAGTTTCCTGTCAACTTTAGCTTTAGCTTTAGCCACGTTTCAGACACAAACTGGGAATTATTAAACGTCACTGACCTCGACCTCAGGATTTAAAAATATCATTCAGTCGTGTTTTTGTTGCCTTTAGTCACATTTTTTCCTCTTTTAATCGTCTTTTAGTCGCTTTAAGTTGAGTTTTGTTGTTTTTTCTCATGTTTTAGTTCTTTTTGTTGTGCTTTTGTCAGTTTTATTTGCTTTTGAACCATGTTTTAGTCTTTTTCAGTCACGTTTTTGATATGTTTTAGTTGCTTTTAGTTCCATTTGTTTTTGTTGCGATGCAGTTTGGTTCTTTTCGCACACGTTCACTTCACTTCTGTGTTTTAATTGTGGTTTTGTCACATTTTTGTCGCTTCTTGTTGCGTTTTCTCTGCATTAAAGAGTGTTTCAGTTATTTTTATAGACTTTAGTCCATTTTAGTTGTGTTTTTAGTCACAGTTTGGTCTTTTTCTGTCACATTTTTGTCACTTTTAGCCACGTCTTGTTCCTAAACGTCTCGGGCTCAGGATTAAAGGGCGTCATTCTGGAGAAAACACCAGTCCAAACGTGGCGTCGGTACCTTGTGCGTCGGCTCTGGAGACAATCAGCAGCAGAAACACAGAGCAGAGGAAGAGTCTGAGTGAGGAGGACGAGGAGGAGGAGGACGAGGAGGACCAGGAGGAGGACCAGGAGGAGGACCAGCAGGACGAAGAGGAGGAGGACGGAGGATTCATCGTCACCTGAAACAAGAAGAGCACGTCATGATTAACAGGCAGCGTTTAACGAACAACAGAAGAACCATCAGAACACCAGCTCTGGTTCCAGGGGGCGGAGCCTGTCGTGCCACTGTTGCCGTAGCGATTAAAGGAGCCGCGTGTAACTTTTCCTGCCGTGAAACGAGACGAACAGAACGTGTCCCTGACGTGTTTGTGACAAAGTCCAGCGTCTGTTTACCGAGCGTTTTATTCAACGAGAAGCAGGAAGTGCACCGTTAGCATGCTAATGTTTGTTAGCTTTAGCGTGAAAAGTGCTGCTAAACTCCTGGAGGTGAGTGTTTAGGATGTTGGGATCATTACTATTCCCTTCAATAAATGGACAGTTTGGTTTGTGGTGAGGGTCTTTGACGTCTACCTGAGCTCATTTACATATCTACACCTCATTAACGATACAAACTCTATTTTAATGTTTAATTCTCTTATTTTGTTTGTTTTGTTTCTTATGTTTGTTTAGAGAAGAGTTAATGGGATTCTCGGCTTTAGTGTCGTTGTGTCAGGGTTTTCATTTACGGCCTTTGTTTGGAGTAAAAGTCATAAACGTTCGATGAAAGACGTGGAGTGGACTGTTCTTCACTTTAAACCTGGAGCTTCAGGGACGTTAAAGGTCCTTCTCTGAACCCGTGGGAACCGCAGCCCCTCCCCTTCTGTTCGGCCTGATTACAGACCAGCGCTAACGGCTAACGGCTGCTAATGAAGACCTGCGCTAACAGCTAATAATAAAGACCCGCGCTAAAGGCTAATAATAAAGACCTGTGCTAAAGGCTAACGACGCCCAGGGCCGTCATTACAAACACAAAGGGCGTCATCAGCTCCAGACGATTCAGACACAAAACAGACGGCGGCTCCAACGTGACGGTCGTGAGATTAAATGTTTAAATTCTTCAAATAAAACAGTATATGTTCACAAAATGAGTTCAATAAGACAATATATCATAATAATCCACCTGTTTAGAACAAATGACCCTCGTGTGGTGTGTTTTTGTCATTTTTTGTTGACTTTTTGTTGCTTTAAGTTGACTTTTCTTGTTTTTACTCCAGTTTTGTCACTGTTTGTTGCTTTTAGTCACATTTTAGTCGCATTTTAGTCATGTTTGTGTCGCCTTTAATCACATTTTTGTCACTTTCAGTTCACTTCTTCAACAGGAAGTGACATTAACTGGGACAAGCTGGGAGGGCATCAGGTCTAATGTGTCAGAGGTGTGTGTGGGGAGGGCATCAGGTCTAATGTGTCAGCTCAGAGGTATGTGTGAGGGAGGGCATCAGGTCTAATGTGTCAGCTCAGAGGTGTGTGTATGTGTGTGGGGAGGGCATCAGGTCTAATGTGTCAGCTCAGAGGTATGTGTGAGGGAGGGCATCAGGTCTAATGTGTCAGCTCAGAGGTATGTGTGAGGGAGGGCATCAGGTCTAATGTGTCAGCTCAGAGGTGTGTGTGGGGAGGGCATCAGGTCTAATGTGTCAGCTCAGAGGTATGTGTGTGGGGAGGGCATCAGGTCTAATGTGTCAGCTCAGAGGTGTGTGTATGTGTGGGGAGGGCATCAGGTCTAATGTGTCAGCTCAGAGGTATGTGTGGGGAGGGCATCAGGTCTAATGTGTCAGCTCAGAGGTGTGTGTGAGGGAGGGCATCAGGTCTAATGTGTCAGCTCAGAGGTATGTGTGGGGAGGGCATCAGGTCTAATGTGTCAGCTCAGAGGTGTGTGTGAGGGAGGGCATCAGGTCTAATGTGTCAGCTCAGAGGTATGTGTGGGGAGGGCATCAGGTCTAATGTGTCAGCTCAGAGGTGTGTGTATGTGTGGGGAGGGCATCAGGTCTAATGTGTCAGCTCAGAGGTATGTGTGGGGAGGGCATCAGGTCTAATGTGTCAGAGGTGTGTGTGAGGGAGGGCATCAGGTCTAATGTGTCAGCTCAGAGGTGTGTGGGGAGGGCATCAGGTCTAATGTGTCAGAGGTGTGTGTGAGGGAGGGCATCAGGTCTAATGTGTCAGCTCAGAGGTATGTGTGGGGAGGGCATCAGGTCTAATGTGTCAGCTCAGAGGTGTGTGTTTGTGTGGGAGGGCATCAGGTCTAATGTGTCAGCTCAGAGGTGTGTGTGAGGGAGGGCATCAGGTCTAATGTGTCAGCTCAGAGGTATGTGTGGGGAGGGCATCAGGTCTAATGTGTCAGCTCAGAGGTGTGTGTGGGGAGGGCATCAGGTCTAATGTGTCAGAGGTGTGTGTGGGGAGGGCATCAGGTCTAATGTGTCAGCTCAGAGGTATGTGTGGGGAGGGCATCAGGTCTAATGTGTCAGAGGTGTGTGTGGGGAGGGCATCAGGTCTAATGTGTCAGCTCAGAGGTATGTGTGGGGAGGGCATCAGGTCTAATGTGTCAGCTCAGAGGTGTGTGTGAGGGAGGGCATCAGGTCTAATGTGTCAGCTCAGAGGTATGTGTGGGGAGGGCATCAGGTCTAATGTGTCAGCTCAGAGGTGTGTGTATGTGTGGGGAGGGCATCAGGTCTAATGTGTCAGCTCAGAGGTGTGTGTGAGGGAGGGCATCAGGTCTAATGTGTCAGCTCAGAGGTGTGTGTATGTGTGGGGAGGGCATCAGGTCTAATGTGTCAGCTCAGAGGTGTGTGTATGTGTGGGGAGGGCATCAGGTCTAATGTGTCAGCTCAGAGGTATGTGTGGGGAGGGCATCAGGTCTAATGTGTCAGAGGTGTGTGTGAGGGAGGGCATCAGGTCTAATGTGTCAGCTCAGAGGTATGTGTGGGGAGGGCATCAGGTCTAATGTGTCAGAGGTGTGTGTGAGGGAGGGCATCAGGTCTAATGTGTCAGCTCAGAGGTATGTGTGGGGAGGGCATCAGGTCTAATGTGTCAGCTCAGAGGTATGTGTGGGGAGGGCATCAGGTCTAATGTGTCAGCTCAGAGGTATGTGTGGGGAGGGCATCAGGTCTAATGTGTCAGCTTAGAGGTATGTGTGGGGAGGGCATCAGGTCTAATGTGTCAGAGGTGTGTGTGGGGAGGGCATCAGGTCTAATGTGTCAGCTCAGAGGTATGTGTGGGGAGGGCATCCGGTCTAATGTGTCAGCTCAGAGGTATGTGTGGGGAGGGCATCAGGTCTAATGTGTCAGCTCAGAGGTATGTGTGGGGAGGGCATCAGGTCTAATGTGTCAGCTCAGAGGTATGTGTGGGGAGGGCATCAGGTCTAATGTGTCAGAGGTGTGTGTGAGGGAGGGCATCAGGTCTAATGTGTCAGCTCAGAGGTATGTGTGGGGAGGGCATCAGGTCTAATGTGTCAGCTCAGAGGTATGTGTGGGGAGGGCATCAGGTCTAATGTGTCAGCTCAGAGGTATGTGTGGGGAGGGCATCAGGTCTAATGTGTCAGCTCAGAGGTGTGTGTGGGGAGGGCATCAGGTCTAATGTGTCAGCTCAGAGGTGTGTGTGAGGGAGGGCATCAGGTCTAATGTGTCAGCTCAGAGGTGTGTGTGAGGGAGGGCATCAGGTCTAATGTGTCAGCTCAGAGGTGTGTGTATGTGTGGGGAGGGCATCAGGTCTAATGTGTCAGCTCAGAGGTATGTGTGGGGAGGGCATCAGGTCTAATGTGTCAGCTCAGAGGTATGTGTATGTGTGGGGAGGGCATCAGAGGTATGTGTGCGGTGGATCTCCAGGACACGCAGCGACTTGTGAAGAATCAAACAAAGGAGCCGCCTCTTTTCTTCTTCTGCTCCTCGTTTGTGTCACGTCTGGTTTTTGCTCCAAACTCTCGTCGTTTCTGTCGTTCTTTTGAGCTCGACCTTTTCCCTCAAACGTCTGGAGCTTTGAGTTTGACGGAACAGAACGAACTTAAAACACACGAAACACAACGATCCACAAACCAATCCAGAGGAGACTTTAACCAAATACGACAAAGACAACAAAGTGTTTCATCAATAACTCACTTCATTCATAAATATTCTGTTAAAGGGCCTATGACAGGTTTAAAGGGCCTATGACAGGTTGGACTCATTTGACTAAAATGTGATTAAGATAAATATATTTCAGTGTTTGCTAAAATGCTGTTCATATTTTATCCCAATTAAGCAATTTTTCAGGTTTTAATTTGACTTCCTGGTTGTGAATGATGACATCACACTAGGAAATTAGAACGTACATTGGGCAAAAACTGATCTAATGTTAGAGATTTTTTAATTTGACAAATAAAAATACACACAAACGCCTTTATTTTGTTGAATTCATGTTTAAAGGGTAAAAAAAGTCGTCTCTTTTACGTAAATTATCATGGATGTATTAAATGAACTGGATAAGCCCCGCCCCCTCTGTCTGTGTCCCAGGTTGATTAGTGGTCGTGTGAGGTACTGCAGCCTTTTTCTAAAATGTCACATTATAATCACAGACAGGACTGAATTATTATCAGTATTTAAATAAAATAGAAGGAAATGTTCTTTTCTACCGTTTATAAAATCACACAAATTACCGTTTTTATATGAAGTGGGGGATTGTCGTCACATGGCCCTAAAGCAAAGATGGCCGCCTCCGTATCAGGAAGTAAAACAAAGATGGCCGCCTCCGTATCAGGAAGTAAAACAAAGATGGCCGCCTCCGTATCAGGAAGTAAAACAAAGATGGCCGCCTCCGTTTCAGGAAGTAAAACAAAGATGGCCGCCCAGTATCAGGAAGTAAAACAAAGATGGCCGCCTCCGTATCAGGAAGTAAAACAAAGATGGCCGCCTCCGTATCAGGAAGTAAAACAAAGATGGCCGCCTCCGTATCAGGAAGTAAAGCAAAGATGGCCGCCTCCGTTTCAGGAAGTAAAACAAAGATGGCCGCCTCCGTATCAGGAAGTAAAGCAAAGATGGCCGCCTCCGTTTCAGGAAGTAAAACAAAGATGGCCGCCTCCGTATCAGGAAGTAAAACAAAGATGGCCGCCTCCGTATCAGGAAGTAACAAGAAGTAAAGAACTTTTATGGGGTCATGAACCAATGAGCTCAGGCCACAGGGAGGAACCAGTGGGCGGGGCTACCGCGCTCAAATTGAGCCGCCGACTGTAGGCCGCCATGTTTGCAATCTGGTGCTGACCGCTAGGGGCTGGCTGCGGAAGTAGAATTATTCAATGCAAGTCAATGGGGAGTTAGACGTTTCAAAACCTACTTTAGAGCCTGGCTCAAAATACGGCTTTGGTCTCAAACGTTAGCTTACGGCTCTGTGACAACGCTGAGGGGGGTGAATTTTTTCGAACCAGGCTGGTTTAGCCGCTGTGATTTTTTAAAGTTCTTGAATATCTAATGAGGAAGGCGGGCTTTACGCGCCGGAAATGTCACGGCGCAGCCAAACACCTACGAGTGGGCGGTAACTATAGAGGCTACGACGGCAGTACGTCAGCAAAAGGCCGCCCCAAATTCGGCCTCTCCCCGCCTCCCCACCGAGGGGGGAGTGGTGGGGGCTAACCCGCGGCCATTTTGAATTCTCCATGACTGAGCCGCATTTTCATGAATGGGGCGGAGCGACGACAGTCTGTCCATTATTTTTTATGTCTATGGGAGGAACAGGGCGGCCATTTTGGATTCATCTTCCAGGTTTTATTAGAGTTCTATGTAAATTCTGCATAACCTTGTCTCACAGTGTGACGTCATCAATTTCTTTACTTCCTGTCATTTTCAACATATTTTTCCATTTTCTACTTGATTGATGTAAAACTATCATTTATATTTACAACAGGTGTTAATGCACCAAATAAAGTTAAAATTAGAAAATGTTAAAAACCTGTCAGACGCTCTTTAAAGCTTCAGCCCCAGATTTAACCCTTTATTTGGTTAAAATGTGTTTAAACGTCTCACAGTTTGAGTTTAAAATGATCCTCAGCTGCAGCTCGTGACACATTTAAAGCACAAATGCCTTTTTAGACTTTTTTAATCCTGTTTTTGCAACGATGAACTCATCGTGTCCTAAACATCGACAGAGAAGCTGAGGATGAGACAGATTCTGCTGCTGTCAGACTTTACAATGAGCACGGTTAGCCCTGAACACGTGTCATTCACCCGCTACAATCCTGTGCAATACTGTAACGTGTGTCATTCAACCTGTGATAATCCTGTAATTTAACTATTAACACACTTGACCTCACTACAGTCACTTCCTGTTTATAACACACACTTTATTTGACATTTTTACTCTTTATTCCCGACAGACACCGACTGTAAATAAGAGTGTGCACTTTATACTTTAGATTGTATTTTTATTATCATGTTTATTTATCCTATTTTTATTGCATGCGCCTATTTCTTTCATTCCTGTCCTAAACTGTGTGTTGCAACAGTGGAATTTCCCCCATTGTGGGACAAATAAAGGATCTCTATCTGATCTTAGATTCTCAGGAGGAGCTCTGAGGCTTTTCTGTTCACGTCCCACTCGATCAGGACGAGTTCAGGGCTGGACTCTCACGTCTCTTTTTGTCTCTTTTCCGTCTTGTTTTAATCACAGACACAAACTGCAGACCTGAGTGTCTCCTTCGTCTGTAGAATGTTCTCAGATCAAACGTGATAAAGATCAGATCAGGCCTGTTCAAACAGACGCTCCTCACTCTGGGTTTGATCTTTAGCCTCAGGTTTTTGTTTCATACAAACTGCACTTTCTCTGGAAACATTTAAGTCCAAAGAGCGATTTATAAATGTAGAGAATATCGTTCATGTGGTTTTAAAGATCTGCTCAGTTTGAATACGGAGTTTATAAAGTGAAAGAGAAAGTGTTTTATTGAAGTCTGAGGTCAGAGGTGTTCATGTTTAACCCACAGAACTAGAATAAAACCTGGAGGATGGACCCAAAATGGCCGCCCTGTTCCTCCCTGTGGCCTGAGCTCATTGGTTCATGACCCCAAAAAAGTTTCTTACTTCCGCATTTACTTCCTGATACGGAGGCGGCCATCTTTGTTTTACTTCCTGATACAGAGGCGGCCATCTTTGTTTTACTTCCTGATACGGAGGCGGCCATCTTTGCTTTAGGGCCCCACGTGACCACAATCCCCCACTTCAGATAAAAACGGTAATTTGTGTGATTTTATAAACGGTAGAAAAGAACATTTCCTTCTATTTTATTTAAATACTGATAATAATTCAGTCCTGTCTGTGATTATAATGTGACATTTTAGAAAAAGGCTGCAGTACCTCACACGACCACTAATCAACCTGGGACACAGACAGAGGGGGCGTGGCTTATCCAGTTCTTTTAATACATCCATGGTTTAACCGATGAGCCGACTAACCGCGACTAAACCTGAACCGAGTGAAGACGTCTTGTCAAACTGGAAGGTTTCATTCTGTTATTTCCTCTGTTGTAACATACCTGAGCCAGCAGAGGGCGCCCAGAGAGCCGCTGGAGCAGAAGTGAGTCTGAGCGAACACCAGAGAACATCCAGAGAAATAAAGACGGAGCAAACCTGAGACACTGAGGGTTCATCCAGAACATGAACCTGACGGGGTTTATTTAACTTCGTAGGTGACAAACAGACAGCTTTGAGCCTCAAATGGAAAACTATCGACTTTTACCTGCACAGGCTAAGGTTAGCGGCTAATGCTAGCGACTACAACATGATCCTTAAAAGAGAGCGCTGTGTTCAGGACGTCCACAGCAGAGCCAGACCAAACCAGACCAAACCAAACCAGACCAGACCAAACCAAACCAGACCAGACCAGACCAGACCAAACCAGACCAGACCAGACCAGACCAGACCAGAGCCAAACCAGACCAGACCAGACCAGACCAGACCAGAGCCAAACCAGACCAGACCAGACCAGACCAAACCAGACCAGACCAGACCAGACCAGACCAGAGCCAAACCAGACCAAACCAGACCAGACCAGACCAGGCTGGGCTTCACTGTCAGGACTTTAAACATCTACAGATCTGTTTCTTTCATTTTTCTCTTTTTCACTTTTGTTTGTCCTATTAGTAAACTCACACGGGGAGGACATTGAGGAAGCTGTGGAAGTTATGACTGACTATTTGAACTTTTGTGTGGATGTGGTGGTTCCTATTAAAACTGTGAAGTGCTATGCTAACAATAAACCCTGGATTACCCGTGATGTTAAGGATGTACTGAATAAGAAGAAGAGGGTGTTCCAGGGTAACAACAACTATGAAAAGAGGAGGGAGGTACAAAAAGAAGTCAAGATCTGCCTAAATAAGGCTAGAGAGGCATATGGGAAAAAGTTGGAGCACAAGCTGAGGGACAATAACATACGAGAAGTTTGGAATGGCATGAAAACCATTACAGGCTGTGGCAAGAAGGGCAATTGGATGGGCAGGGACCTTCATGGGGCCGATGAGTTGAACTCTTTTTTCAATCGGTTCAGTTCCTCACCAGTCACTTGCCCCCCTCTGTCTCCTCCGCCCTCTGTTTCTTGTTCTCCACATTGTTATCCCTCTGCTGTTGGTCCTGTCGCCACATCTCTCTCACCTTCAGGATCCCTGTCTACTACTCCCCCTGTCTTCACTGCAGACCAGGTGCGAACAGAGCTCCGTCGACTCCACCAGAGGAAAGCTACGGGCCCAGACAGAGTCAGTTCGAGGCTCTTAAAAGCCTGTGCTGAGGAACTGGGCGACCCTCTACAACACGTCTTCAATCTGAGCCTGCGGCTGGGGAAGGTGCCCTCACTGTGGAAGACTTCTTGTATTATTCCACTCCCCAAGAAGAATCACCCCAGTGAACTGAGGGACTACAGGCCAATCGCACTCACTTCCCACGTGATGAAAGTGCTGGAGCGGCTTGTCCTGCAGCGCATGCGACCACAGGTGCAGAGTGTGAGGGACCCTCTCCAGTTTGCCTATCAAGAGAGGGTGGGTGTTGAGGATGCAGTGCTCTACCTTCTACATCGAGCACTCTCCTACCTGGATGGAGGGGGGTGTATAGTAAGGATGCTTTTTTTTCGATTTCTCAAGCGCATTTAACACAATACAGCCCTGCTTGCTCCAGGAGAAGTTGAACAGTATGGCTGTGGAGCCCCACCTGGTGAGCTGGATAACGGACTACCTTACTAACAGGCCACAGTTTGTCCGGAAAGGGGCCTTAACATCTTCCACACTGACCTGCAGCACTGGAGCGCCCCAGGGCACAGTGTTATCACCCCTCCTCTTCACCCTCTATACAACTGACTTTCAATACAATTCTGATACATGTCACATGCAGAAGTTTTCGGATGACACTGCAATTGTGGCATGTATAAGGGAGGGTGAAGAGGGAGTATAGGAACTTGGTTGAGGACTTTGAGGGCTGGTGTCAGCTGAACAAGCTTCAGCTGAACATCTTAAAGACTAAGGAGATGGTGCTTGATTTTCACCGGGCACCATCATCCCCACGTCCTATCACTATTGACGGAGCAGAGGTGGAGGTGGTCCCCTCTTACAAGTACTTGGGACTTCAGTTGGACAATAAACTCAACTGGACACAAAACATGGACACACTGTACAAAAAGGGTCAGAATAGGATGTATTTCCTAAGGAGACTGGCCTCTTTTAATGTCTGTTCTGTGCTGTTGAACATGTTCTACCAGACTATTGTGTCCAGTGTTGTTTTTTATGCTGTTGTATGTTGGGGCGGCAACGCAAGGAAAAGGGACACTCGGAGACTAAATCGGCTCATAAGGAAAGCGGGTTCTGTGGTTGGACTGAGCCTGGACTCTGTGGAGAAGGTGGTGGAGCAGAGGACGTTGGCCAGGATTAAAGCGATCCTGTCCAATCAGAGCCACCCCCTGTACTCAGTATTTTTCCATCAGAGGAGCTCTGTGAGTACTAGACTCCTCTCACTGAGCTGCTCCACGGACAGGCTGAGGAACTCTTTTGTGCCTCGTGCCATCAGACTGTACAATGCAGCCACCTCAGGGAGGGGCAGGAGATGACAAGTTGTGCTGTTTTTTTAAGACACAGATTTCAATGCCTTTAACTCCCTATGGACTTAAATTATTTTGTAGCTGTTTAGTGTGGTATGTATTAACTACCACCTTTTAATCTTTTATGTCTACTTGAATGTGTCTTTCATTTTTTATGTATGTATGAATGTGAGCAACGGACAGCAATGCAATTTCCTTCGGGATTAATAAAGTATTTATCTAATCTAATCTAATCTTTTTGTATCTTTTTCTTCCAAACCTCAGAGAATCAGATCAGACTCATAATCTAATCTCATAATCTGAGTCTGACTCGTCCAGAAGAGTCAAACCCAACGACGAGATGGAAACTGTTCCATGTTTTATTCATCTTTTCCGTGTTTCTTGCAGCGTCAGTGAAACCTTTGTCTGGACTTGAACCAGAAACAAGCACTAAGCACACCAGGAGGCTTCTGCTCTGAGTTTAAATGAACCGGAAGGAGGTTTTTCCACAAACCAAACCCTTTAAAGACAATAATCTGAGCTGATTCAAAGCAACAATTAAAGCTGCAGCTCATGATCATCTCAGACACTCAGTTTAAACATGAGACCCACGAGAAGCATCTGAGGCTTCAGAGAACGTCATGAAGAACAAGTTTGGGTTAATAATGTTTGTTCTAAAAGCTCTGCTCGTGTTTAATCCAAACAAACATCAGCAACAACAGGGTTTGACCCCAAACTCATCAGGATGAACCACAGCAGCTTCAACACAAACAGCTGCAGCTTCTGAAGCAAAAGACAAACATAAAACGACAAAACAAGTTTGGACGAAAACAAGAGAAACTGAAGCTGAGGGTCAGACTCTGACCTCTGACCTCTGAGGGCACAGACACACACACACACACACACTATACACACACAGAGACAATACACACACACACACACATATATATATATATACATACACACTATACACACACACACACACACTCACAGGTGCAGGGTCTCACCTGTCAGCTGCCTCGGTCCTGTCGGTCACGGCTCATTCCAAACACACCCTGTGGCTCCGCGGCTCAGACTGAACTGACTCTGCCCCAGACACAGACTCTCCCCCTGTGGGGCTAATGAGGGGGGAGGGGCTACAGGAGAGGGGGAGGGGCTAGTGAGTGGGGGAGGGGCTAGTGAGAGAGGAAGGGGCTACAGGAGAGGGGAGGAGCTACAGGAGAGGGGCTACAGGAGAGGGGGCGGGGCTACAGGAGAGGGGCTAATGAGGGGGGAGGAGCTACAGGAGAGGGGGAGGGGCTAGTGAGAGGGGGAGGAGCTAAAGGAGAGGGGGAGGGGCTACAGGAGATGGCACTTGAGTAACTATAACATGAGTCTTTATTGAAGCAGGAAACTCCCCTGAGATTTAGAACCTTTTCTTAAGGACCCAGAGGGGAGGAGCCTGGACCCAGAGGGGAGGAGCCTGGACCCAGAGGGGAGGAGCCTGTGCCCAGAGGGGAGGAGCCTGGACCCAGAGGGGAGGAGCCTGGACCCAGAGGGGAGGAGCCTGGACCCAGAGGGGAGGAGCCTGAACCCAGAGGGAGGAGCCTGGACCCAGAGGGAGGAGCCTGGACCCAGAGGGAGGAGCCTGGACCCAGAGGGAGGCCTGGACCCAGAGGGAGGAGCCTGGACCCAGAGGGAGGAGCCTGGACCCAGAGGGGGAGGAGCCTGGACCCAGAGGGAGGAGCCTGGACCCAGAGGGAGGAGCCTGGACCCAGAGGGAGGAGACTGGACCCAGAGGGGAGGAGCCTGGACCCAGAGGGGAGGAGCCTGGACCCAGAGGGGAGGAGCCTGGACCCAGAGGGCGGAGCCTGGACCCAGAGGGAGGAGAGAGCCTGGGCCCAGAGGGAGGAGCCTCTGTGCCCAGAGGGAGGAGCCTGGACCCAGAGGGGAGGAGCCTGGACCCAGAGGGAGGAGCCTGGACCCAGAGGGGGAGGAGCCTGGACCCAGAGGGAGGAGCCTGGACCCAGAGGGGAGGAGCCTGGACCCAGCGGCGAGGAGCCTGGACCCAGAGGGGAGGAGCCTGGACCCAGAGGGGAGGAGCCTGGACCCAGAGGGGAGGAGCCTGGACCCAGAGGGGAGGAGCCTGGACCCAGAGGGGAGGAGCCTGGACCCAGAGGGGAGGAGCCTGGACCCAGAGGGGAGGAGCCTGTGCCCAGAGGGGAGGAGCCTGGACCCAGAGGGGAGGAGCCTGGACCCAGAGGGGAGGAGCCTGGACCCAGAGGGGAGGAGCCTGTGCCCAGAGGGGAGGAGACTGTGCCCAGAGGGGAGGAGCCTGTTCCCAGAGGGGAGGAGTCTGTGCCCAGAGGGGAGGAGCCTGTGCCCAGAGGGGAGGAGCCTGGACCCAGAGGGGAGGAGCCTGTGCCCAGAGGGGAGGAGCCTGGACCCAGAGGGGAGGTGTCTGAGCCCAGAGGGGAGGAGCCTGTGCCCAGAGGGGAGGAGCCTGTGCCCAGAGGGGAGGAGCCTGTGCCCAGAGGGGAGGAGCCTGTGCCCAGAGGGGAGGAGCCTGTGCCCAGAGGGGAGGAGCCTGGACCCAGAGGGGAGGAGCCTGGACCCAGAGGGGAGGAGCCTGTACCCAGAGGGGAGGAGCCTGTGCCCAGAGGGGAGGAGACCTGGTCCCAGAGGGGAGGAGTCTGGACCCAGAGGGGAGGAGCCTGGACCCAGAGGGGAGGAGCCTGGTCCCAGAGGGGAGGAGCCTGGACCCAGAGGGGAGGAGCCTGGACCCAGAGGGGAGGAGCCTGGACCCAGAGGGGAGGAGCCTGTGCCCAGAGGGGAGGAGCCTGTGCCCAGAGGGGAGGAGCCTGTGCCCAGAGGGGAGGAGCCTGTGCCCAGAGGGGAGGAGCCTGTGCCCAGAGGGGAGGTGTCTGTGCCCAGAGGGGAGGAGCCTGTGCCCAGAGGGGAGGGGTCTGAGCCCAGAGGGGAGGAGCCTGTGCCCAGAGGGGAGGAGTCTGTGCCCAGAGGGGAGGAGCCTGTGCCCAGAGGGGAGGAGCCTGTGCCCAGAGGGGAGGGGTCTGAGCCCAGAGGGGAGGTGTCTGAGCCCAGAGGGGAGGAGCCTGTGCCCAGAGGGGAGGAGCCTGTGCCCAGAGGGGAGGAGCCTGTGCCCAGAGGGGAGGAGCCTGTGCCCAGAGGGGAGGAGCCTGGACCCAGAGGGGAGGAGCCTGGACCCAGAGGGGAGGAGCCTGTGACCCAGAGGGGGAGGAGCCTGGACCCAGAGGAGGAGCCTGGACCCAGAGGGAGGTCCTGGACCCAGAGGGAGGAGCCTGGACCCAGAGGGAGGAGCCTGGACCCAGAGGAGGAGCCTGGACCCAGAGGGAGAGCCTGGACCCAGAGGGAGGAGCCTGGGCCCAGAGGAGGAGGCCTGTGCCCAGAGGGGAGGAGCCTGGACCCAGAAGGAGGAGCCTGGACACCAGAGGGGGAGGAGCCTGTGCCCAGAGGGAGGAGCCTGTGCCCATGAGGGGAGGAGCCTGTGCCCAGAGGGAGGAGCCTGTGCCCAGAGGGAGGAGCCTGGCCCCAGAGGGGAGGAGTCTGTGCCCAGAGGGGAGGAGCCTGTGCCCAGAGGGGAGGAGCCTGGACCCAGAGGGGAGGTGTCTTATGTGCACCAGAGAGGAGCCTGTGCCCAGAGGGGAGGAGTCTGTGCCCAGAGGGGAGGAGCCTGTGCCCAGAGGGGAGGAGCCTGTGCCCAGAGGGGAGGGGTCTGAGCCCAGAACCGTAGGAACAAATGTCAGTGATCTGAGCCCAGAGGGTAAGCCCTGTGTTCCCAGGATGGAGCTCTTGTGTTCAGAGGGAGGAGCCTGTGCCCAGAGGGAGGAGCCTGTGCCCAGAGGGGAGGATGCACATGTGATGACCCAGAGGGGAGGAGCACATGTGACCCATGTAGGGAGGAGTCTGTGACCCAGAGGTAGGAGGCACTGTGATGACACTAACATGTGTAGATGCACATGTGATGACACTAACAGGTGTAGATGCACATGTGATGACCCAGAGGGGTAGGAGCACATGTGATGACCCAGATGGGGAGATGCCTGTGACACTAACATGGGAGGAGCACATGTGATGACACTAACAGGGGGAGGAGCACTGTGACACTAACATGGGGGAGATGCCTGGGCCCAGAGGGGAGGAGCCTGTGCCCACATGTGATGAGCCTGTGCCCAGGTGTGAGGAGCCTGTAGAGGGAGGAGCCTGTGCCCAGAGGGGAGGAGCCTGTGCCCAGAGGGGAGGAGCCTGTGCCCAGAGGGGAGGAGCCTGTGCCCAGAGGGGAGGAGCCTGAGCCCAGAGGGGAGGTGTCTGGTGACAGATATCTCTGGAGGAGCCTGTGCCCAGAGGGAGGTCTGAGCCCAGAGATTGATGCCTGTGCCCAGAAAAGGTTGTCCTGGTGCCCAGGTCAGAGGGGAGGAGCCTGTGCCCAGAGGGGAGGGGTCTGAGCCCAGAGGGGAGGTGTCTGAGCCCAGAGGGGAGGAGCCTGTGCCCAGAGGGGAGGAGCCTGTGTAAAATCCTCTGTAGATGGCAAATTCTCCTTAATCTGTAAAACTGACTTATGGGTAAACCTCTTTTTAGGGAAGTAGGATGGAAGCTGGAAGCCAAGAGTAAGGTGTTTTATCAGTTTCTTTGCGATGTAAAGAGGTGATGATGCTGCCATTGTCTTTTTTTACCCACAAATCCAGGAAACTCACTTTGTCACATTACGATTGTGCAGTAAAGTTGAGGTTGGAGTCCAAACTGTTCAGTAATGCCACAAAATCTTCCAACAACTTTTTCTATAACATGCACATATTGTAAACACAAAAGAAATGTATTTTCATAGTATTTACATCTGATAAAGTGCTGAGGCGATCTGTTTTCTGGTGTACATAAGGAAATGTATATAACACACTGGTTTTGTTCCTCTCCAGCTGGTGACTATATTCATTATGATTATGTATTCAAATAGACTCCTTTTGACTCTATTACAGACCATTTTACATGGATTTGTCATTGTTTTATTGTAATGTACGCCATCACACTTGGTGTTCTGTAAATTACCTTTTGGGGGTCACTGTTCAGTTAATTACGTGGCACCCTGGGGTGTTTGCCCCGCCCTGGAGCTCACCCTCCATGAGCCTGATGAAGGCCCAGTGCCCAAACGTTGCTTGAATAAACTCACATATTTTGCAAGTAAAGGCGGTGTGCGGGAAATCTTTTTCAATTCCGTTTCATTTAACAAACGTAAGAGCTGGAAACAAAAAACAAATAATAATGAACATTTTGCCGCTAATAACTGTTGATAACACATGATGAACGACTTTATGATGGAACATTTACAAACGGCTCAGTTGTGCTTTCATTTGTCGACTGACGCTGGGACTTTCACTGCTCTTACTCTTCTTCTTCTTGGCCGTAGCTTTACTTTGTTGTGTTTCCTGTGGAGCTGCTCACACAGGAAGACGCCAAAATAAAAGCACACGACTGTAACACGTACAGGGCAAACCGGACCTTCACAGAAGCTGCTCACGTTTATTATTTGTCAAATGAAAAAACCTGTGACGTCAGACGTGGAAAATAACAAAGAACAAAAGTAAAGTTTGGATCTGGACTTTCACTTCAGTCGTTTTTACGGTGGACACTCTTTACTTTTGCTCCTCTTCGTTTCTTGAACTGGACTGAAAAGTAAAAGAACTTTTCATGTGTTTGAGGCTCATCTTCATGTCGTGGATGGAGAGGTTCTGCTGAAGGTTCTGGGTTCAAGCTCAACAAACAAACAAACAAACAAACACAAATTCTTACAAAAATAATACGGACTTTGACTCGACTGTTCTGACCAAAACCACGACCTTTAAAGGGCGTATGACGGGTTTGAACAATTTTCTAATTCTATTTGGTGTATAAATACATATTGTCCATAAAAATAGAGTTTTACTCCTATCGAGTCGTAGTTTGTGGAGAAAAGTTCAAAAATCAGTTTAAAATGACAGGAAGTAAAACAAACTGATGACATCACACTGAGACTCACTCCGCCCAAAGGTTAAGCAGAATAACTTTTTTTTACCCTTAAAACATGAATTCAACAAAATAAAGGTGTTTATGTTTATTTGGATTTGTTGGACGAAAAAAATCTCTGATGTTCACCGAGTTTTAGCCGAGTGTGATGTCATCGTTTATAACCAGGAAGTGGTTTTACAAAACTAAATATCATGCTAAAAATGATAAAATGTGTCATTATTTTTGAGCAAAACTCTAAACCCCCATCTGTCTGGAGGATCCATCTCCTTCGGGTGCCTATCAGGTGGAAAAGCGCTCTATAAATGAAAATTCTTCTTCTTCTTCTTCTCTACACTGGAGGATCTATGCTCCTCCCCCTGGACAGCTGGATTAGCCACACCTCGTCTGCCTGGACCAACTCCTTCTACTTTAGATGAACTGTTCCTCATCTCCTCCTGGAGGATCTCTCTACACTGGTGGACTGTTCCTCATCTCCTGCTGGAGGATCTCTCTACACTGGTGGACTGCTCCTCGTCCTCCTGGAGGATCTCTCTACACTGGTGGACTGCTCCTCGTCCTCCTGGAGGATCTCTCTACACTGGTGGACTGCTCCTCGTCCTCCTGGAGGATCTCTCTACACTGGTGGACTGCTCCTCGTCCTCCTGGAGGATCTCTCTACACTGGTGGACTGCTCCTCGTCCTCCTGGAGGATCTCTCTACACTGGTGGACTGCTCCTCGTCCTCCTGGATGAACTCTTTAAAGCCTCCTCCCTCTTGAGTGGTTCTGGTTCAGTCCAAGTGGATGTCAGTCCTAGTTCATCTGCAGCCTGTCCGTCCGTGGGAGTAGGATCTCTCCTTCACTGTGGTTCTCCTCAGGTTTATACTTTGTCCCGTGGGGTTTTTTGTAGTTTTTCCTGAAGGAGGGTCAAAGGACAGGGGCATTCTGGGACAGTTATCTGAACTGCTTTGACCTGTGGCCCATCGAGGCAACTGTTGTTGGGATTTTGGGCATTATAAAAATAAATGGATTTGATTTGAAATATATTTCTCTTGTATTTTAGTCACATGAGTCCAGCCTGTCATGGGCCCTTTAAAGAGTCGAACGCCCTCATGATCTGCACAGAATATTTGAAGAACATTTCCAAACAGATCCTTCACCTCAGCACCAGACACTTGGATCACCTGGATCATCTGGAGCTCCTGGACTTTTACTTTTACACCAAGCACGTCGTCTGTTTCTTTTACAGTGTCCAGGGCGGTCCCAGTGTGATGTCATCGTCTACAACCAGGAAATGAAACGAGAAACAGATAAACCAGGAAAATGTGACGAGTTTGAGCAGAATCTGAAACACATTTGTCTGAACTAAGCGTCAGAGGGACGTTCATGTCTGATGTTCATGGTTTGTTTGTCTCATTTGGTCAAATAAAGGTTCATAAATAATAAATAAAAGCCGTGGAGTCTGAGGATGACATCATTGAACGTCTAACATCTGGAACCTGATCTGAACAAACCTGACATTTGGTTCATAAAAGAGTTTAAACCCTGGGACTGGACGATGAGAGGAAGAAAAGCTGAAGCTGAAGAGCCTCTGGGACTGAGGTCGTCTGGAGCTGCAGGACACTCGCCCTCGGTTTCCTTCGAGTCTCGTGTTTTTCAGAAGAAGAAAGAAGGAGGAAACAGAACATGGATGAATGATCTACTTTGACACATTTTCATCCTTTTGGAGGAGTTTGGACGTCGACGTCATTGAAGCAGAACTCTGACAGTAAGAACTGACTTTAATGAACATTTATTTCCTAAAGACTCGGACAAACTCCAGACAAATGAGACACTTCAGTTCAAGCTTCTCCACAGAACGAGGCAGACGCTCAGGAGCTGCAGGTCTGTCCTCGACTCTGTCCCACTTTTACTGGAAAAGACTTTGCAGCTCATTTTATCAAACGGAACGTGACGATCTGAGGATCAGAGCAGATCAGACCTGGAGCCTCCAGGACCGTCCTCCAGAGGACACAGAGTCAGTGAAGACTCAGAGTCCAGGTTTGAGTCTGAGACACAGAGTCCAAGAGTCGCCTGGAACAAAGTCCAAAGACAGTTGGACACTCATCCAAGGGGCTTCTTCATTTCCTCTGACAAATGTGAGTCTTATATCTGTCTGAAGGAGGCGCTAACGACACTGAACCACAAACTGTTCACAGGACAATCTGACGTCTCTCATCAGTGCAGTTATCTCCTCCTCTCGGTCGCTCTGGTTCTGGTTCTTCTCGTTCTTCTCGTTCTTCAGTGCAGGGTTATCTCCTCCTCTGTCGCTCTGGTTCTTCTGGTTCTTCTCGTTCTTCAGTGCAGAGTTATCTCCTCCTCTGTCGCTCTGGTTCTTCTGGTTCTTCAGTGCAGAGTTATCTCCTCCTCTCGGTCGCTCTCGCTCTGGTTCTTCTGGTTCTTCAGTGCAGGGTTATCTCCTCCTCTCGGTCGCTCTCGCTCTGGTTCTTCTCGTTCTTCAGTGCAGGGTTATCTCCTCCTCTGTCGCTCTGGTTCTTCTGGTTCTTCAGTGCAGAGTTATCTCCTCCTCTCGGTCGCTCTCGCTCTGGTTCTTCTCGTCGTGGTCTTCTCTCTGGAGCAGAGGCAGCTCCAGCTCTGGACTTCTGCTGCTCAGATGTCGAACTGACACCGATTTATCTGAGACAGAAACGACAATTAGGTCATTTTAACACGTTACAGCGCCCCCTGGAGCAGGGCTTCACCTGGAGCAGAGGCTTCACCTGCAGCAGAGGCTTCACCTGCAGCAGAGGCTTCACCTGCAGCAGGGGCTTCACCTGCAGAGGCTTCACCTGCAGCAGAGGCTTCACCTGCAGCAGAGGCTTCACCTGCAGCAGAGGCTTCACCTGCAGCAGAGGCTTCACCTGCAGCAGAGGCTTCACCTGCTGCTGCAGAGGCTTCACCTGCTGCAGAGGCTTCACCTGCAGAGGCTTCACCTGCAGAGGCTTCACCTGCCGCAGAGGCTTCACCTGCCGCAGAGGCTTCACCTGCCGCAGAGGCTTCACCTGCCGCAGAGGCTTCACCTGCCGCAGAGGCTTCACCTGCCGCAGAGGCTTCACCTGCTGCAGAGGCTTCACCTGCTGCAGAGGCTTCACCTGCTGCTGCAGAGGCTTCACCTGCCGCAGAGGCTTCACCTGCCGCAGAGGCTTCACCTGCCGCAGAGGCTTCACCTGCCGCAGAGGCTTCACCTGCCGCAGAGGCTTCACCTGCCGCAGAGGCTTCACCTGCAGCAGAGGCTTCACCTGCAGCAGGGGCTTCACCTGCAGCAGAGGCTTCACCTGCAGAGGCTTCACCTGCAGAGGCTTCACCTGCAGCAGGGGCTTCACCTGCAGCAGAGGCTTCACCTGCCGCAGAGGCTTCACCTGCAGCAGAGGCTTCACCTGCAGCAGAGGCTTCACCTGCAGCAGAGGCTTCACCTGCAGCAGAGGCTTCACCTGCAGCAGAGGCTTCACCTGCAGCAGGGGCTTCACCTGCAGCAGAGGCTTCACCTGCAGAGGCTTCACCTGCAGAGGCTTCACCTGCAGCAGAGGCTTCACCTGCAGCAGAGGCTTCACCTGCTGCTGCAGAGGCTTCACCTGCTGCAGAGGCTTCACCTGCTGCAGAGGCTTCACCTGCAGAGGCTTCACCTGCCGCAGAGGCTTCACCTGCAGAGGCTTCACCTGCAGAGGCTTCACCTGCCGCATAGAGGCTTTACCTGCCGCAGAGGCTTCACCTGCCATGAGGCTTCACCTGCCGCAGAGGCTTCACCTGCCGCAGAGGCTTCACCTGCCGCAGAGGCTTCACCTGCAGCAGAGGCTTCACCTGCAGAGGCTTCACCTGCCGCAGAGGCTTCACCTGCAGCAGAGGCTTCACCTGCAGAGGCTTCACCTGCAGAGGCTTCACCTGCAGAGGCTTCACCTGCTGCAGGTGAAGCCTCTGCAGCAGAGGCTTCACCTGCAGAGGCTTCACCTGCCGCAGAGGCTTCACCTGCAGCAGAGGCTTCACCTGCAGAGGCTTCACCTGCCGCAGAGGCTTCACCTGCAGCAGAGGCTTCACCTGCAGAGGCTTCACCTGCAGAGGCTTCACCTGCAGAGCTCTGCTGCAGGTGAAGCCTCTGCAGCAGAGGCTTCACCTGCAGAGGCTTCACCTGCCGCAGAGGCTTCACCTGCAGCAGAGGCTTCACCTGCAGAGGCTTCACCTGCCGCAGAGGCTTCACCTGCAGCAGAGGCTTCACCTGCAGAGGCTTCACCTGCAGAGGCTTCACCTGCAGAGGCTTCACCTGCAGCAGAGGCTTCACCTGCAGAGGCTTCACCTGCTGCTGCAGAGGCTTCACCTGCAGAGGCTTCACCTGCTGCTGCAGAGGCTTCACCTGCTGCTGCAGAGGCTTCACCTGCTGCTGCAGAGGCTTCACCTGCTGCTGCAGAGGCTTCACCTGCTGCAGAGGCTTCACCTGCAGAGGCTTCACCTGCAGAGGCTTCACCTGCAGAGGCTTCACCTGCTGCTGCAGAGGCTTCACCTGCAGAGGCTTCACCTGCTCCAGAGGCTTCACCTGCAGAGGCTTCACCTGCAGAGGCTTCACCTGCAGAGGCTTCACCTGCCGCAGAGGCTTCACCTGCCGCAGAGGCTTCACCTGCCGCAGAGGCTTCACCTGCCGCAGAGGCTTCACCTGCCGCAGAGGCTTCACCTGCAGAGGCTTCACCTGCAGAGGCTTCACCTGCAGAGGCTTCACCTGCAGAGGCTTCACCTGCAGAGGCTTCACCTGCAGCAGAGGCTTCACCTGCAGAGGCTTCACCTGCAGCAGAGGCTTCACCTGCAGGGGCTTCACCTGCCGCAGAGGCTTCTTCTGTTCAGTGAAAGGTTCAGATAAAAGGAACTCACTTTTGGAATAATAGACTTTGAGTCCGACGTGCAGCGAAATTCCACTGAGACAAACAACGAAGCCGAGCCAGTTCACCAAAGTCAACCTGTCACCCATGAGCCGAGCGGCCAGGAGCAGCGTGAAGAGCTCCTGAGGAACAGAGAAGAACGTGAAGAACTCCTGAGGAACAGAAGAACATCAACAACTCCTGAGGAACAGAAGAACATCAACAACTCCTGAGGAACAGAAGAACATCAACAACTCCTGAGGAACAGAAGAACATGAGCAACTCCTGAGGAACAGAAGAACGTGAACAACTCCTGAGGAACAGAAGAACATCAACAACTCCTGAGGAACAGAAGAACATGAGCAACTCCTGAGGAACAGAAGAACGTGAACAACTCCTGAGGAACAGAAGAACATCAACAACTCCTGAGGAACAGAAGAACATCAACAACTCCTGAGGAACAGAAGAACATGAGCAACTCCTGAGGAACAGAAGAACGTGAACAACTCCTGAGGAACAGAAGAACATCAACAACTCCTGAGGAACAGAAGAACGTGAAGAGCTCCTGAGGAACAGAAGAACATCAACAACTCCTGAGGAACAGAAGAACATCAACAACTCCTGAGGAACAGAAGAACGTGAAGAGCTCCTGAGGAACAGAAGAACATCAACAACTCCTGAGGAACAGAAGAACATCAACAACTCCTGAGGAACAGAAGAACGTGAACAACTCCTGAGGAACAGAAGAACATCAACAACTCCTGAGGAACAGAAGAACGTGAACTACTCCTGAGGAACAGAAGAACATCAACAACTCCTGAGGAACAGAAGAACGTGAAGAGCTCCTGAGGAACAGAAGAACATCAACAACTCCTGAGGAACAGAAGAACATCAACAACTCCTGAGGAACAGAAGAACGTGAACAACTCCTGAGGAACAGAAGAACATCAACAACTCCTGAGGAACAGAAGAACATCAACAACTCCTGAGGAACAGAAGAACATCAACAACTCCTGAGGAACAGAAGAACGTGAAGAGCTCCTGAGGAACAGAAGAACATCAACAACTCCTGAGGAACAGAAGAACATCAACAACTCCTGAGGAACAGAAGAACGTGAACAACTCCTGAGGAACAGAAGAACATCAACAACTCCTGAGGAACAGAAGAACGTGAACTACTCCTGAGGAACAGAAGAACATCAACAACTCCTGAAGAACAGAAGAACATGGGGGGACGCTTCAGGACGAGGGGGACGCTTCAGGACATGGAGGACACGGTGGACTGTGGCTCACCTTGAAGATCCCGGAGATGGACAGCGTGAGGCTGGACGTGCGAGACACCAGGAGGAACTCTGAGAAGCCCAGACCGAAGGCCAGGAGACCTCCTACACTGAGCGCCGAGACGGAGGAGAGCAGAGGAGACACGCTGGACACTCTGAAGAGACGCTCCGAGCTGCTCACGCTCACCCCTGAGGACGAGGAGGACAAGCATGTGTTTAACAGAGAGAACACACCGGAGGAGGAGCTCAGACCTGAGGAGGAGCTCAGACCTGAGGAGGAGGATGAGGAGGAGGACAAGCACGGGGTTAACTGAGAGCTCAGGAGTTTAAGGAGGTCAGAGCTGCAGGACGAGATGTTTCAGAGCCCAGAGAAGAGAGGCAGGAGGAGATGTTTGAAGTAAAGCAGAAGAGTCAGACCTTCGTTGAAGAGGAACAGGGGGAACAGGCCGAGGAACATGAGCGGCTGAAGGTGGAACATGGCGTCGATGGGGTTCTGGAGCCCTGGACACAAAACGGCAGAAGAAACCATGACTCCTCAAACCACAAACGTCATTATCGTCCTTTAAACCTGCTCTGACGACCTTCAGGTTGGAATCTCAGGATTTAGAGCAAACAAAGAATGTTGATAAAAACTAAATGAACGTCACAGTCAGTCTCAGATTATGATGGATCTGGACAAACGTCACTGATGGAGGGAGTTCAGCAGGACGTGTTTGTGACGATTTAATAAAAACAGAGAGAAGTCCGTGTGACTCCAGAGTGTCTGCTGAGAACATGGACCAGGGTTCAACAGAAAAGTACGTCTGTGTCTTATTTGTTCACATTTTTAACCAAAGAACGGCTGAGATCTGGGACTGAAGTTTATGAATCGAATCAGAAACAGAAGATTCTTTTTGGACATTTTGATGTGGCTGTGTTTGTGTTTGGTTTGGTCTCCAGAGCTTCATAAAGAACGTGTTCAGACCGAGCTCGCTCTTCTGCATCAGCAGCTGCGTCAGCGTCCAGCGGATTCCTCCGATGAAGGAGGCCAGGAGCACCAGCACGAAGCCCTCCAGGTTAAACTGAGTCGACTTGTACGTGAACATGAAGAGCCCCGAGGAGATGAGGAGGACCACCAGGACCAGGAACGGGTTCTGAGGAGGAGAAGGAGGAACTGTGAGAGAAACAAGAGCCAGAGGAGGACCACCAGCACCAAGAACGGGTTCTGAGGAGGAGAAGGAGGAACTGTGAGAGAAACAAGAGCCAGAGGAGGACCACCAGCACCAAGAACGGGTTCTGAGGAGGAGAAGGAGGAACTGTGAGAGAAACAAGACACAGAGGAACCAGAGGAGACCAGGAGGACCAGGAACGGGTTCTGAGGAGGAGAAGAACAAGGAACTGTCAGACAGAAGAGACTGAGGAACCAGAGGAGATGAGGAACACCAGGAGGAACATATATCTGACAGTTCCTCCTGTGTCTGACAGTTCCTCCTGTGTCTGACAGTTCCTCCTGTGTCTGACAGTTCCTCCTGTGTCTGACAGTTCCTCCTGCGTCTGACAGTTCCTCCTGTGTCTGACAGTTCCTCCTGTGTCTGACAGTTCCTCCTGTGTCTGACAGTTCCTCCTGTGTCTGACAGTTCCTCCTGCGTCTGACAGTTCCTCCTGCGTCTGACAGTTCCTCCTACGTCTGACAGTTCCTCCTGCGTCTGACAGTTCCTCCTGCGTCTGACAGTTCCTCCTGCGTCTGACAGTTCCTCCTGCGTCTCGGGTTCCACAAAGTACAAAGAGGACTTTTTACTCACAGGTTCCTCCAGTTTGAAGATGAGGGAGAAGAACAGGATGAAGAGCACAGCAGACGACTTGGTCATGGTGTATCTGCAAAACATGAACGAGCAGAAGAACTGAGACCCAGAGGAACTGAGACCCAGAGGAACTGAGACCCAGAGGAACTAGAAGAACTGAGACCCAGAGGAACTGAGACCCAGAGGAACTGAGACCCAGAGGAACTGAGACCCAGAGGAACTAGAAGAACTGAGACCCAGAGGAACTGAGACCCAGAAGAACCCAGAAGAACTGAGACCCAGAGGAACTGAGACCCAGAAGAACTGAGACCCAGAGGAACTGAGACCCAGGGGAACTAGAAGAACTGAGACCCAGAGGAACTGAGACCCAGAAGAACTGAGACCCAGAGGAACTAGAAGAACTGAGACCCAGAGGAACTGAGACCCAGAAGAACTGAGACCCAGAGGAACTGAGACCCAGAGGAACTGAGACCCAGAGGAACTGAGACCCAGGGGAACTGAGACCCAGAGGAACTGAGACCCAGAGGAACTGAGACCCAGGGGAACTAGAAGAACTGAGACCCAGAGGAACTGAGACCCAGAGGAACTGAGACCCAGAGGAACTGAGACCCAGAGGAACTGAGACCCAGAAGAACACAGAAGAACTGAGACCCAGAAGAACTGAGACCCAGAGGAACTGAGACCCAGAGGAACTGAGACCCAGAGGAACTGAGACCCAGAAGAACTGAGACCCAGAGGAACTGAGACCCAGAAGAACTGAGACCCAGAAGAACTGAGACCCAGAAGAACTGAGACCCAGAAGAACTGAGACCCAGAAGAACTGAGACCCAGAGGAACTGAGACCCAGAGGAACCCAGAAGAACTGAGACCCAGAAGAACTGAGACCCAGAGGAACTGAGACCCAGAGGAACTGAGACCCAGAAGAACTAAGACCCAGAAGAACTGAGACCCAGAGGAACTGAGACCCAGAGGAACTGAGACCCAGAGGAACTGAGACCCAGAGGAACTGAGACCCAGAGGAACTGAGACCCAGAGGAACTGAGACCCAGAGGAACTGAGACCCAGAGGAACTGAGACCCAGAGGAACTGAGACCCAGAGGAACTGAGCCCAGAGGAACTGAGACCCAGAGGAACTGAGACCCAGAAGAACAGAGACCCAGAGGAACTGAGACCCCTACACCTCAGACACACACACACACAGGCTCAGTGCTGCCCCCTAGGCCTCACACTCAGGCAGAACACACAGGACGTACAGGCTGATGGTGATGAAGAGGAAGCTCCAGTTGGACAAACCGATGTCCAGCGCCGTCGCCACGGCTGAAACACAAACGGCACAGACTTTATCAAACCTGCTTCATTATTCTCACAGAGTTCATGGAGCCGAGAAGGTCAAGGGTTCTAGAGTCTAATCCTATAATCAAGACATTTACTCTTATCATTTCAACACGACTGACTTTAAACGTTCCATTGGACAGAACAATCACCAGAATATAATAATCTACTTAACTACATGGACATTAAACCACACACGTTGGTTCTGAACCCCATCTTTTACTTTTGATCAAAGCTTTTAACGACTGGATTCAACAAAAATGTGTTTTATATTTGATTGTTTTGATGGATAAATCTTTTGTCAAAATGGTTTTTACATTTAAAGCTTGTAAACAGAGCTTTTATAACAAAGACAGAGGCTTTATTCAATCAAAATGTCAAAACATATTCTCTCTGAAGCCTTCAGTTCCATATTTCAACATTTATTTGGTTCAAAATGAGTTCAAAAAGTCTCAAGGTTCACTATACATTATTATTTAACGTCCGACACTAAAATAATCGTCAGTGACAGCTCGACCTCCAGATAAACTGTACAAGTCTGTGATTAAAGAGTATCTTGTGTAAACTGTGGACTCTGGTCACAGACGATAAGGAAACACGTGGATCAGTCCAAAAGAGCAAACGGAGCGAAAGAAATCAGTCAAAACAGACGCTTGTGCTTTTGTCTGATCAGAGCCTGAACAGGATTAAAGGAGACGTATCCAAGAATTAAATTATAACCTTTAATTATCTCTTTTTGTAGCTTTTTTACTATAAACAATAAACTCGCTGGTGCTGAAGTCGACTAAAGCCCCGCCCTATCAACCGATTAATCGACTAAAAAGGGGAGTGGCAAAAATATCTCAAAACAATGAAGTATTTCCATGTGTCTGACCCAAACTGTGCTCTTGTTTTTGCCAAATAAATCCTTTAAACCTAAATAATTAGTCGACTGATTAAAATGTTGGGCGACTAAAACACCATCGAACAATCAATCGACTAAAGGATAAAACTCATCAAACTGTGTAAATGACCCCTTGAACCTGTGACCTCTGACCTCCTGTGACCTCTGACCATGGATGTATTAAATGAACTGGATAAGCCCCGCCCCCTCTGTCTGTGTCCCAGGTTGATTAGTGGTCGTGTGAGGTACTGCAGCCTTTTTCTAAAATGTCACATTATAATCACAGACAGGACTGAATTATTATCAGTATTTAAATAAAATAGAAGGAAATGTTCTTTTCTACCGTTTATAAAATCACACAAATTACCGTTTTTATATGAAGTGGGGGATTGTGGTCACGTGGTGCCCTAAAGCAAAGATGGCCGCCTCCGTATCAGGAAGTAAAACAAAGATGGCCGCCTCCGTATCAGGAAGTAAAGCAAAGATGGCCGCCTCCGTATCAGGAAGTAAAACAAAGATGGCCGCCTCCGTATCAGGAAGTAAAACAAAGATGGCCGCCTCCGTATCAGGAAGTAAAACAAAGATGGCCGCCTCCGTATCAGGAAGTAAAACAAAGATGGCGCCTCCGTATCAGGAAGTAAAGCAAAGATGGCGCCTCCGTATCAGGAAGTAAAGCAAAGATGGCAGCCTCCGTATAAGGAAGTAAAGCAAAGATGGCGCCTCCGTATCAGGAAGTAAAGCAAAGATGGCCGCCTCCGTATCAGGAAGTAAAGCAAAGATGGCCGCCTCCGTATCAGGAAGTAAAGCAAAGATGGCCGCCTCCGTATCAGGAAGTAAAACAAAGATGGCCGCCTCCGTATCAGGAAGTAAAACAAAGATGGCCGCCTCCGTATCAGGAAGTAAATGTGGAAGTAAGACATTTTTTGGGGTCATGCACCAATGAGCTCAGGCCACAGGGAGGAACAGGCACCATTTTGGATTCATCTTCAGGTTTTATTATAGTTCTATGGTCTGACCCCTCGTACCAGTGACCTCTGACCTCCTGTGACCTCTGACCTCCTGTGACCTCTGACCTCCTGTGACCTCTGACCTCCTGTGACCTCTGACCTCCTGTGACCTCTGACCTCCTGTGACCTCTGACCCCTCGTACCTGTGACCTCTGACCCCTCGTACCTGTGACCTCTGACCCCTCGTACCTGTGACCTCTGACCCCTCGTACCTGTGACCTCTGACCCCTCGTACCTGTGACCTCTGACCCCTCGTACCTGTGACCTCTGACCTCCTGTGACCTCTGACCTCCTGTGACCTCTGACCCCTCGTACCTGTGACCTCTGACCCCTCGTACCTGTGGGGGCGACCTTGCACACGTAGTCTCTCCAGCCCAGCACCACACGGGGTTTCCCGGTCACACACAGCAGGGCTCGGCGCGTCAACGCCGACAGCACGAAGATCACCGTCAAGTGCACGAGCGTCATGAAGAGCGGGAAATGGAAGTCCTGAAAAAGAGCGGGAAAGGGTTAAAAAGAGCGGGAAAGAGGTCCTGAAAAAGAGCGGGAAAGAAGTCCTGAAAAAGAGCGGGAAAGAAGTCCTGAAAAAGAGCGGGAAAGAAGTCCTGAAAAAGAGCGGGAAAAGGGTTAAAAAGAGTGGGAAACGAAGTCCTTAAAAAGTGCGGGAAAGAAGTCCTGAAAAAGAGCGGGAAAGGGTTAAAAAGAGCGGGAAAGAGGTCCTGAAAAAGAGCGGGAAAAGGGTTAAAAAGAGTGGGAAACGAAGTCCTGAAAAAGAGCGGGAAAGAAGTCCTGAAAAAGAGCGGGAAAGAAGTCCTGAAAAAGAGCGGGAAAAGGGTTAAAAAGAGCGGGAAAGAAGTCCTGAAAAAGAGCGGGAAAAGGGTTAAAAAGAGCGGGAAAGAAGTCCTGAAAAAGAGTGGGAAAGAAGTAAAAGAGCGGGAAAGAAGTCCTGAAAAAGAGCGGGAAAGGGTTAAAAAGAGCGGGAAAGAAGTCCTGAAAAAGAGCGGGAAAAGGGTTAAAAAGAGCGGGAAAGAAGTCCAGAAAAAGAGCGGGAAAGAAGTAAAAGAGCGGGAAAGAAGTCCTGAAAAAGAGCGGGAAAGGGTTAAAAAGAGCGGGAAAGAGGTCCTGAAAAAGAGCGGGAAAGAAGTCCTGAAAAAGAGCAGGAAAGAAGTCCTGAAAAAGAGCGGGAAAGGGAAGTCCTTAAAGAGTTAAAAAGAGCGGGAAAGGGTTAAAAAGAGCGGGAAAGGGAAGGGCATGTGACTTACTTTCATGAGCCATTTGTTGTAGAACGTGATCCCGATGGAGAAGACGTAATATAGAAGCACCAACCCCAGAGTGCGGAGCGCCCTCCAGAGGTACTGCAGGAGAACAGCCATCCATCCACAGCAACCACTGCAAGTCCTGGTTTAGTCCTGGTTTAGTCCTGGTTTAGTCCTGGTTTAGTCCTGGTTTAGACCTGGTTTAGTCCTGGTTCATCTGGAGTTCGTTCTGTGGAGAAACACAAGAGGTTTAGACTTTTTACTAAAATTCATTTGAGTCTATGTTTGTTACAGTTCGGTCCTGGTTTAGACCTGGTTTAGACCTGGTTTAGACCTGGTTTAGACCTGGTTTAGTCCTGGTTCAGTCCTGGTTCAGTCCTGGTTTAGTCCTGGTTTAGTCCTGGTTTAGTCCTGGTTTAGTCCTGGTTTAGTCCTGGTTTAGTCCTGGTTTAGTCCTGGTTTAGACCCGGTTCAGACCTGGTTCAGACCTGGTTTAGTCCTGGTTTAGTCCTGGTTTAGACCCGGTTCAGACCTGGTTTAGTCCTGGTTTAGTCCTGGTTTAGACCTGGTTTAGACCCGGTTTAGGTGATAAAGGTTGATACTTTCAGTTTTAATTCAGTCCAGGTTGTGGCCTGGTCACGATCACAATAAGAATTAAAACTGGTTCTACCAGAACTAAACCCGGCTAAACCAGAACTAAACCAGGACTAAAATAACAAAACAAAACAGGTCTACATTAAGACTCAAACTGGACTCAAACCAGGACCAGTCGAGGACAAGTGGAACCAGCCTCGGTCTAGACCTCAGAGAACTTTAGTTTAGTCCCATTTTTGGTCTTTGTTTGTGTGAAAACAAGTCGTATCTTTGTTTACTTTAGGTCCAGTTTAGACCTGATCAAGTCTAGTCCTGGTTTAGTCCTGGTTTAGACCTGGTTTAGTCCTGGTTTAGTCCTGGTTCAGTCCTGGTTTAGTCCTGGTTTAGTCCTGGTTCAGTCCTGGTTTAGTCCTGGTTCTAAATAATAAATGCCAATTTCACTTCATAATGAGTCCCAGTTTACTTTATTCCTGGACTTGTCTTGGTTTAGTCCTATTTTTACCATATTTTGGTTGAATGGGTTGCTCTTTTGATTAAGATTTTAAAACTGAAATAAAGTAAAACATATTTAGTCCCGTTTAAGTGAAGTTTTAGTTCTGCTGTTTTATTCCAGATTATCCCTATATTTAGTTCATTTTTAGTCCAGTTTTAGTCCTACAGTAGACTAGTTTAAGACCAGCTTTGGACCAGTTTTAGTCCAGGTTTTGTACATGTTTAGTCCGGTTTTAGTCCAGTTTTAGACCAGTTTTAATCCAGATTTCGTCCAGATTTAGCCCGTGTTTAGACCACTTTTAGTACAGCTTTAGTCCACTTTTAGTCCTTTTTTTTCCTTCTCCAGACCCAGACCCACACCAGACCCAGACCCAGACCCAGACCCAGACCCAGACCCAGACTCTGTCACTTTCACCTGTGGCATTCAAACCGAAGTGTCCGCCTTTGGTCCTGGTTCGGTCCTGGTTCGGTCCGGGTTCGTGTTCCGCTTCATTCCCGTCCTCCTCCGTGAACCCGCGGCTTCCACGTCGTGTTTGTGAACTTTGAAACGAGTCAGAAAAGTAAAAAGTCCACAAACCGTGAGAGAAACACGTCCCTCATCTGCGCCTGACACGCGCTACAGCCCAGGCATTCGGCCCGGGGGCGGGGTCTAACGGCTCAGCCAATCACAGCCGAGATCTCCCCAAATAAAACATAAATATTTAATTAAAACGAAATAAAAGTGAAGTTTATTTTTGATGATATTAGATCAAATGTAAAAATTCTGAAGTTACTGCCGATATATATTTATTATAATTTTTTTTTTTTTTTTTTTTACAAATAAAATAAAACTCGCAAAGATAATATATTTAAAATCACGGTGTTGTTCTTGTTCAGTTTGAGAGTTAAACTGATATTTATTTTAGTTTTTGGTGAAATGTTCGAGACTTCAGTGACTTTAAACCAGATGCCCTCTCGGTCCAAATGCCTTGCCTTTGTCTTTAGTGACTGTGATACGTGTCTGTGTGCGGCGCCCTCTACAGGCGCGCATGCTCACTGCACTCACAATCACACGCCTCAGGGATTAAACAGATGCAGTTACAAACATTTACTTCTTATTTAAGTTTTATTCTATCATAAAAACAAAATAATTGAGTTCAAACGATCATCTCTTTCGCCAAAATATTGTATTCTGTGCCATTTTCTTTCATCAGTGTCCAGGGGATAGATAAACAAGTGTTTTTCTACATTTTTAGTGACGTGAATAAATTGCATAGATGCTTAAAAATGTCTTTAAAATGTTTAAATTTCTGGCAAAATAAAGTAAACAACACATTTTCACAGATTCACTTTTACGTCTTTATAACAAATAATAAGCAACAGTTTTGCATTTCAAGGTTAAAAATGTAATTTAGTTTGGTTTTCTGTTATAAAAGATGGATAAAGTGATATTTGCGAGGCTTGAAACTGTATTTGAGCTTCACAAAAGTCTGATTGGTGTCAAAGTTTGTAACGTAACTGTAGATAAAAGTAAAAACTATTGTGGACTCAACATTTCTGTGAGGATTTGTGCAGTAAAAGCTAAAAGTCACGAAAAATATAAAGTGTGTGTCAAAATGTGCTTTAAATCTCTTTATCTTCTGAGATTAAACGCTGAATTGTCTGTAATAATAATAATAATCACATTTTAAAAACATAAAACAGAAGGGGGCGGTGTTTGTTTACATGGATCACTTCCGGGTCGCGCAGATCAAACCGGAAGTCGACATTCGCCGCTTTGAGAAACACATCGAGGTGAGTTTGGGTTCTTTATTTTATCAGAAAAACGCTCACATTTACGTTATTTTGCCTCGTAAAAGACACACCGCGTGATCTGCGGCGAAAATAAACTAAAAACGTACAAACTTATCCCAAACTTTGTCCTTTAAGCTGTGATTGTGTCGCTCGATCGTGGATTCGTTTGTTTTGATCTGATCCCGTTCAGTCCCGACTTTAACACGATCTTGTTTAAATGTTAAGGCTGTAACTAATTATTATATTAATGTTCGACGTTAATACTTATCTCTATTGAATATTGAGACTTTTAAACACATTTTGAACCAAATAAAAGGTTGAATCGGTGACTGAAGGCTTTGGAGAGAATATTTATGAATAAAGTGTGTCTTTTTTGACATTTTGATGTAATAATGGCACGGTCTTTGTTATAAACAGTATGTTCGTGTGTTTGAGAGTGTGTTTAGTCCAGACAAACATTAAAGAAATGAAATGACGGTGTTTTTGTCAGGATTATTCCATTAATCGTTTCAGTCTGAAGTCAAATAACTCAACTGCAGATCATAGAAATCTTGTTTGTCTCAGTTTTCTTCAGGATCGTGTGGTGTTTTTCTCTCATGTTCAGTCCCTGCTCTTGTTTTGTCTCAGTTTTGTATGTTTTGTGGTGTTTTTCTCTCATGTTCCTGTGTCTTTCAGATGGCCGAGGAGGAGGAGGAGCCGGGGTTCGAGGAGGAGCCGGAGGAGGCTCACGGAGGAATGGACTCGACTCACGGCCGACGCAAACGACTTTTCTCCAAAGAACTCAGGTGTTTATAAAGATTATTGTTAAAGTTTGTTTAAAGGATTAAGAAGAAACCATTAAAGCGGCTCGATACTATAATCATATTTATAGTATCGAGCCTGTCATCGGGCTCTGACAGGCTCTGACAGGCTCTGACGGGCTCTGACAGGCTCTGACAGGTCCTGACAGGCTCTGGTTTGTGGCAGGTGCATGATGTACGGTTTCGGGGACGACCAGAACCCGTACACAGAGTCCGTGGACATCCTGGAGGACCTGGTCATCGAGTTCATCACAGAAATGACCCACAAGGCCATGTCCATCGGACGGCAGGGGAGGGTCCAGGTGGAGGTGAGGCCTACGGGGGGGAGAGGGGTCTACGGGGGGAGGGAGGGGCCTACAGGGGGGAGAGGGGGGCCTACGGGAGGGAGAGGGGGGCCTACAGGGGAGAGGGAGGGCCTACAGGGAGAGGGGGCCTACGAGGAGAGAGGGGGAGGGAGAGAGTGGGGCCTACAGGGGAGAGAGGGGGGGCCTACGGAGGAGAGAGGGGGGCCTACAGGGGAGGGTCCAGGTGGAGGTGAGGCCTACAGGGGAGAGGGGGGCCTACGGGGGGGGAGAGGGGGGCCTACGGGGGGGAGAGAAAAAGTTTCTTACTTTTGCATTTACTTCCTGATACGGAGGCGGCCATCTTTGTTTTACTTCCTGATACAGAGGCGGCCATCTTTGTTTTACTTCCTGATATGGAGGCGGCCATCTTTGCTTTACTTCCTGATACGGAGGCGGCCATCTTTGCTTTACTTCCTGATACGGAGGCGGCCATCTTTGCTTTACTTCCTGATACGGAGGCGGCCATCTTTGTTTTACTTCCTGATACGGAGGCGGCCATCTTTGCTTTAGGGCTCCACGTGACCACAATCCCCCATGATGCTTTGAGCGACGTGAACGACCAGCAGCTGCAGGTCTTTGTGTTAGCGTTAGCTTGTGTTAGCGTTAGCTTGTGTGATTGTAATTGTGTTCTTCATGTTAGACACACGTGAAGCGTCTGAAATGAAATAAAATACAACTTACAGGTGTCTCTAGTCGAGCCTTTTCCACGAGCTTCTGTTTGTATCTGACGCTCGATCATGTGACTCACACATGTTTGTGTGACGTCACTTCAGATAAAAACGGTAATTTGTGTGATTTTATAAACGGTAGAAAAGAACATTTCCTTCTATTTTATTTAAATACTGATAATAATTCAGTCCTGTCTGTGATTATAATGTGACATTTTAGAAAAAGGCTGCAGTACCTCACACGACCACTAATCAATCTGGGACAGAGGGGGCGGGGCTTATCCAGTTCATTTCATACATCCATGGGAGGGTGCAGGTGGAGGTGAGGCCTACGGGGGGAGAGGGGGAGGGGCCTACAGGGGGAGGTTCAGGTTCAGTCATGATCTCAGTCCTGTTTAAATCCTCTGAGGTTGTTGTTGTTGTTGTTGTTGTTGTTGTTGTTGTTGTTGTTGAGTTTTTCTCGTTTTCTTTCAGGACATAGTTTTTCTGATCCGTAAAGATCCGCGGAAGTTCGCTCGAGTCAAAGACCTGCTGACCATGAACGAAGAGCTGAAGAGAGCGAGGAAGGCCTTCGACGAGGCCAACTACGGCTCCTGAGGAGGTCGAGGAGGTCAGAGGTCGAGGAGGTCAGAGGTCGAGGAGGTCAGAGGTCGAGGAGGTCAGAGGTCGGAGGTGCAGGAGCTGTTCAGTCTGTTCAGTTATGATTGTGTTGTGGACGTTTAAATTGTGTCGTATCATGTTTTTAATAAATGTGTTTTGTCTCCAGCCGTGAATCCATTTGAAACTGTGTGCTTTTTGAGTCGTGACAAAGCTGACCTTAAACCCGTGTCATGTGACTGGGCCGCCATCTTTAGTCGACTGATCGGTCGATGTGTCTGAGTCGACCATTATTTGATTTGCATTTAACAAATGTTTGTGACAAAAACAAGACGCTGTGGACGGAGCTTGAAGAAGACCTGAAGTGAATCTGTGTCAGATCCACGTTTGCTTTTCTGTATCAGTTTTTATTTTTGTATTATTTCCTCTGCATTTCCTCTCTGTTTGGGTCAGATCCACAGAGATGCTTCATAGTTTAGACATGTTTTTACCGCACGCTCTTTAGTCCTCCCGAGGGAGGCACCAGGAGGCTCCGGAGCAGATGCTGAGCCTCAGCTGCTCCTCTCGACGTGGAGGATCAGCGGCTCTACTCCGAGCTCCTCCTGTGTGTCTGAGCTCCTCCGTCTCTGAGGGAGCGCCCCCCGGAGGAGGAGCTCATGTCGACGCTTGTATCCGCTCATGACCAGGTGACAGAGGAGCGGAGACTGAGGTAAATCCAGAGCTCTTTCTTCACCAGAACGATCCCAAGTCTAGTCTGAAACCAAGAACCAGGTCCAGACCGGGTCCAGACCGGGTCCAGACCAGGTCCAGACCAGGTCTGTTGGGTCTCGGGTTTAAAAGTTTGAATGTGATGAACTGGGGGGAAAAAATCTGAAACCTGAAAATCTCTGAAGATTAAACTGAACGTCAAATAGAATTCTTCTTCTTCACAGTTTCATATTTTTGATTTTCAGTTTCAAAGATTCTGGACCTTTTTTCGTCTCAAACTGTGTCTTCTGGATTCAAAAACAAAAGTATAAACCTGACGTTTCTTTTGTGAAACATCTTTGCTCAAACAGAACGGACAAAAAGAAGAAATAAACATCCTTTATTTATTTTCCTCAAAACAAACTTTGTACAGATAAATAGGACGGAGCGGCGCGTTTGGGTTTTATTCTGGTACAGTTTTGTCTTCTGGAGCCGCAGTGACCCCGCGTGGCCTCAGGGGGAGCTCGTGTTCTGGTGCAGAGGCAGAGTGTGGGACGTGGGGGACGGGTGAGACGTGGGACGGGTGGGACGGAGGAGGAATGTCCAAGAGGCGTCTGCGTTTACTGCACATTCTCCATCATCTTGAGGAATTCTGTAAAACACAAAACATCACCACGTCAGTCTTTGTTCTGTTTGGTTTTGCTCGGTTTGTGTCTCGACGTCTCGACTTTCACGTCAGTTCTGCTCCTGAAGACGGTCATTCTGTCACTGAATCCACTGAGTCTGACGCAACGGACACAAGGGTTTGACTGAAAGTGACAAGAACGTGGCACAAAGCGACAAAAATGTGACTATGAGTGACTAAAACACAACTAAAAGCAACAAAAACACAACTAAAAATGGAAAAAAAACTGATTAAAGCGACAAAAAAGCGACTAAAAGCGACAAGAAAGTAACTTAAAGCAGCAAAAATCTGACTAAGTGACAAAACGTGACAAAAACACAACTAAAAGTGTCAAAAATGTAGATAAAACCGAGAAAAACAACTAAAAGTAACTCAACACCAAACTGTACGACCTGTAGGTCTGAGGTCTGTAGGTCTGAGGTCTGTAGGTCTGAGGTCTGTAGCTCTGTAGGTCTGAGGTCTGTAGGTCTGAGGTCTGTAGGTCTGAGGTCTGTAGCTCTGAGGTCTGTAGCTCTGAGGTCTGTAGGTCTGTCTGTAGGTCTGTAGGCCTGTAGGTCTGTAGGCCTGTCTGTAGGCCTGAGGCCCGTGTTTACCGTCAAAGTCGAGCATGCCGTCTGAGTTCTTGTCCCCGTCCTTCATGATCTGTCTGTAGGTCGTAGGTCTGTAGCTCTGTGGTCTGTAGGTCTGTCTGTAGGCCTGTCTGTAGCTCTGTAGCTCTGAGGTCTGTAGGTTGTAGGTCTTGGTCTGTAGCTCTGAGGTCTGTAGGTCTGTCTGTAGGCCTGTCTGTAGCTCTGTAGTTCTACCGTCTGTAAGTCGTAAGGTCATGCCGTCTGAGTTCTTGTCCCAGTCCTTCATGATCTGTCTGTAGGCCTGTCTGTAGCTCTGTAGCTCTGAGGTCTGTAGGTTGTAGGTCTTGGTCTGTAGCTCTGAGGTCTGTAGGTCTGTGTTTACCGTCAAAGTCGAGCATGCCGTCTGAGTTCTTGTCCCCGTCCTTCATGATCTGTCTGTAGGTCGTAGGTCTGTAGCTCTGTGGTCTGTAGGTTGTAGGTCTTGGTCTGTAGCTCTGAGGTCTGTAGGTCTGTCTGTAGGCCTGTCTGTAGGTCTGTGTTTACCGTCAAAGTCGAGCATGCCGTCTGAGTTCTTGTCCCCGTCCTTCATGAGCTCGTCGATCTCCTCCTCAGAGATGCTCTCTCCGGTCGAGCGGATGATCAGAGCAAACTCCTCTCTGTCGATGTAACCGTCAGCGTTCCTGAAACAGAGAGCGCCATTAAATATAAACAAGTGAGTCCAAAGTCTGGTCCGGGCTCAGACTGGACCTGATTTAGTCCCTGGTCCGGTCTCAGGACTGGACCTGGTTTAGTCCCTGGTCTGGTCTCAGGACTAGACCTGGTTTAGTCCCTGGTCCGGTCTCAGGACTGGACCTGGTCCAGTGGGGCAGCTGTGGCTCCAGAACACACTGCGGTTGTGTCTTTGGGCAAGACACTTCACAC
>CM033624.1:40545444-40600444 GCA_019453435.1 Rhinogobius similis
TGACTGTGAGTGTGGGAGGGGCCAGTGGAAGTAAGTGTGGAGGTGGGAGGGGCCAGGGAAACAGAGTGTGGAGGTGGGAGGGGTCAGAGGAACAGAGTGTTGGAGGAGGTGGGAGGGGCCAGTGGACATGGGAGGGGCCAGAGTAAGTGTGGGTGTGGGGGGGCCAGAGGAACAGAGTGTGGAGGAGGTGGGAGGGGCCAGTGGAACAGAGTGTGGAGGTGGGAGGGGCCAGAGTAAGTGTGGAGGTGGGAGGGGCCAGGGGAATAGAGTGTGGGTGTAGGAGGGGCCAGTGGACATGGGAGGGGCCAGAGTAAGTGTGAGTGTGGGAGGGGCCAGAGGGACAGAGTGTGGAGGTGGGAGGGGCCAGAGGAATAGAGTGGAGGTGGGAGGGGCCAGAGGAACAGAGTGTTGGAGGAGGTGGGAGGGGCCAGTGGAGGTGGGCGGGGCAGGTGGCTCATGCTGATCACAAACGGCGGAAGTGACGCACTTGTCGAAGACGCGGAAGCACTCCGCCAGCTCCTCCTCGCTCTTTCCGGCCTGGTCCTCCTTGAGGAGCCTCACCATCATCACCAGGAACTCCTCGAAGTCGATGGTGCCGCTGCCTGTCGGAAGAACATGCGCATTAGACATTAGACGGCTCTAGCCCCGCCCCCGTGCGCGTGCACGCGGCTCACCGTCCTCGTCCACCTCCTCGATGATCTCGTCCAGCTCCTCTCGGGTCGGGTTCTGACCCAACATCCTCATGACGGTGCCCAGCTCCTTGGTGCTGATGTCACCGCCGCCGTCAGTGTCGAACATGTCGAAGGCGGCTTTGAACTCTGGGAAACAAACAGACACGTGACCAACAAACAAACAAACACGTCACCAAACACACAAACAAACACGTCACCAACAAACAAACAAACACGTGACCAAACAAACAAACAAACACGTGACCAACAAACAAACAGACAAGGAGCCAGTCTTTACGCAGAAGAAATATCAGACGAACTTCTAGAGTCCGTGCGTAAAAGTGTGCCATCGTGTGCCATCGCGCGTAAAACCCTCGTGTCCAGTGTTTGCTGTAATGACCCTAACCCTTCTGTGACTCTTGTGTCGGGTTTAACCTCAGGACTCTGAGTTTGCGCGGATGGAACACTTAAACTGAAGCTGAAGGGGTTAAAGGGAGCGCGCTGTGCCTGACGCGCGGCTGAACGGCGCGTGGAGCTGAGCGTGTCTAAACCTCACACACGCGTCATGAAGGGGGGTCCTCCACACTGTTCTGAACAGTCTGTGTGTTGCGTGTTCTCTGTGTGTTGCGTGTTCTCTCTGTGTTGCGTGTTCTCTCTGTGTTGCGTGTTCTCTCTGTGTTGCGTGTTCTCTCTGTGTTGCGTGTTCTCTCTGTGTTGCGTGTTCTCTCTGTGTTGCGTGTTCTCTCTGTGTTGCGTGTTCTCTCTGTGTTGCGTGTTCTCTCTGTGTTGCGTGTTCTCTCTGTGTTGCGTGTTCTCTCTGTGCGGCGCTTCTGTCCGTGCCGTGTGTTGCGTGTGTGGAGGTCTCTTGGCGCCGCCTGTCGTCCACAGCGCGTCACTGCAGCGTCACTCACCGGCCAACATCTCCTCGCTCAGGTACGAGCGGGCCTCCTGCTGCGCGTCAGTCTGAGGAAACAAACAGAGGGATCAAACAGAGGGAGCACACAGAGGGAGGACACAGAGGGAGCAGACAGAGGGAGCAGACAGAGGGAGCAGACAGAGGGAGGACACAGAGGGAGCAGACAGAGGGAGGACACAGAGGGAGGACACAGAGGGAGCAGACAGAGGGAGGAGACAGAGGGAGCAGACAGAGGGAGGACACAGAGGGAGCAGACAGAGGGAGGACACAGAGGGAGCAGACAGAGGGAGGAGACAGAGGGAGGACACAGAGGGAGGAGACAGAGGGAGTGGACAGAGGGAGCACACAGAGGGAGCAGACAGAGGGAGCACACAGAGGGAGCAGACAGAGTGTTCAGTCTTGAGTCTCAAACTTTGACATTGACGTTAAACTTCGTGATGTTTGTGGTTCGTGTGTGAAGCTGCACTGATTCATGGTTTAACGGGTCTTTTATAAAACACTGCGGTTGTTTCTCTGATGTTTGGACTAAACAGACTAAAACACATCAAGACCTTTTATAACAAACACACTCATTATTAAGTCAAAATGTCAAAAAAAGAATAAATTATTTCTGATTTTCATCACTTTATTCATAAATATTAATCTAAATCTTTCATTTTCATATTTAAACCATTATTTGGGTCAAATGTGTTTAAAAGTCTCGATGTTCAATACAAATAATGCTTTGAGTCAAACTCTCAGTCCTTTGTTGGAGCCGTGATATTGACGTTTTGATCAAATAAATCTCTCTGTGAAGCTTGACGTTTGTGTAATATGTCATTGCTGGTGTAGCGCATGCGCACTGAGCTCTGTTGGGCACATTTCAGCGCGTTTCCTTCAGAGGCCTCTCGAGTGAAAACTGCAGCTGCTATTTACGGCTCAACACTTTAGACGCGCTGTATTTGGGCAAAGGACACTCAACCCGCGGGGAATCTGTCACCGAAGCAGAATGTGCGCCGCGCAGCTGTCTCTGCGCCAACACCACCCACGACCCTCTGCGCCACCAGCGTTTATCCGAAACACGAGCTGCATTTGCGCCGTTACGCACAAAACAGCGCCAGTCACCGACAAACCCACACGTGGCGCCGGTGGAACCAATCACACCCACGAGTCCAGCGGATGTCACTGAAAATGGCATTTGAATTGGTGACACTGGCACCGAATGTCCTCTGCGCTCGTGCGTAAAAGTGTGCCATCGTGCGTAAAAGTGTGCCATCGTGCGTAAAAAGGTAATGTTTCGTTGTATGTAATCACTTTGCATCTGTATTTGATCTTGTTTACACAAAACATTCATCAAACTTTGGACGAGGTTCAAGATTTCGTGCGTAAAAGTGTGCCATCGTGCGTAACGGTTGCCAAACATCTTATGATAATAATAATAAATGATTAGCTTTGCGTCTTGAGTTCGTGCGTAAAACGTTCATGTTTTCTTTGATTTATTCACTAATTGGTTTAATTTAATCAAACATTGCTCTCACTGTGTTCGAGGTTGAGTTTATCTCCTAGACTTGGTGCGTAAAAGTGTGCCATCGTGCGTAATGCGTGCCAAACATCTTCATTTAGACAATCAATTAATCAATTAATCGCACTTTGATTGTGGTTTAGCTTTGCCTCCAGAGCTCATGCGTAAAAGTGTGCCACCGTGCGTAAAAGTGTGCCATCGTGCGTAAAACCGTCGTGTCCTGTTTTTGGTGCCATAATCTCCGCTCTTTGAGTCAAACCGTGAGTCTTACCATGTTTGTGGTTTTGCTTTCCTCCTAAATCCAGGAAAAAAGCCCAATGGAGTGGTCAATCCGCGTGCACCGAACAGAGAGACTAGACGCACGGAGACGCTGCTCTGACGCTTTAAACGGCGCGCACTGGCCCCGCCCCCGCCCCGCGCGCTCACACGATTACAGATTTAGACCCGTGAACTTTTAGGGTCCGGGGCGCAGGCCAATCATCTGAGAATCTGCGACTTTGTGGAGGATTTGGGTTTAAACGTGACAGAAACGCAGCTCCACAAACGGGACGTCACGCTCTGTCCTCCTGAAATGATCAAAGTGAAGGATGTTTCTGGACAATAATTTGACAAAAGGACGCAGCCGCTTTTCAAACTCAAACTTTATTAAAAGAATATAATGAGAAGAATGTAAGAACTGTTGGAATTCCAATTCTAGACAAATGCTCTTTGGAGAATGTTTCTTCTTTTTCGCTCGTGATTCTCCAAAGAAACTCAAACTAAACTAAAGACTCTTGAATGTTTGTAAAATCAGCCCCATCTCTGCGTCTGTTTAGGAAAGATTTGTATGTTTAATATGAAATAAAGTTTTTTATTTTCTAAACAGAAGAGAAAGTGCCTTGTTTGGTCAGTTTTTCTGTAAAGTTGAACAAACACAAACATAAAGTGTCTCGGGTTCAACTCTTTGTCAAATGTTCACGTCTTTGTCTCAAACCTGCTCCTGGTTTGAGTCGAAGGTGAAACTCTAAACCAGAGCGTCTATTTCCCCCTTTGCCTCCCCCTCTCCCCCCTCTCCCCCCTCAGGCTCCTGCTCCACAAATACCCCGCCCCTCCCCCCACAGCCCTGTCCCGGACGAAAGAGGCGGGGCCTGTGTCCTTTGTGTTTGTGACGTTTAAAAATAAATAAAATAAAATAAAATAAACTCTTTGGTTTTCGCTCCTTTCAAGAACCGAACTCAAAGACAAACACAAATGTGTCTAAACCTGAGTCGTGAGCACCATGTGACTCCTCCCACCTGTGGCATATCAAGATGCTGATTAGACAGCATGACTGCCACAGCAGGGCTCGTGTTCTGTGGCTCTGGGCTCGACCCGTCAGGCCTGGTCAGGAGGCCCAGGGCCACAGGGAGCACAGGGTGAGCCGTGGATAATAATGACTTTATGGACGAGTCGTGTTTGTGACTGAGGCTCCTGTTTGGTCAGGACCGAGCCTGACGCCAGCGACGCAATCCACAAACCACGAGCTTCTGTTTGTCCAGGACGTCCCACAAACACCACTGGACCACGCTGTGGGCCACACGTGGGCCACACAGGCTCAGTGGGCCACATGTGGGCCACACAGGCTCAGCGGGCCACATGTGGGCCACACAGGCTCAGCGGGCCACATGTGGGCCACACAGGCTCAGTGGGCCACACGTGGGCCACACAGGCTCAGTGGGCCACATGTGGGCCACACAGGCTCAGCGGGCCACATGTGGGCCACACAGGCTCAGCGGGCCACATGTGGGCCACACAGGCTCAGTGGGCCACACGTGGGCCACACAGGCTCTGTGGGCCACACGTGGGCCACACCTCGTGCTGAAGGATCTGGACACGTCTGAAGAACCACATTAAACTAAAGTGTTCAGGACGTTTGGAATTTGTTAAATTAGAATTTATTTTGAAATTTAAAATAATGTACAAGAACAAACTCCTTTAATGAATAAATCATTTATAAATAATGAAAAGATGGAGAAATGCAAACCAGAAGAACAAACGAGACACAAAGAAAGAACAGGAGCTGCTTCTTGTTCTTGAGTTCAGTCCAAAACAAAAACAAATGAATCCATAACTGAAACAATTGTGAACTCATTTAGTGATCGAATAATCCTAATAATCCTAATAATCCTAATAATCCTAATGATCCTAATGATCCTAATGATCCTAATGATCCTAATGATCCTAATAATCCTAATAATCCTAATAATCCTAATAACCCTAATGATCCTAATGATCCTAATGATCCTAATAATCCTAATAATCCTAATAATCCTAATAACCCTAATAATCCTAATAATCCTAATAATTCTAATAATCCTAATAACCCTAATAATCCTAATAATCCTAATAATCCTAATAACCCTAATAATCCTAATAATCCTAATAATTCTAATAACCCTAATAACCCTAATAATCCTAATAATCCTAATAATCCTAATAATCCTAATAATCCTAATAATCCTAGTCTGTGATAAACCTGAGCCGCTCCAGGAGCCGGAGCTGGATCAGGGACTGTTGTTGTTTGGTTCTGTGAATGTTCGTCTGATCTGATCCATCGAACAAATGAGTTTAAAGAGTATAATAAGTATAATAATAATAATAATAATAACAATAAAATCATCTTAAATCACTGTCAAAGTAACTTAAGGTTGTTTTTTTTTCCTGTTGCCTCGAGGAGCGTCCCGATGTGAACTGTCCAGCGGATCGTTGGAATGTTGTGACAAACGTCTCATTCGTGTCGACCTCGTGAGGATGAACCACATTTAAGGCTTTTCCTTCAGGTTTGATTGAACTGAATGAGTTTCTTCTAAAACGCTCCAGAACCTTCAGATGATCCAGGACCTTCAGATGATCCAGAACCTTCAGATGATCCAGGACCTTCAGACGATCCAGAACCTTCAGATGATCCAGAACCTTCAGATGATCCAGAACCTTCAGATGATCCAGGACCTTCAGACGATCCAGGACCTTCAGATGATCCAGGACCTTCAGACGATCCAGAACCTTCAGACGATCCAGAACCTTCAGATGATCCAGAACCTTCAGATGATCCAGGACCTTCAGATGATCCAGGACCTTCAGATGATCCAGGACCTTCAGATGATCTAGGACCTTCAGATGATCCAGAACCTTCAGATGATCCAGGACCTTCAGATGATCCAGAACCTTCAGATGATCCAGGTTCAACCATCGTCAAACAACAAGAAGAGCTCAACCTGAAGGTGAGACTAAACACAGCACAGCCTCCCCCTCTCCCCCCTGAGCCTCCTCCCTCCCCCCTGAGCCTCCCCCCTGACTCTCCCCCCTGAGCCTCCCCCCTCTGTCCCCTGAGCCTCCCCCTCTCTTTCCCCTGAGCCTCCTCCCTGACTCAACCCCCCTCTCCCCCTGACTCTCCCCCCTGAGTCCTCCCCCTCCCTGCACCTCCCCTGAGCCTCCCCTCTTTCCCTGAGCCTCCCCCTCTCCCTGAGCCTCCCCCCGCCCCCTGACTCTCCCCTCTGAGCCTCCCCCTCTCCCCTGAGCCTCCTCCCCCGGACTCTCCCCCCTCTCCTGAGCCTCCTCTGCCCTCCCCTTCTCCCCCGGACTCTCCCCCCTCTCCCTCCTGAGCCTCCCCCCTCTGCCCTCCCCTTCTCCCCCGGACTCTCCCCCCTCTCCCTCCTGAGCCTCTCCCCTCTGCCCTCCCCTTCTCCCCCAGACTCTCCCCCTCAGCCTCCCCCCTTTGTCCCCTGAGTCTCTCCCCTGAGCCTCCTCCCTGACTCTCCTCTCTGAGCCTCCCCCTCTCCCCCCTCTCCCTCCTGAGCCTCCCCCCTCTGCCCTCCCCTTCTCCCCCGGACTCTCCCCCCTCTTCCTCCTGAGCCTCCCCCCTCTCCCTCCTGAGCCTCCCCCCTCTGCCCTCCCCTTCTCCCCCAGACTCTCCCCCCCCTCCCTCCTGAGCCTCCCCCCTCCTCCCCCCTCCCCCCTGACTCACCCCGAGCCGTGAATAGCATTCGTTTCGTGGGCGACAGACTCTTGTGCCTTAAAAGGACTTTGGTTCCTGGGGGCGGGACCAGGACGAGACGCTTTAAACCTGGAGCACGACAGGACGACAGGACCTCGAAAACAGGCCTCACACGACAGAACGAGTCGAGAAACACGGACCAGAGACACGGACCAGAGACACGGACCAGAAACACGGACCAGACACACGTTTGTGAGACCTGGACCGACAGAAAAGCGACTAAACTCTGTGGACTTGAACGTTTTAGACAGAATTCTCAAGAAAGACACAAAGATCAAAGGCAGAAAGACGAGGGAAAGTAGAACTGTTCACGTTTATGTGTTTGAGGGTCAGAGGAGGAGGAGGAGGAGGAGGAGGAGGAGGAGCTACACGAGGAGCAGAGGGAGGTGTTTGGAGTGACACAGCAGCTGAGCACAAACAGCTGAACTCGCCTCAGACGCTCACGACATATTTTTAGCCTCGACTCGGCCTCTTCTCAAAGAACGGAGCGAGGGCCGTGTCCTGCTCCTCCTTTAACTCCTTCCTGACGACGTCTTTGACAGAAACACTGGAGTCACAGCTTCAGAGTCAAACACACGTCCTGCTGAACGCCCTGCTCCGGGACGCTCAGATCAAACACGGCGTTTGTCGGAGAATCAAAGGCCAACGACAGAACATATTTGTCCTTTAAAGTCATAAACACAGAACATAAAATAAATGAGACACAAACGCTTTTCTCAACATTTGATCCTTTAATCAGAGACACACGTCATGCTCTGAGCTCCAGCAGGGGGCGCTCTGCTTTCTGACTTTGACACATGAGTCCAGGATGAATTTTGAAGTAAATAAACCATTGTGACTGGAGGCTCTTCAGGACCTGGAGGCGGAGCTTCTGGTCTGAAGCTCCACACTTTAGACTCAGATCTCTGACTCTCAAAGGCGCTTCTTCTCGTCGTTTGTGCTGAAGGTTCTTCTCTGAGGAATGTAGCTGTCACTGAACGTTCTCCATCATCTTCAGGAACTCTGCAGGAGAAGAACAAACAAACAAACGACAAAAAGGATCAGAACAAACAGCGGCTCTTTTATCGGTTCAGTCAGAGTTTGTGAGTTTCCTCTTGAACCTGACACTGTTTCTCCTCAAACGTGACTCAAACTGAAGCTGGTTCTGACTCTTTGTGAAGCTCAGACTCTGGAGGTTTGTCTGATTTACTCTGATTAAGTGTGAACAAGCTCCGCCCACAGGAACAGCAGACTTTAAATAAAGAAGTGTCACAGGTTCTTTTCACGTTGAACACGTCCAGCTCAGAGTTTACACCAGACGTGGATCAAAAGGAATAAATGAATAAATGATCATCGTCCACCGTGGGACGACAGAACAACAACAACACGTGCTTATCACAGCTTCATACACAGTTTAAAACCTTAATCTAAAGCAGACATGTCCAAACTCAGGCCCGGGGGCCAAATGCGGCCCTCAGACCCATTTTTCTTGGCCCTTAGTCTTCCTGGTGAACTGGCCCACATTGTCCTGATAAGTACTATTTACAGCACATTTCACATTTTCTACAATTCCAACCTAAATAACTAACATTTTGGTGCAGCACAGACACAGACCTGATATTAAGGCACTGAGACTGAATGTAGATGTGGTGGAGCTTAAAACATCAGATAAATGCAGCTTTTTTAACGTTTCACCATTGATTTGTGGCTCCTCTTGGTTTATATTTAAATATGTGGCCCTCGATGGAAAAAGTCTGGACGCCCCTGGACTAGAGCGTCACCCAGTGCTTTACAAATGGAACCTTCAGACGTCGTCCAGAGCAAAGAACAAAGAGTCAAACACCGGGAGCCACCGGGAGCCACCAGGAGCCACCGGGAGCCACCAGGAGCCGCTCAGACCAGGAGCCACCAGGAGCCACCGGGAGCCACCAGGAGCCGCTCAGACCAGGAGCCACCAGGAGCCACCGGGAGCCACCAGGAGCCGCTCAGACCAGGAGCTCTGGAGGTCATTTGTGCTTTGGGAAAGAAACTGTGACACTTTTTATAAAACAAATGCATATTTGATGAGTTTATATCATCTTGTATCTCTTGTCTCTTGTCTCTTGTCTCATGTCTCTTGTCTCGTGTCTCGTGTCTCGTGTCTCGTGTCTCGTGTCTCTTGTCTCTTGTCTCTTGTCTCGTGTCTCTTGTCTCTTGTCTCTTGTCTCTTGTCTCTTGTCTCTTGTCTCTTGTCTCTGTGCGGTTTGTCTCTCCACAGACCAGACTCGTTCATACGTGTCTCTTGTCTCTTGTCTCGTGTCTCGTGTCTCGTGTCTCTGTCCGGTTTGTCTCTCCACAGACCAGACTCGTTCATGTCTCGTGTCTCGTGTCTCGTGTCTCTTGTCTCTTGTCTCTTGTCTCTTGTCTCTTGTCTCTTGTCTCTCGTCTCTCGTCTCTTGTCTCTTGTCTCGTGTCTCTTGTCTCTCGTCTCTCGTCTCTCGTCTCTCGTCTCTTGTCTCTGTGTGGTTTGTCTCTCCACAGACCAGACTCGTTCATGTCTCGTGTCTCTTGTCTCTTGTCTCGTGTCTCTTGTCTCTTGTCTCGTGTCCCGTGTCCCGTGTCTCTTGTCTCTCGTCTCTTGTCCCTGTCCGGTTTGTCTCTCCACAGACCAGACTCGTTCATACGTGTCTCATGTCTCTTGTCTCGTGTCTCATGTCTCTGTGCGGTTTGTCTCTCCACAGACCAGACTCGTTCATACGTGTCTCATGTCTCTTGTCTCGTGTCTTGTGTCTCTTGTCTCTGTGCGGTTTGTCTCTCCACAGACCCGACTCGTTCATGTCTCTTGTCTCTTGTCTCGTGTCTCGTGTCTCTTGTCTCGTGTCTCTTGTCTCTTGTCTCTTGTCTCTTGTCTCTGTCCGGTTTGTCTCTCCACAGACCAGACTCGTTCATGTCTCTTGTCTCGTGTCTCTTGTCTCTTGTCTCTTGTCTCTTGTCTCTTGTCTCTTGTCTCGTGTCTCTCGTCTCTCGTCTCTTGTCTCTGTGTGGTTTGTCTCTCCACAGACCAGACTCGTTCATGTCTCGTGTCTCTTGTCTCTTGTCTCTTGTCTCGTGTCTCTTGTCTCTCGTCTCTTGTCCCTGTCCGGTTTGTCTCTCCACAGACCAGACTCGTTCATACGTGTCCCGTGTCTCTTGTCTCTCGTCTCTTGTCCCTGTCCGGTTTGTCTCTCCACAGACCAGACTCGTTCATACGTGTCCCGTGTCTCTTGTCTCTCGTCTCTTGTCCCTGTCCGGTTTGTCTCTCCACAGACCAGACTTGTTCATACGTGTCTCTTGTCTCTTGTCTCGTGTCTCGTGTCTCGTGTCTCGTGTCTCTGTGCGGTTTGTCTCTCCACAGACCAGACTCGTTCATACGTGTCTCATGTCTCTTGTCTCGTGTCTTGTGTCTCTTGTCTCTGTCCGGTTTGTCTCTCCACAGACCCGACTCGTTCATGTCTCTTGTCTCTTGTCTCTTGTCTCTTGTCTCGTGTCTCTTGTCTCTTGTCTCTTGTCTCTTGTCTCTGTCCGGTTTGTCTCTCCACAGACCAGACTCGTTCATGTCTCTCGTCTCTTGTCTCGTGTCTCCTGCTCCGTCCTCCACAGACCCGTCTCGTTCATACGTGTCTCTTGTCTCTTGTCTCTTGTCTCTTGTCTCTGTCTCTTGTCTCTTGTCTCTTGTCTCTTGTCTCTTGTCTCGTGTCTCGTGTCTCGTGTCTCATGTCTCTGTCCGGTTTGTCTCTCCACAGACCAGACTCGTTCATGTCTCTCGTCTCTTGTCTCGTGTCTCCTGCTCCGTCCTCCACAGACCCGTCTCGTTCATACGTGTCTCTGTCTCTTGTCTCTTGTCTCTTGTCTCTTGTCTCTGTCTCTTGTCTCTTGTCTCTTGTCTCTTGTCTCTTGTCTCTTGTCTCGTGTCTCGTGTCTCGTGTCTCATGTCTCTGTCCGGTTTGTCTCTCCACAGACCAGACTCGTTCATACGTGTCTCTTGTCTCTTGTCTCTTGTCTCTTGTCTCTTGTCTCTGTCTCTTGTCTCTTGTCTCTCGTCTCTCGTCTCTTGTCTCATGTCTCTGTCCGGTTTGTCTCTCCACAGACCAGACTCGTTCATACGTGTCTCGTGTCTCTTGTCTCTTGTCTCCTGCTCCGTCCTCCACAGACCAGACTCGTTCACTCTGGACTCACCGTCGAAGTCGATCTTCCCGTCCTTGTTGTTGTCTGACTCTCCAAACATCTCGTCGATGTCCTCCTCCGTCACAGCTTCTCCCGTCATGTGTAAGATCTCCCCGAACTCCTCCCGGTCCACGAAGCCGTCTCCGTTTCTGAAACAGAAGGACATGAGGAAGTGAAGTGAGACGAGGCGGAGGCGGCCATCTTTGTTTTACTTCCTGATACGGAGGCGGCCATCTTTGATTTACTTCCTGATATGAAGGCGGCCATCTTTGTTTTACTTCCTGAAACGGAGGCGGCCATCTTTGTTTTAGGGCACCACGTGACCACAATCCCCCACTTCAGATAAAAACGGTAATTTGTGTGATTTTATAAACTGTAGAAAAGAACATTTCCTTCTATTTTATTTAAATACTGATAATAATTCAGTCCTGTCTGTGATTATAATGTGACATTTGAGAAAAAGGCTGCAGTACCTCACACGACCACTAATCAATCTGGGACAGAGGGGGCGGGGCTTATCCAGTTCATTTAATACATCCATGCCTCTGAGTCACTGCAGTGTGTCACAGCAAACACACCTGTCCATGGGAGGCTTTTTAGAGGAAAAACAAAACATATCAGCAAATGTAAGAAGACAAATGTACAATATTAATAATGAAAACCAGGATTTGACTCAGAACTATCACGTGTTCAGCCCTGATTTCAGCCACAGTTTCAGACGTTTGTTAAAGATGTTCAGCTCAGTTTACAGTTCTAGTTCAGTGAAGAGTCTGTGTCAGTGACAGACGCCTCACGACCAGAGAAGAAAACAGACATTTACAAAACATGTTCAAATGTGAAAAGAGGGGGTTTTGGGACGACACAGCGATGCCTCGTGGGTTTTCTGTCAGATTCCTTCAGTGCTGCTGGTACAATGTCACGACTGACTGAAGCGTTTGAGGGTGAGGTCTGTGACCCTGAGGTGAGACACGAGGACAGAGCCTGGAGACAGACCTCCTGAAACCATAACAGCTTAGGTTTGGTTTAACCTTTTTAACACTCTTGACCTGCTTTAAAACTTTAGATTGTTCTGTTATGACTCCTTTATATTTGGTCTCTTTGACTTTCACCATTTAAGAATATATTAAAGGGGACATCTGTTCGCTCTGATCGAAAATCAAAGAGTATATTCCACTCGTTCTTAACTGCTGCAGCCAGGGGGAGATGTTGAGCAGAGTCTGTGTCACTGCTGCCCAGAGTGGAGGGTTTAATGACACAGAGCAGGCAGGTGACCCCTGCAGCAGCTCAGCACACGGCAAACACCAGTGGCCCCAACACAGACCCTTGTGGCCCCCCACATGTCATTAACGCAGAAACTAGATTTAACCTCCAGAAGCTGCAGATGAAACGTGAGTATGACCCACGTCTGCTCTGTTTGTCCTAAAGTCAAACAGACCCGTGTGTGTTCAGGTGTGTTCAGGTGTGTGTTCAGGTGTGTGTCCAGGTGTGTGTCCAGGTGTGTGTTCAGGTGTGTTCAGGTGTGTGTTCAGTTGTGTGTTCAGGTGTGTTCAGCTGTGTCCAGGTGTGTGTTCAGGTGTGTTCAGGTGTGTGTTCAGGTGTGTTCAGGTGTGTTCAGGTGTGTGTTCAGGTGTGTTCAGGTGTGTTCAGGTGTGTTCAGCTGTGTTCAGCTGTGTCCAGGTGTGTTCAGGTGTGTTCAGGTGTGTTCAGGTGTGTGTTCAGTTGTGTTCAGGTGTGTGTTCAGGTGTGTTCAGGTGTGTTCAGGTGTGTGTTCAGGTGTGTTCAGGTGTGTGTTCAGGTGTGTGTTCAGGTGTGTTCAGGTGTGTGTTCAGGTGTGTGTTCAGGTGTGTTCAGGTGTGTTCAGGTGTGTGTTCAGGTGTGTGTCCAGGTGTGTGTTCAGGTGTGTGTTCAGGTGTGTGTTCAGGTGTGTTCAGGTGTGTGTCCAGGTGTGTTAAGGTGTGTGTTCAGGTGTGTGTTCAGGTGTGTGTTCAGGTGTGTTCAGGTGTGTTCAGGTGTGTTCAGGTGTGTGTTCAGGTGTATGTTCAGGTGTGTGTTCAGTTGTGTGTTCAGGTGTGTGTTCAGGTGTGTGTTCAGGTGTGTGTTCAGGTGTGTTCAGGTGTGTGTTCAGGTGTGTGTTTGGGTGTGTTCAGGTGTGTTCAGGTGTGTGTTCAGGTGTGTTCAGGTGTGTTCAGGTGTGTTCAGGTGTGTGTTCAGGTGTGTTCAGGTGTGTTCTGATGTGTGTTCAGGTGTGTGTTCAGGTGTGTGTTCAGGTGTGTGTTCAGGTGTGTTCAGTTGTGTGTTCAGGTGTGTGTTCAGGTGTGTGTTCAGGTGTGTTCAGGTGTGTGTTCAGGTGTTACTTGTCAAAGATCCTGAAGCACTCAGACAGTTCTTCTTCGCTCTTTCCGGCCTGATCCTCCTTCAGCTGCTGCACCATCATCACCAGGAACTCCTCGAAGTCGATGGTTCCACTCCCTGAAACAGCAGCGGGTTTCTCACTCATCAGACACAGCAGCGGGTTTCTCACACGTCTGATTACTCCAGATCAGATTTGATGTTTTTGCTGCTGTTTGTGTCATTCTGATCAAACAGACATTTTATTAATGAGACTTTAAAAAATAAATAAAAATAAAAACATTCCATATTTTTCCAAATGTTGTTCGGTGACTTTTTTCAACTTGGATAAAAGTGATTTTTTTAGTCCTATCTGTCTTTATAATAATTTTTTATCAATATGAAAAAAGTTAAAATCTAAATTTGCTAATTTGCAAAAATTTAATAAAATAATTAAAAACAACACATTTATGATTCGGTGAACAGTTAAAATTGTTTCCAAATCGATCAACATTCATCATTTCATCATAAAATGAACAAAAGAGAAAAAACATTGAAATTGACACAAAACTCTAACTCTTTAAATGTTACGTGGATGTGACCCCTCATTGGTCCAGGCCACAGGGTCGTCGTCCGGACGCTGTTTGAAGATCGAGACGTTTCAACTTCTATCCAGAAGTCATTGTCAATCTGAGAGCTGGTCTGGGAACTCTGGATTATGAGCTACTCTGATCTGTATAAGCCCCACCCACAGGGAGGAGTCACTGATAATGGTCTGTCTTTGTCAGGTTAATCAATTGCCCTGCCTAGTGTCACCTGACCCTGATAATGGCCTGTCTTTGTCAGGTTAATCGATTGCCCTGCCTAGTGTCACCTGACCCTGATAATGGCCTATCTTTGTCAGGTTAATAGCTGGCCCTGCCTAGTGTCACCTGACCCTGATAATGGCCTGTCTTTGTCAGGTTAATAGATTGCCCTGCCTAGTGTCACCTGACCCTGATAATGGCCTGTCTTTGTCAGGTTAATAGCTGGCCCTGCCTAGTGTCACCTGAGGCTAATCTGTGGTGAAGCCTTTGTTCTATTGTCCTGTTGATGCTGTTGCTCCCTGATCACTGCTGAGGACCTCATTAACATGTGACTGTTCTGATTGGACCAGGGGGTCAGGAGGAGGTCATGAACCTGAGATAAATTAAATCTTAAACCCCCCCCATTCCTGTTAAGAGAAGGTTCTCTCTTTTTATAAAAATAACTCAGACTCCTCCCCTCTCTGTCTGTGTCTTTGAGGAGCAGATGGACTGCACTTTGTGGTCCAGCTGTGGCAGATCTTCTGTTACAGCCTTTTGTGCCGTGTTTGGTCTCACTGTGGACCTTTGTCCTCACTGCTCTCCGTCCAATAAACTACACTGCTCTGTTTTTGTGTCGGCGTCTTGTCTTTCTGTTCCTGGTTTGTCTCTACGTGGGTCACACCTTTGTGATCAAGACACAAGAGCTGGGAGTGGACGTGAAGTTCAAAACAGGCCATTATCAGGGTCAGGTGACACTAGGCAGGGCAAACGATTAACCAAACAAAAACAGGCTATCAGTGACTCCTCCCTGTGGGCGGGGCTCTCACAGATCAGAGGAGCATAAGCCAGAGTTCCCAGACCAGCTCTCAGATTGACAATGACCTTTTGACAGAAGTTGAAACATCTCGATCTTCAAACAGCGTCAGGATGACGACCCTGTGACCTTTTGTGTGTGAAACAGAAAACAGAAGCAGGTCCTGAATGTGTCACTTTTTATGTGAAAATTCCTCTGTATTTATTGGTTTATTTTCTCTAAGTTATTGTTACATTTATTAGTCACATTTATTGTTATAAATAAAAACAGTAACATGAGCCGCTGCTGCTGCTTGTTGTCTCACCGTCCTCGTCCACCTCCTCGATGATGGCATCCAGTTCTTCTCGACTCGGGTTCTGACCCAACATCCTCATGACGGTGCCCAGCTCCTTGGTGCTGATGTCACCGCCGCCGTCAGTGTCGAACATGTCGAAGGCGGCTTTGAACTCTGGGAAACAAACAAACACGTGACCAAACAAACAAACAAACAAACAAACAAACAAACAAACAAACAAACAAACACGTGACCAAACAAACAAACAAACAAACAAACAAACAAACAAACACGTGACCAAACAAACAAACAAACAAACAAACAAACAAACAAACAAACACGTGACCAAACAAACAAACAAACAAACAAACAAACAAACAAACAAACACGTGACCAAACAGACAAACAGACAAACAGACAAACAAACAAACAAACAAACAAACAAACAAACAGACAGATAGACAAACCCTGCTGCATTAGGCTGTTAAATGATGTTAAAGATTGTAGTAAAAAGTAGAATTTATGATGTGTCCCATGTGGGTCACACGTGGCCCACACGTGGCCCACACGTGGCCCACACGTGGCCCACACGTGGCCCACTCTGGGCTGTACCTGCGATCATCTCCTCCGTGAGGAACGAGCGAGCGTCGCTCTGAGCATCAGTCGGCTGAAACACAAGACACAGGATCAGAACCAGGACCAGGACCAGACCAGGACCAGACCAGGACCAGGACCAGACCAGGACCAGACCAGGACCAGGACCAGGACCAGACCAGGACCAGGACCAACACCTCTTGAACACTGTCCTCTGGTTCTTCTACTTTACCATCAACAATATTTAATATTACTTCAACTGTAGTCTGTTCATTGCTGTTCACATGTTTCTCTTTCTCTCCACTTCCCCCGGGGAGTGGAGACTGTTTCAGACACTGCGGCGGCTGCTCCAGTGACGACCCCCCCACCCCCATCTGTCTGGAGGATCGATCTCTACACTGGACGATCTATGCTCCACCCGCCTGGAGGAACTCCCTCAACCCTGGATTAGCCACACCTCGTCTGCCTGGACGAACTCCTTCTACTTTAGATGAACTGTTCCTCATCTCCGCCTGGAGGATCTCTCTACACTGGTGGACTGCTCCTCGTCCTCCTGGAGGATCTCTCTACACTGGTGGACTGCTCCTCGTCCTCCTGGAGGATCTCTCTACACTGGTGGACTGCTCCTCGTCCTCCTGGAGGATCTCTCTACACTGGTGGACTGCTCCTCGTCCTCCTGGAGGATCTCTCTACACTGGTGGACTGCTCCTCGTCCTCCTGGAGGATCTCTCTACACTGGTGGACTGCTCCTCGTCCTCCTGGAGGATCTCTCTACACTGGTGGACTGCTCCTCGTCCTCCTGGATGAACTCTTTAAAGCCTCCTCCCTCTTGAGTGGTTCTGGCTCCACAGTCCAAGTGGATGTCAGTCCTAGTTCATCTGCAGCCTGTCCGTCCGTGGGAGTAGGATCTCTCCTTCACTGTGGTTCTCCTCAGGTTTATACTTTGTCCCGTGGGGTTTTTTGTAGTTTTTCCTGAAGGAGGGTCAAAGGACAGGGGCATTCTGGGACAGTTATCTGAACTGCTTTGACCTGTGGCCCATCGAGGCGACTGTTGTTGTGATTTTGGGCATTAGAAACATAAATGGATTTGATTTGATTTGATTTGACCAGGACCAGACCAGAACAAAACCAGTATGCTAACGCTAACGCTAACACTGATGCTTTTTCAGATGTTTTTGATTGATTGGTTTTATTTTTGCTTCACACATATTTCAATTATTCACACACTTCACAGAATAAACATAAAACAAGGAACAGGCTGAAGAATAGTTTATTGAACACCCAGCCTTTTCTGGATGTTTTCTGGTGTTTTCTAGTGTTCTTCTGGTGTTTTCATGTGTTCTTCTGGTGTTTTCTAGTGTTCTTCTGGTGTTTTCATGTGTTCTTCTGGTGTTTTCTAGTGTTCTTCTGGTGTTTTCTAGTGTTCTTCTGGTGTTTTCTAGTGTTCTTCTGGTGTTTTCTAGTGTTCTTCTGGTGTTTTCATGTGTTCTTCTGGTGTTTTCATGTGTTCTTCTGGTGTTTTCTAGTGTTCTTCTGGTGTTTTCTAGTGTTCTTCTGGTGTTTTCTAGTGTTCTTCTGGTGTTTTCATGTGTTCTTCTGGTGTTTTCAGGTTGTTTTCATGTGTTCTTCTGGTGTTTTCTGGTGTTTTCAGTTTGTTTTCATGTGTTCTTCTGGTGTTTTCATGTGTTCTTCTGGTGTTTTCATGTGTTCTTCTGGTGTTTTCATGTGTTCTTCTGGTGTTTTCCGTTTGTTTTCTGGTGTTTTCCGTTTGTTTTCTGGTGTTTTCATGTGTTCTTCTGGTGTTTTCATGTGTTCTTCTGGTGTTTTCCGTTTGTTTTCTGGTGTTTTCCGTTTGTTTTCTGGTGTTTTCATGTGTTCTTCTGGTGTTTTCTAGTGTTCTTCTGGTGTTTTCATGTGTTCTTCTGGTGTTTTCAGGTTGTTTTCATGTGTTCTTCTGGTGTTTTCTGGTGTTTTCAGTTTGTTTTCATGTGTTCTTCTGGTGTTTTCATGTGTTAATCTGGTGTTTTCATGTGTTCTTCTGGTGTTTTCATGTGTTCTTCTGGTGTTTTCCGTTTGTTTTCTGGTGTTTTCCGTTTGTTTTCTGGTGTTTTCATGTGTTCTTCTGGTGTTTTCATGTGTTCTTCTGGTGTTTTCCGTTTGTTTTCTGGTGTTTTCCGTTTGTTTTCTGGTGTTTTCATGTGTTCTTCTGGTGTTTTCTAGTGTTCTTCTGGTGTTTTCATGTGTTCTTCTGGTGTTTTCTGGTGTTTTCAGTTTGTTTTCATGTGTTCTTCTGGTGTTTTCATGTGTTCTTCTGGTGTTTTCATGTGTTCTTCTGGTGTTTTCATGTGTTCTTCTGGTGTTTTCTAGTGTTCTTCTGGTGTTTTCATGTGTTCTTCTGGTGTTTTCAGGTTGTTTTCATGTGTTCTTCTGGTGTTTTCTGGTGTTTTCAGTTTGTTTTCATGTGTTCTTCTGGTGTTTTCATGTGTTCTTCTGGTGTTTTCATGTGTTCTTCTGGTGTTTTCCGTTTGTTTTCTGGTGTTTTCCGTTTGTTTTCTGGTGTTTTCATGTGTTCTTCTGGTGTTTTCAGGTTGGTTTCAGTCTCAGTGATTCCCCACACTCTGGGACATGTCTCCTGGCCCTGATCACTCGCACAGACACAGGTGCGACTGGACCCCGAGAGTCCGGGTTTAATCCTGGTTTGGACCCGGAGCCAGAGGAGCTTCGGTCCGATCATGGCTGGAGTGACAGAGACGCTCAGAATAGAAGCGTCTAATCCCTGTTTGCTCTTCATCTGTTCAGACGGTAACGACACCATAAACACTCCAGGTTTAAGAGCCGAGTCAAACCATTATTCAGACGTTTAAACACATTTTGAACCAAATAAAGGTTCAATCTGGGACTGAAGATCAGAAATGGTTTATTCTTTGTGACGTTTTGATTTATTAATGTCACGGTGTTTGTGATAAAAGCTCGTTTGTGTGTTTTAGAGTCTTTAGTTCAGACAAACATTAAAAACTCGACAAAACCTGGACTCAAACTGGACTCAAACTGGACTCAACCTGGACTCAAACTGGACTCAAACTGGACTCAAACTGGACTCAACCTGGACTCAAACTGGACTCAAACTGGACTCAAACTGGACTCAAACTGGACTCAAACTGGACTCCAGAGCTTCATGTTTCTCTGGATCAGATCAGAGCGAGTCGTGATGAACCAGAGTCTGAAACGCTTCAACCTGAAGGCCGGACTCTGCAGACTCTGGTCACTTTTCTCTCTGGTCTGGACTTTCATGTGTCCAATCTGCTCCTGATGTTTGATTCTTCCATTGAATCCACTTCATCCATAGATTTCTCTGACATTGTTTTCTTCAAATGCATTTTTAAAGATCATTAAAGTAGATCCACACAAACTGTACAATCTGGACTCAACACATTTAGAACAAACAAGGATTTAAGATCAGACTCTGACACATTTATGGAAGTTTGAAGGAGAAACATGAGGCGGAATTTTTGTTTTGTTTACTTAAATCTAAATAATAATCCAAATCCCTTCTGTTCGTTTTTATAACTAAAATGTGACTAAATGAATTGTTTGTCTTACATTTCTGTGACAATGATCTGTCTGGACTAAAGCCGGCTTCACTGCTCGGTTTTCGTGGCGTCAGATTCTGATCGAAGGAAGAGTCTGGAGTCGTGGATCAAACACGTGTCATGGATCAGAACAAAGGAGGAGGAGCACGGGGAGCAGCAGGAGGAGCAGGAGGAGGAGGAGCAGGAGGAGGAGCAGCAGGTGGAGCAGGAGGAGGAGCAGGTGGAGCAGGAGGAGGAGCAGGAGGAGCAGGAGGAGGAGCAGGAGGAGGAGCACGAGGAGCAGCAGGAGGAGCAGGAGGAGGAGGAGGAGGAGCAGCAGGAGGAGGAGGAGGAGCAGCAGGAGGAGCAGGAGGAGGAGGAGGAGCAGGAGGAGGAGCAGGAGGAGCAGGAGGAGGAGCAGGAGGAGGAGCAGAAGGAGCAGGAGGAGGAGCAGGAGGAGCAGGAGGAGGAGCACGAGGAGGAGCAGGAGGAGGAGGAGGAGGAGCAGCAGCTCCTCAGCCTCGCGTTTGTCTGTCATTTAGCAACTTTAGAAAAAGCAAAAACCCTGCTAGCATGTGGTGCTAGCCTCCGATAGCATGTGGTGCTAGCCTCCGATAGCATGTGGTGCTAGCCTCCGATAGCATGTGGTGCTAGCCTCCGATAGCATGTGGTGCTAGCCTCCGATAGCATGTGGTGCTAGCCTCCGATAGCATGTGGTGCTAGCCTCCGATAGCATGTGGTGCTAGCCTCCGATAGCATGTGGTGCTAGCCTCCGATAGCATGTGGTGTTAGCCTCCGATAGCATGTGGTGTTAGCCTCCGATAGCATGTGGTGTTAGCCTCCGATAGCATGTGGTGTTAGCCTCCGCTAGCATGCGGTGCTAGTCTCCGCTAGCATGTGGTGTTAGCCTCCGATAGCATGTGGTGTTAGCCTCCGATAGCATGTGGTGTTAGCCTCCGATAGCATGTGGTGTTAGCCTCCGATAGCATGTGGTGTTAGCCTCCGATAGCATGTGGTGTTAGCCTCCGATAGCATGTGGTGTTAGCCTCCGATAGCATGTGGTGTTAGCCTCCGCTAGCATGCGGTGCTAGTCTCCGCTAGCAGGTTCAGCTGTGATGACTTTATCCCTCGGGGCTGAGGCTGATCATGTGATTCATCACGACCGAAACAACCGAGCAGTGAACACCGGCTTTAAACGACTGAAAGAAAGCTAAGCTAACAGGCTAACAGGCTAACAGGCTGACAGGCTGACAGGCTAACAGGCTAACAGGCTAACAGGCTGACAGGCTAACAGGCTAACAGGCTAACAGGCTGACAGGCTAACAGGCTAACAGGCTGACAGGCTGACATGCTAACAGGCTAACAGGCTGACAGGCTAACAGGCTAACAGGCTAACAGGCTGACAGGCTAACAGGCTAACAGGCTGACAGGCTGACATGCTAACAGGCTAACATGCTAACAGGCTGACAGGCTAACAGGCTAACAGGCTGACATGCTAACAGGCTGACATGCTAACAGGCTAACACTGGAGCTATTTTTAGCGAGGCACTTTGGAGGGATTTGCGGTGGATTTGCTCAAGGTTGTTCTTCTCTAACTTTGGACGTGACAAGTCCAGAGGCTCCAGTTACTGCTGCGACTCTTTGTACAAATATAAAAAGTACATTTACTGAAGATGTTTGAAGTGACGAGCTCTGAGTTCACCTGGTGACGTGTGATTCATGAGGATTTAAAGTAAAAACAGAGACCGAGGTCTGAGGAGACACCAGGGCCGTCCACAAAACACTAAACCAGGACTGAACCAGGACTGAACCAGGACTAAACCAGGTCTAAACCAGGACTGAACCAGGACTGAACCAGGACTGAACCAGGACTGAACCAGGACTGAACCAGGACTGAACCAGGACTGAACCAGGACTGAACCAGGACTAAACCAGGACTGAACCAGGACTGAACCAGGACTGAACCAGGACTGAACCAGGACTGAACCAGGACTGAACCCGGACTGAACCAGGACTGAACCAGGACTAAACCAGGGCCGTCCACAAGACACTCTGTGTGTGTCGTTTGGATTAAATCTGCTCCGAACGAGATTAAGACCTCAAACTGTGTTAGAAAAACTATTAAAGACTTAATGATTCTCTACAAAATCGATCAACTGCAATGAATAGATTCACTCTTAAACCAGGACTAAACCAGGACTAAACCAGGACTAAACCAGGACTAAACCAGGACTAAACCAGGACTAAACCAGGACTAAAATCCTCTTCAAACGTCTGACTCGATGATCTTGTGTGAATAAAACATTAATTCAAATCATTTAAATCCAAACTTTTCGTACATTTTGGACGCTGTGTTTTCGTTTTTTCAGAGAAATGATCAGAGTCTGTTTTTTTCCGTCTTGAGTCCAGACTCTGCTGCAGAGGATTGAACCGACACCCTCAAACCAAAGGGTCTCACCTGAGTGCCTTCTGTCCCTGAGCAACACACTTCACCCACACAGCACCCGGAGGAGGAGAACCTGCACCAATGACCCGGATCACACTCACCATGGTGTCTTGCTCCGAGGCACAGCGTCAGTGCAGCAGCAGTGTCTTGCTCCGAGGCACAGGGTCAGGGCAGCAGCTGTAAATCAGAGGCTGTTTGTCTGCGAGGGCCATAAATACTCCAGGGTCCCCCGAGGGTCCGGCTCCTCCCCTCGGCTCTGGACAAATGCAGGGGCGGAGCCAGGACTCAGGGGCCCGAGCCAGGACTCAGGGGCCGAGCCAGGACTCAGGGGGGTCTTCATCGGGGGGGGGGGGTCACATGTAGTGACAGGTTCATGATTCAGGGCGATAAATGAACCTTTGTACAGTTCTTCTTCCTCTGTTTCCTCATGTTCTACAGTTTAAACAGCTCCAGGGGGTTTGGGGGTCGTTCCCCAGAAAAATATTGAACAAATCAGAGCAGATTTACACATGTTTGTGTTTTACACATGTTCAGCTCATTTACATTCAGACTTCTCCTTGTGTCCCCCCCCAGAGTGTCCCCCCTGTGCCCCCCAGAGTGTCCCCCCTCCAGAGAGTCCCCTCTGTCCCCCCCCAGAGTGTCCCCTCTGTGCCCCCCCAGAGTGTCCCCCCTGTGCCCCCCCCTCCAGAGTGTCCCCCCTGTGTCCTCCCCTCCAGAGTGTCCCCCCTGTGTCCCCCCAGAGTGTCCCCCCTGTGTCCCCCCCTCCAGAGTGTCCCCTCTGTGCCCCCCCAGAGTGTCCCCCCTCCAGAGTGTCCCCCCTCCAGAATGTCCCCTCTGTGCCCCCCAGAGTGTCCCCCCTCCAGAGTGTCCCCTCTGTGCCCCCCAGAGTGTCCCCCCTCCAGAGTGTCCCCTCTGTGTCCCCCCAGAGTGTCCCCCCTCCAGAGTGTCCCCCCTGTGTCCCCCCCTCCAAAGTGTCCCCCCTCCAGAGTGTCCCCCCTGTGTCCCTCCCTCCAGAGTGTCCCCCCTGTGCCCCCCCAGAGTGTCCCCCCTCCAGAGTGTTCCCCCTCCAGAGTGTCTCCTGAGGAGCTACAGTCTCTGGAGGTTGAGGGACTGTCTTGGACACGTGAACATCTGGTGGTCTGGGACAGTTCCTCTGGACTGTCAGACCGGGGGGTGGTCCCTCTGTTTAAGAAGGACAGGAGCGTCCCTGTCACAGAGGGACACACTCCTCCTCCTCCTCCTCTGTGAGGTCTGCTCCAGGGGCTGAGGAGCCTTCAGGAGGAGCCTGTGGTCCTGGGACACTGGAGCAGCTCCAGACCCTCCATCGGGGGCTCCAGGGCTCAGTTTGTCTCAGTCAAATGTGTTTTGAGGATCTGGAGAAGGCGTTGGACCGTGTGCCCCGGGGCGCCCTGTGGGGGGCGCCCTGTGGGGGGCGCTCTGGAGTGTGGGGCCCGGGGCCCTTCGCTCAGGGCCGTCCCTGTCGACAGGAGCAGGAGCTGCTCCAGGGAGTCAGACCTGCTCAGAGCATGTTGCTGTTTATAATTTTTATGGACAGAATTTGTAGGTGCAGCCAGGACCTGGAGGGCGGGGCCAGGGCCTGGAGGGCGGGGCCAGGGCCTGGAGGGCGGGGCCAGGGCCTGGAGGGCGGGGTCAGGGCCTGGAGGGCGGGGGTAGAAACAGCCAAAATGTAGAGAGGCACGATTTTTAGAGGTTTGCAAATTTTCCTGACTTTTTGTCAGTGTCACTGGTGAAAAATATGGGGGTTAGTCCCATAGAACTATAATAGAACCTGAAGATGAATCCAAAATGGCCGCCCTGTTCCTCCCTGTGGCCTGAGCTCATTGGTGCATGACCCCAAAAAAGTTTCTTACTTCCGCATTTACTTCCTGATACGGAGGCGGCCATCTTTGCTTTACTTCCTGATATGGAGGCGGCCATCTTTGTTTTAGGGCACCACATGACCACAATCCCCCACTTCATATAAAAACGGTAATTTGTGTGATTTTATAAACGGTAGAAAAGAACATTTCCTTCTATTTTATTTAAATACTGATAATAATTCAGTCCTGTCTGTGATTATAATGTGACATTTTAGAAAAAGGCTGCAGTACCTCACACGACCACTAATCAACCTGGGACAGAGGCAGAGGGGGCGGGGCTTATCCAGTTCATTTCATACATCCATGGTTGGTCCCAAGAAGAAGAAGAAGATTCGAAAACAATGTTTCCCCTTTATTTTATTTCACAAATTATACATTTTTGGAAAGCACACGTGCATTCCTACGTCCTGGTATGGGTCCCCGGTCACTAGTGGACACTTTTAAGATTTTTAAATGGGCCCCGCCCACTTCCTGTTATTGGCCCTATTTACAACAGTAATGTTCAATTGTTACATTACATTGTTATTTGGTGGGACGTGCAGGAGTCGGAGCATTAGAGGGCGACTCATACTTTTAGGGCATGAGCTGCAGCTTTGGTCACATGACGCAGCCAAACAAACCGGTTTGGTGGATTATTACTGGAAAGCTCTGGAACCGGAATGTGATTCAACATGTCAGATGCCCTCCCATCCTCTCGATCTGTAAACGAGCGGCAGAGAAATACTGACCCTGTCCCTGCACAAAGACACAGCTCTGTCCAACAGGGACGTCCTGGGATTCACCGAGGGACAGGGATCAACTCAGACACAGAGTCAGAACCAGAACCAGACCAGGACCAGAACCAGAACGAGAGTCAGAACCAGGACCAGAGCCAGGACCAGAACCAGAGCCAGAGCCAGGACCAGGACCAGGGCCAGAACCAGGGTCAGAGCCAGGACCAGAGCCAGAGCCAGAACCAGAGCCAGAGCCAGGACCAGAGCCAGAGCCAGGACCAGAGCCAGAGCCAGGACCAAAACCAGAACCAGAGCCAGGACCAGAACCAGAGTCAGAGCCAGAGCCAGAGCCAGGACCAGGACCAGAACCAGAGCCAGAGCCAGGACCAGGACCAGAGCCAGAGCCAGGACCAGAACCAGAACCAGGGTCAGAGCCAGAACCAGAACCAGAGCCAGGACCAGGACCAGAGCCAGAGCCAGAACCAGAACCAGGACCAGAACCAGAACCAGAGCCAGAGCCAGAACCAGAACCAGAGCCAGGACCAGAACCAGGACCAGAACCAGGACCAGAACCAGAACCAGGACCAGGACCAGAACCAGAACCAGAACCAGGACCAGGACCAGAGCCAGAGCCAGAGCCAGGGTCAGACAGAGTCAGTGTGTTCAGGGTAAAAGGCTCAGAGTCTGAGCTGCAAACAACACAATTAAAGCACTTTATGACACTTTTATTGGACAAACTCACAGAATGTGGAGCCCACAGTAGTTTTACTTTTATCACAGAAACACACTTTAACAAAAGTATAATTATTGTTAAAGTGTGTTATATCACCAGGGTCTCACCCTCCTCCTGCTTTAGACCTGGTTTAGTCCTGGTTTAGTCCTGGTTTAGACCTGGTTTAGTCCTGGTTTAGACCTGGTTTAGTCCTGGTTTAGTCCTGCTTTAGTCCTGGTTTAGACCTGGTTTAGTCCTGGTTTAGTCCTGGTTTAGTCCTGGTTTAGTCCTGGTTTAGTCCTGGTTTAGTCCTGGTTTAGACCTGGTTTAGTCCTGCTTTAGTCCTGGTTTAGACCTGGTTTAGTCCTGGTTTAGACCTGGTTTAGTCCTGCTTTAGTCCTGGTTTAGACCTGGTTTAGTCCTGGTTTAGACCTGGTTTAGTCCTGCTTTAGTCCTGGTTTAGTCCTGGTTTAGTCCTGGTTTAGTCCTGGTTTAGACCTGGTTTAGTCCTGCTTTAGTCCTGGTTTAGTCCTGGTTTAGACCTGGTTTAGTCCTGGTTTAGTCCTGGTTTAGTCCTGGTTTAGTCCTGGTTTAGACCTGGTTTAGTCCTGCTTTAGTCCTGGTTTAGACCTGGTTTAGTCCTGGTTTAGTCCTGGTTTAGTCCTGGTTTAGACCTGGTTTAGTCCTGCTTTAGACCTGGTTTAGTCCTGGTTTAGACCTGGTTTAGTCCTGCTTTAGTCCTGGTTTAGACCTGGTTTAGACCTGGTTTAGACCTGGTTTAGTCCTGGTTTAGTCCTGGTTTAGACCTGGTTTAGTCCTGGTTTAGACCTGGTTTAGACCTGGTTTAGTCCTGGTTTACTCCTGGTTTACTCCTGGTTTAGTCCTGGTTTAGTCCTGGTTTAGTCCTGGTTTAGACCTGGTTTAGTCCTGGTTTAGTCCTGGTTTTAGTATTTTTAAGTCAAGTCAAGTCAAATTTATTCATAAAGCACATTTAAAAACAACCACAATGGCCCAAAGTGCTGCACAGACACAATATAAAATACAAAAACAGAACCTGCAGAAATGAGCTCAAATACAAATGCAATACAAATGTTCTGCTCAGTTTGTGTTAAAAGCCTGAGCAAACAAATGGGTTTTTAACAAAGTCTTAAAAATATTCAAAGACTGTGCTGTTCTGATGCTCAAAGAAAGACTGTTCAGAGTCTGTGAAGTGCTTTTTGACTCTTCCTCGAGTCATTTCTTGTGTGTTCTTGTTCTTTCAAAGTCACCCTCCTTTTTCTTGAGATGGTCTGGTGGCTCCTGGAGGTGTTTGGTTCTGTGTTTTTGGTTGAACTAAAGTAAATCACAGAGAGTTCAGAGTCAGAGCTACACCATGAGAGAAGTCAAACCTGTTGTAAAAACGCCCAGAAGAATGAGGAAGTGCACGGACCAGGAACTTGAAGCACTTTAGAGAACAAGTTCAATGCTTCTGCTGCGTCTGTCTCTGTCTGACCTGATGAAGCTCCTCCACCTCAGAGGGTCAGGGACGAAGACAAGAGCGCAGACCCACCTCGGAGCGCAGACCAGAGCGCAGACAAGAGCGCAGACAAGAGCGCAGACAAGAGCGCAGACCAGAGCGCAGACCAGAGCGCAGACAAGAGCGCAGACAAGAGAGAAGACCAGAGCGCAGACAAGAGCGCAGACGTGAGGCCAGACAAGAGCGCAGACAAGAGCGCAGACCCACCTCGGAGCGCAGACCAGAGCGCAGACAAGAGAGAAGACAAGAGCGCAGACAAGAGAGAAGACAAGAGCGCAGACAAGAGCGCAGACCAGAGCGCAGACAAGAGAGAAGACAAGAGCGCAGACCAGAGCGCAGACAAGAGAGAAGACAAGAGCGCAGACCAGAGCGCAGACCAGAGCGCAGACAAGAGAGAAGACAAGAGCGCAGACAAGAGCGCAGACAAGAGCGCAGACCAGAGCGCAGACAAGAGAGAAGACAAGAGCGCAGACAAGAGCGCAGACCAGAGCGCAGACAAGAGAGAAGACAAGAGCGCAGACCAGAGCGCAGACAAGAGAGAAGACAAGAGCGCAGACAAGAGCGCAGACAAGAGCGCAGACGTGAGGCCAGACAAGAGCGCAGACAAGAGCGCAGACCAGAGCGCAGACAAGAGAGAAGACAAGAGCGCAGACAAGAGCGCAGACAAGAGCGCAGACGTGAGGCCAGACAAGAGCGCAGACAAGAGCGCAGACGTGAGGCCAGACAAGAGCGCAGACAAGAGCGCAGACAAGAGCGCAGACAAGAGCGCAGACAAGAGCGCAGACAAGAGCGCAGACAAGAGCGCAGACCAGAGCGCAGACAAGAGCGCAGACAAGAGCGCAGACAAGAGAGAAGACAAGAGCGCAGACGTGAGCCCAGACAAGAGCGCAGACCAGAGCGCAGACATGAGTGCAGACCCACCTCGGAGCCCAGACATGAGCCCAGACGTGAGCCCAGACCCACCTTGGAGCGCAGACATCAGCGCAGACACCTCGGAGATGCACAGGTCAGTCACTTTCAAAGTCATCAGAATGTCGACCATAACAGATTTTCACAGATTAACTGACATCAGATGCAAATGCTGAAGGTTTTCTAACAGAAAATACACAACAATTGAACAAATCCAGGGTAAAAAGGATGGAAAAAGAACAAAAATCCTCCAAAATGCCCAGTGTGTCGTGATGATAAATGCAGTCCACTCCAGAGTTTAATGTGTTGTTTGCAGCTCTCGTGCATTTGTCACGTTTGATGATGTGTTCGGAGTGAATCCCAGTCTCTCAGTGACGTCAGGTTCTGCTTCTGAAGACTGTATCGTGCTGTTTCAGGGCGGACCTCCAGCCGCCGGTGCCGGTGCCGAGCTCTGAAAACCTGCTGAAGTTTGAGTGTGAGCTTCAGGACGACTCTGAGCCGCCGACGTTTCACAGCGAGGAAGGGCATCCGGGTCAAACTGTGACTGTGATTCTGCCGGCGCAGTGCAGCGTTTACCAGCTCCGACTGCGAATCTGCATCTGCCTCCAGGTACGACACGACGCTCAAGTAACGTACGAGCCGCGTCTGAAATCGCTGACCCAGGGCCGGGTCGCAGGGGCAGCAGGGACTCCTCTCTGAACTCCTACCAATCCCATGTTTTCGCCTCTGCAACTGCACGGGCTGCAGTACGTTTGTCCTGTCGGTACCTGTCACAGCCTCAGGAGAACCAGGGGCCACGAGGCCTGGTAGGACTCCTCCTTCAGCCTGACCCTGACTTCAGTCTCCTCTGGGTTCAGGCCCCAGAGACCTTTGACCACAGGAGCCGCCCATGGACTCTGGAGGTGGAGAACATGGTCCTCGATGTCCCCAGTGTCCCCCGGGACCTGGAGAAGCTCCTGGAGGTGTGAGTGTGAGACCTGCTGACAGGGGGCCCCTGACGCTCAGACCCTCAGGACACACTTGGACCTGAAGGGTCCAATGTAACTCACCACCAGGTGGCGCTCTACAGCTCCGCCCCTCTCTTCACCGAGTGTCCAGGACACACGGCTGAAGGTCACATGACACAAAGTGGACCATGGACCTGTGTCCAGGAGACACTGATGGACCTGAACCTGGTGTTTGTGATGAACGAACTGTGAAGGACACAGAAGTCACACTGAACACTGTCCCCCCCTCTGCAGGTGCCTCTGTCTCCCCCTCTGCAGGTGCCTCTGTCTCCCCCTCTGCAGGTGCCTCTGTCTCCCCCTCTGCAGGTGCCTCTGTCTCCCCCTCTGTCCCCCCCTGAAGGTGCAGGGACGACCCTCTTGTTGGGGGTGAACTCCAACACGTGGAGCAGAGCTGTGAGCCCACACCAGTCTGTCCTCACGGGACACTCCAGAGAAGAGGAGCGTCCAGCCCCTCTCCAGGAGGCGGGATCCACAGCCCCTGTGCTGGAGCTGAGGCCGACTATATCTGCTCCGAAACACTCGACCTCCTGCGCAAGCTCAGGCTCCTCCCCCAGCTCAGGCTCCTCCCCCAGCTCAGGCTCCTCTCCCAGTGAGATGACGTTCTGTGTCCCTAGTGTAAGTTTCTGTTTTCAGAGATCCAGTCGTCGAGGCCCTGCCTTCGACTGTTGCTCAGATCTCATCACATTGGCCCCTCGTGGATCTTTCTGCAGGAGGTGGGTCCACGGGCTGTGCCCCGAGCCCCGTGGGGGAGGGCCCGGCCACCATTCGCTCGCCGTCGAGCTCCAGGCCTGGCTCCAGGGCGATGTAACTGGCCTTGGTCCAGTGTTGGTCATAAGGGGCTTCTGAATCGCTCTTGGTCCGACCCGTCCCCTGGACCTGGTTGTCATGAGTGGCCCTCAGGGGCCTGAGGCCCCGGACAAAACTCCAGGATCATTGGGGTGCTCAAACCCCTCCACCATGTTAAGGTGGCCGTTCAAGGAAATCCAGGTCCAAGTCAGGACTTCTGCCCTGACAGCCATGTTTGTTTGTTTGTTTGTTTGTTTGTTTGTTTGTTTGTTTGTTTGCTCAGGCTCAGAGCTGATGCTGTTGTTTGTTCATTTGTCCGTCTGTCCGTCTGTTGCTCAGGGCCCGGGGCGCAGCAGTGAGGTGGAGCCGCTCTCTGTCCTGGACCCAGAGAAGATGACTCTTCTGTATCTTCGGGACGGACAGTGGTTCGAGGCGTACGACGACTGTCAAGTGGTGAGGACTCTGCACGTGCCCTGGAGCTACGACTGCACCGGCCGCATGAGCGCCAGGATCCTCGTCAAGCAGGTGGGACAGGGGCCCGGGGACGGCAGGGGACACGGGGACGACACGGGACACAGGGACGACACGGGGACGACACGGGGACGACAGGGGACACGGGGACGACAGGGGACACGGGGACGACACGGGGCACGGGGACGACAGGGGACACGGGGACGACAGGGGACACGGGGACGACACGGGACACGGGGACGACACGGGACACGGGGACGACACGGGACACAGGGGACACGGGACACGGGACGACCACGGGACGACAGGGACACGGGGACGACAGGGGACACGGGGACGACACGGGACACGGGGACGACACGGGACACGGGGACGACACGGGACACGGGGACGACAGGGGACACGGGGACGACAGGGGACACGGGGACGACACGGGGCACGGGGACGACAGGGGACACGGGGACGACAGGGGACACGGGGACGACAGGGGACACGGGGACGACACGGGACACGGGGACGACACGGGACACGGGGACGACACAGGGACGACATGGGACACGGGATAGAGGACCAATTCAATTTAATTTTCCCAAAATTTTTTTTTATTTTATTTTATTTATTTTTTTTTTGGTCGGGACAGTGCATGTTAATGAACATACATGATATACATGCTGTAAACACACCAGATTGTAGCCATGGGCTAATTTCCATCTGTTGTCCCGCATTCACTCTCATTCATTCACACACAGACAGACAAGGACAAACAACCATTCACTCTCACATTCATCCACTACGGGCAATTTAGAGTTCTCAATTAACCTGAACACAGTCATGTCTTTGGACGGTGGGAGGAAGCCGGAGAACCCGGAGAGAACCCACGGTAACACGGGGAGGACATGCAGACTCCACCCAGAGAGATCGTGTGATGTTGGTCTGGTCCGGGATTCGAACCCACGATCTCCTTATTGGGAGGCAGAAGCTCTAACCGCTCTGCCACCGTGCACCCCAAATTATAACAGTAGTTTCCTCGATGGGCCACAGGGAGAAAGCAGTTTAAAACCGAACCCTAAAGTGAAGAAAGAGAAAAACATGTGAACAGCAATGAACAGACTAAGACTAAATCTTAAATATTTTTGATGAAAGTAGAAGAACCAGAGGACAGTGTGTTTGAGTCGATGGGACCATATCATTTATGGCTTTATAGTTCAAGAGGAGGAGTTTAAATGTGACTCTAAACTCCACAGGAGCCAGTGAGGAGCCTCTAACACCGGTGTCATGTGCTTCTTCTTCTAGTTCTGTTCATAATCTGCATTTTGCAAACTTGTGAGTGTCAGCTCTCCACAGTGTTCCTCTTAAACACCTCTTGTGCCCTTCCTGTGCCTGACCAGGCGGTGGCGCTGGACTCGGAGCAGAAGCAGAAGCAGCAGCAGCTCCTGACGTACCTGATCGGACACGACCTGGAGAAAGAGACTCGCGACCGCTTGGACGAGCTCACCTTCACGCGTCGGAAGCTGTCGGCGCCGCGGCAGCTGGAGCTGGCGAGTCGAGACGCCAAGTTTTACGCGACGGAGCCGTGGGTCACGACGTCTCCTCTGCCCACGGAGCTCCAGGAGCTGCAGAAGAGGAGGCTGATGGTCACCATGCACTACATGAGCAAGATCAGCTTTGGCATCAAAGTGCAGTACAGCGACACGCCCCGAGTGCTGCTGCAGGTGAGGCCACGCCCCCACAGGTACACGCCCCGAGTGCTACTGCAGGTGAGGCCACGCCCACAGGTACACGCCCCGAGTGCTGCTGCAGGTGAGGCCACGCCCCCACAGGTACACGCCCCGAGTGCTGCTGCAGGTGAGGCCATGCCCCCACAGGTACACGCCCCGAGTGCTGCTGCAGGTGAGGCCATGCCCCCACAGGTACACGCCCCGAGTGCTGCTGCAGGTGAGGCCACGCCCCCACAGGTACACGCCCCGAGTGCTGCTGCAGGTGAGGCCACGCCCCCACAGGTACACGCCCCGAGTGCTGCTGCAGGTGAGGCCACACCCACAGGTACACACGCCCCGAGTGCTGCTGCAGGTGAGGCCACGCCCCCACAGGTACACTCCCCGAGTGCTGCTGCAGGTGAGGCCACGCCCACAGGTACACGCCCCGAGTGCTGCTGCAGGTGAGGCCACGCCACCACAGGTACACGCCCCGAGTGCTGCTGCAGGTGAGGCCACGCCCCCACAGGAACAAGCCCCGAGTGCTGCTGCAGGTGAGGCCACGCCCCGAGTGCTGCTGCAGGTGAGGCCACTCCCACAGGTACAAGCCCCGAGTGCTGCTGCAGGTGAGGCCACCCCCACAGGTACACACGCCCCGAGTGCTGCTGCAGGTGAGGCCACACCCACAGGTACATGCCCCGAGTGCTGCTGCAGGTGAGGCCACGCCCACAGGTACACGCCCCGAGGGCTGCTGCAGGTGAGGCCACGCCCCCACAGGTACACACGCCCCGAGTGCTGCTGCAGGTGAGGCCACACCCACAGGTACACACGCCCCGAGTGCTGCTGCAGGTGAGGCCACGCCCCCACAGGTACACACCCCGAGTGCTGCTGCAGGTGAGGTCACACCCACAGGTACACACGCCCCGAGTGCTGCTGCAGGTGAGGCCACGCCCCCACAGGAACAAGCCCCGAGTGCTGCTGCAGGTGAGGCCACGCCCCGAGTGCTGCTGCAGGTGAGGCCACCCCCACAGGTACAAGCCCCGAGTGCTGCTGCAGGTGAGGCCACCCCCACAGGTACACACCCCGAGTGCTGCTGCAGGTGAGGCCACACCCACAGGTACATGCCCCGAGTGCTGCTGCAGGTGAGGCCACGCCCCGATTACTGCTGCAGGTGAGGCCACGCCCACAATGCTGCTGCAGGTGAGGCCACGCCCCGAGTGCTGCTGCAGGTGAGGCCACGCCCACAGGTACATGCCCACAATGCTGCTGCAGGTGAGGCCACGCCCACAGGTACATGCCCACAATGCTACTGCAGGTGAGGCCACACCCACAGGTGAGAGGACAAGCTCAAAGCGAGATGTTTGGATCAGAGAAAACACAGTCAGGACAAAACACGTCGCACAAAGAAGAAACAGAATAATTTCTCTCAAACTCTGATTTGATCTTGTGATAAAGTTCTGTATTTCACTGATATGTTGAGTTTCAATTTAATCCTGTTATAGTCCTGGTTTAGACCTGCTTTAGACCTTGTTTAGACCTGCTTTAGTCCTGTTGTAGTCCTGGTTTAATCCTGTTGTAGTCCTGGTTTAGTCTTGTTGTAGTCCTTGTTTAGTCCTGTTGTAATCCTGGTTTAATCCTGTTGTAGTTCTGGTTTAATCCTGGTTTAGTCCTGGTTTAGTCCTGTTGTAGTCCTGGTTTAGTCCTGGTCCCAGCCCGTGTCTCTTGTGCAGGTTTTGTACCGAGTTCTGGAGGAGCGTGGCATAGACTTCGATCGGTCGGAGCGTCTGGTGCTCAAAGTTTCGGGGCGTGAGGAGTTCTTGAGCGGCGAGCACCGCCTCAGCAGCTTCCTCTGGGTCCGACGCTGCATGAAGACCCACGGCGAGCTGCACCTGTCGGTCCTGCCGTGGTCCTGCCTGCCCAGCGACGCCGTGGACTTCGTGGACTGGCCGCTCGTCGACGGCTTCAGCGGCCAGTTCAGCTCCCACGACGACCTGCGCCTCGACATGAAAGACCTCGACGACATCTTCATGATTTCTTTGTGGGATTGCAACAGAAAACTGCGCGTCAAACTGCTCGGGTTCGACGTTCCCGTGTTGCCCGAGAAGTTGCCGCCGCTCGTGTACGTGGAGGCGTCGATCCTGTACGGCAGCAACGTGTGCGCGTCCGTCCGCTCGGCGCCCAAAGTGTTCGCCGAGGAGGTTTTGTGGAACGAGTGGCTGGAGTTCGACGTTCTGCTGAGCGACCTGCCGCGCGGCGCTAAGCTAGGGTTCACCATCAACGCCGCGGCTAACGACAGCGCGCCCGCCAAACAGGAAGTGAAGAGCCAGTCCATGAAGGAGAGCCGCAACAAAGAGCCGCAGAAGAAAAACACACTGCCCCCTGGAGCCGGGAAGACAGAGGCGTCCAAAGGAAACGGGAAGATGCTGTACTTTGTGAACCTGCTGCTCATCGACCACAGGTCAGACGCTTTTACTCACAACATCCAAAAACTCACTGACACTTCAAGTCACTTCAACCAGGTTCATCTGGTCAAAACTACTCAAATCAATGTGTATCAAAGTCGGTTTATTCTTTGCTGCAGTGCACTGTATGAGAGCAACGCCTGAACTAAAGGAGTCTTTAAAAGACTCAATCTGTGCAGATTGAGACGACAGATGGAAGTCCTAGGTTTTCGGTCCAGACGACCTGCTCCAGGGCGAATTACACGGTTACACCGACTTCTAGTTAAAAGTTTCTTTTATAAAAGGATTAAGTAAAATCATCTTTTAAAGACTCCATTAATTAAAGTTTTACTCCATTTAACCTGGAACTAAGGATTTAGTCCTGGTTTAGACCTGACTCAGACCTGGTTCAGACCTGGTTTAGACCTGGTTCAGACCTGGTTCGGACCTGTCTGTCTTGTTACCTTAGCCTTAAAGGGAAGTGTTTGTTCCTGGTGCCGATGAGGAAGTTCCTCTTCAGATAAAAGTGAACGTTTCACTGAGTCAGATGTTTGTGGTTAATGTTGCTTTACTGGAACGATCCACATGAAACAAAAACTGGCACTTGTTCCAGGAACAACTTTCAGCCTCAAAGGAAGGTCTGGGTTCTGCTCCGAGTGGCCGGGCCTTTCTGTGTGGAGTTCATGTTCTCCTCGTCTGGTGGAAACCAGAAAAAAAAAAAAAAAGCTCAACAGGAGGTCATAGTTTCAAAGTCACAGCGAGTTTAAACTTATGAGACCTTTTTCACTCTGCTGGACGAATGAGGAATTACACCCACTCCACTTTTCATGTCAGAGCGACATCCTCCTGAGGCCTGTGTGGATGTCCTCTGTGTCACTTGTAGGAGCTTTAGGAAAGTCCAGCACAGCAACAGCAATCAGGAAGTGGGCCCTGGTCCTGGTCCTGGTCCTGGTCCTGGTCCTGGTCCTGATCCTGATCCTGGTCCTGGTCCTGGTCCTGATCCTAGTTCTGGTCTCGTTCCTCAGGTCGGTGCTGAGTCAGGGCCCTCACACGCTGCACATGTGGAGCTGCCCGACCCAAACCCAGGACGAGGCCGTCACGTTCCACGCCGACAAACTGTCCTCGGCCACAAACCCCGACCTGAGCGGCGCCGTCGCCATCAGCTTCTGCCTCGACCGCTACAGCTTCCCCGTGGTGCTGCCCAACTCGTCCAGAGTCCAGAACCAGGTCAGAACCACACACCGGGGCCCAGAACCAGGTCAGAACCACACACCGGGGCACAGAACCACACATCGGAGCCCAGAACCAGGTCAGAACCACACACCGGGGCCCAGAACCAGGTCAGTACCACACACCGGGGCCCAGAACCACACATCGGAGCCCAGAACCAGGTCAGAACCACACACCGGGGCCCAGAACCAGGTCAGAACCACACACCGGGGACCAGAACCAGGTCAGAACCACACACCGGGGCCCAGAACCACACATCGGAGCCCAGAACCAGGTCAGAACCACACACCGGGGCCCAGAACCAGGTCAGAACCACACACCGGGGCCCAGAACCACACATCGGAGCCCAGAACCAGGTCAGAACCATACACCAGGGCCCAGAACCAGGTCAGTACCACACACCGGGGCCTAGTACCAGGTCAAAACCACGCACCAGGGCCCAGAACCAGGTCAGAACCACACACCGGGGAATAGTACCACACACCGGGGCACAGAACCACACACTGGGGCCCAGAACCAGGTCACACCTGTGAGACTCGTTCTTGTTTTTCAGAGCATCTCAGCTTCACCTGAATCTCCGTCGGCCCCCAAGCACCTGCCACCTCCTGACCTTGCCACCCCTGTCACCCCTGCCACTCCTGCCTCCCCTGCCTCCCCTGCCACCCCTGCCTCCCCTGCCACCCCTGCCACTCCTGCCTCCCCTGCCTCTTCTGCTGACCCTGTCTCCCCTGCCTCCCCTGCCTCTGCTGACCCTGCCTCCCCTGCCTCTTCTGCTGACCCTGCCACCCCTGCCACCCCTGCCTCTGCTGACCCTGGCTCCCCTGTCTCCCCTGCCACCCCTGCCTCTGCTGACCCTGGCTCCCCTGTCAACCCTGTCCTGCGGCCTGCCCCGAGCCGCGAGGGCTTCGGTCACTTCCGAGAGGAGAGCGTCCGGTACGCGTCGAACCTGCCGCTGTTCCTGAGAAAGGTGCGCTCCTGGTCAAGTCACAGTTTAGATTCAGTGACAGGATGGACTTTCTTCTCAGGTGGACTGGACTTTCAGGTCTTCTTTCCTCTCAGGTGGACTGGTCTTTCAGGTCTTCTTTCCTCTCAGGTGGACCGGTCTTTCAGGTCTTCTTTCCTCTCAGGTGGACTGGACTTTCAGGTCTTCTTTCTTCTCAGGTGGACTGGTCTTTCAGGTCTTCTTTCCTCTCAGGTGGACTGGTCTTTCAGGTCTTCTTTCTTCTCAGGTGGACTGGTCTTTCAGGTCTTCTTTCCTCTCAGGTGGACTGGTCTTTCAGGTCTTCTTTCCTCTCAGGTGGACTGGTCTTTCAGGTCTTCTTTCCTCTCAGGTGGACTGGACTTTGAGGTCTTCTTTCCTCTCAGGTGGACTGGTCTTTCAGGTCTTCTTTCTTCTCAGGTGGACTGGACTTTGAGGTCTTCTTTCCTCTCAGGTGGACTGGTCTTTCAGGTCTTCTTTCCTCTCAGGTGGACTGGTCTTTCAGGTCTTCTTTCCTCTCAGGTGGACTGGTCTTTCAGGTCTTCTTTCCTCTCAGGTGGACTGGACTTTGAGGTCTTCTTTCCTCTCAGGTGGACCGGTCTTTCAGGTCTTCTTTCCTCTCAGGTGGACTGGTCTTTCAGGTCTTCTTTCCTCTCAGGTGGACTGGACTTTGAGGTCTTCTTTCCTCTCAGGTGGACCGGTCTTTCAGGTCTTCTTTCCTCTCAGGTGGACTGGTCTTTCAGGTCTTCTTTCTTCTCAGGTGGACTGGACTTTCAGGTCTTCTTTCTTCTCAGGTGGACTGGACTTTCAGGTCTTCTTTCTTCTCAGGTGGACTGGTCTTTCAGGTCTTCTTTCTTCTCAGGTGGACTGGTCTTTCAGGTCTTCTTTCCTCTCAGGTGGACTGGTCTTTCAGGTCTTCTTTCTTCTCAGGTGGACTGGTCTTTCAGGTCTTCTTTCTTCTCAGGTGGACTGGTCTTTCAGGTCTTCTTTCCTCTCAGGTGGACTGGTCTTTCAGGTCTTCTTTCTTCTCAGGTGGACTGGTCTTTCAGGTCTTCTTTCTTCTCAGGTGGACTGGACTTTGAGGTCTTCTTTCCTCTCAGGTGGACTGGTCTTTCAGGTCTTCTTTCCTCTCAGGTGGACTGGTCTTTCAGGTCTTCTTTCCTCTCAGGTGGACTGGTCTTTCAGGTCTTCTTTCCTCTCAGGTGGACTGGACTTTGAGGTCTTCTTTCCTCTCAGGTGGACCGGTCTTTCAGGTCTTCTTTCCTCTCAGGTGGACTGGTCTTTCAGGTCTTCTTTCCTCTCAGGTGGACTGGACTTTGAGGTCTTCTTTCCTCTCAGGTGGACCGGTCTTTCGGGTCTTCTTTCTTCTCAGGTGGACTGGACTTTGAGGTCTTCTTTCCTCTCAGGTGGACCGGTCTTTCAGGTCTTCTTTCCTCTCAGGTGGACTGGTCTTTCAGGTCTTCTTTCTTCTCAGGTGGACTGGACTTTCAGGTCTTCTTTCTTCTCAGGTGGACTGGACTTTCAGGTCTTCTTTCTTCTCAGGTGGACTGGTCTTTCAGGTCTTCTTTCTTCTCAGGTGGACTGGTCTTTCAGGTCTTCTTTCCTCTCAGGTGGACTGGTCTTTCAGGTCTTCTTTCTTCTCAGGTGGACTGGTCTTTCAGGTCTTCTTTCTTCTCAGGTGGACTGGTCTTTCAGGTCTTCTTTCTTCTCAGGTGGACTGGTCTTTCAGGTCTTCTTTCTTCTCAGGTGGACTGGTCTTTCAGGTCTTCTTTCCTCTCAGGTGGACTGGTCTTTCAGGTCTTCTTTCCTCTCAGGTGGACTGGTCTTTCAGGTCTTCTTTCCTCTCAGGTGGACTGGTCTTTCAGGTCTTCTTTCTTCTCAGGTGGACTGGACTTTGAGGTCTTCTTTCCTCTCAGGTGGACTGGTCTTTCAGGTCTTCTTTCCTCTCAGGTGGACTGGTCTTTCGGGTCTTCTTTCCTCTCAGGTGGACTGGACTTTCAGGTCTTCTTTCCTCTCAGGTGGACTGGTCTTTCAGGTCTTCTTTCTTCTCAGGTGGACTGGTCTTTCAGGTCTTCTTTCTTCTCAGGTGGACTGGTCTTTGAGGTCTTCTTTCTTCTCAGGTGGACTGGACTTTCAGGTCTTCTTTCTTCTCAGGTGGACTGGTCTTTCAGGTCTTCTTTCTTCTCAGGTGGACTGGTCTTTCAGGTCTTCTTTCCTCTCAGGTGGACTGGATGGACCGCCGCGCCGTGGAGGACGTGCACTGGCTGCTGGACCACTGGGGGGCGCCGCAGGACCTGGAGCTCACTGTGGCCCTGGAGCTGCTCAGCCTGGACTTCATCGACCACAGAGTCCGACGCCTCGCCGTGCAGCGCCTCGAGTGTCTGAGCGACGACCAAGTGCTCACCTACCTGCTGCAGCTCGTGCAGGTCAGGACCAGGACCAGACCGGGACCAGACTGGGACCGGACCGGGACCAGACCGGGACCAGACCGGGACTGGACCGGGACTGGACCAGGACTGGACCAGACCGGGACCAGACCGGGACTGGACCAGGACTGGACCAGACCGGGACCAGACCGGGACCAGACCGGGACCAGACCGGGACCAGACCGGGACCGGACCGGGACCAGACCGGGACCAGACCGAGACTGGACCAGGACTGGACTAAACCAGGTCTGACCTCAGATGTTCTTGTCTTCCAGACTCTTAAAGTGGAGCCGTATCACGACAGTTTCTTGGCTCGGTTCCTGATCCAAAGAGCTCTGCGGGTCGGTCCACTTTGTTCCGTCTTAAATCCTTTTCATTTTATCTTCGTTGAAGTGAAACCTGAACGTGTCCGTTCTGTCCAGAGCAAACGGATCGGACACTTCCTGTTCTGGTACGTGCGCAGCGAGGTCCTGGGCTGTTTGTACTTCAGGCAGAGGATGGCTGTGATCCTCGAGGCGTTTCTGCTCGGCTGTGGACAGAGCGTGTTAGAGAGTCTGCGCCTGCAGGTACCTGGCCTAGACCTGGTTTAGTCCTGGCCTAGACCTGGGTTAGTCCTGGTTTAGACCTGGTTTAGTCCTGGCTTAGACCTGGTTTAGTCGTTTGGGCGGAGCCTCAGGTTAGCTGATCATGTGACTTTAGCCAGCACATTTGATTGTTATTATAATTTGACACGTTTATGACGTCATTAGAGTGAGTTAAATGAAGGATATTAATTGATTTATTATTATTATTAGGCCCGAGCGCCACAAGCTGGCGAGAGGCCTATTAGTGTCGCAGTGCCGTGCGAAGCACGGCTGCGAAAGTGCGCACGGCGCGCACGAATCGAGCGCCAAGCGCCGCCCGCCTAAACACTCACTAACGATTCCCAACCCATGCACGCCCGTGCATACCAATTAGTAGTGGGAAAATTGAACATTATCGTTGTAAACGGGCAAGCGCGCGAAAAGACGAAAGATAACGATACGCGGGGATGACGGCGCGGCGTCGCCATCCCCACGCAAAGCGCCGTGCGCTGAGTCGCCCAGTAATGCGTTCCTCTAACTCATGCACGCCTGCGTGCATATAACAATGTAATGCAAAAACTGAACATTACTATTGTAAATAGGGCAATAACAGAAAGTGGGCGGAGCCCACTAAAAATCTCAAAGTGTCTCCCAGTGACCAGGGACCCATACCAAAACGTAGGAAAGCGCGCGCGCTTTCCAAAAATGTATAGTTTGCTAAATAAAAAAAAGGGGAAACATTGTTTTCGCATCGGAATATTTGGCCCGAGCCAGTAAACTGGCGAGGGACATTGTGTTTCGTCGGTTTCTTTTTATTATTATTATTATTATTTTTTTCACCGCCTATCGCCCATTTTTGACCCAGTAAACATGCACGAAAAGTCTGACATAGGGGTATTGTCGCGACCGCCCGGCGAAAAATTTAAGAAAACGTGCATCCCGAACATGTCCGACCCGACCCGAACAAACAGCACCGCCCGAATCGGACCCTATGGGAAATGGGACGAGCAAAATAGCCCGACGCGCACGAAACTCGGAACAGTGATAGAGAACAGTGAACCGAGCAAAACATGACATTGGAGCGCCCTCGACCAAGCGCACGGCGGCCATATTGGACGGAAGTCGCCACGCCAGTTTGACTTTTTTGAGCTCCTAACAGTCCTAGGGTTTTCAGCCGACGTGGGTCTGGCATACACGTACGCAATCTACACGGAGTGAAAGTCAAGAGTTATGCGCTTTTTTTCGGTGATCTCAAATGGTTTCGCCGCTGCTCGCCATCGAAGAACGCCGCTTCCTGTTTTTCCGATCGCATGTCACGGCTACACGCTTGGACTGAGAGAGCTGTAATTTCAGTCACGAGTGCGTAATTATGATCTGAATGTAATGCATTAATAAAAATAAATAAAAGTACTCGCTAGCGCCCCTACCTATTAAGTGAAAAGTCAACATTGTCCGATTTTGACCAAACTTGGGGAATACGTCCAGTGTAGGGCGCCATGAAAAAAACTGAATTAGTGATATGGTGCATTTATCACCGTTGGCCACCAGGGGCACAAAGAGTACTTTTAAATAGTTCCTGCGCGCACACGCATACTCCGATCGACATGAAATTTGAAACACACGTAAACGTCAAGCAGCTGAATCCATTTATGTGCGCACAATAACAATCAACCCTACGGCGCCACCTCTAGGAGCGCAATAAATTACTATGGGGAGAAAAACAATTACTTTGACTTTTATCTTTGAAAATTTGCACACAAATCCTACATGGCCTCCTGATCAGAAAAGCCAATGAGACCCATGGCCAAATCTTCACACTTATGCCTCTAGGGCCTCCAGGGCCCTCCGAGCTCTAAACATTCTCTATGGGAGAATATATTCTCTTTACACAAAGATGCAGCAAAAAAGCCACTAAACAGTGAGTAACAGCCACCAAACTTAATACAGTGACTCCTGTTAAGGAAAATAAATGCCCCATAACACCATTTTACATGCAAGTCAAATACAGCCTCTACAGCGCCACCTGTTGGGTCAGGCCTATGGAAAGGGAGACGCATTTATTTTGGAGGAGGCCTATGAAATTTGCCACAGTGATAGTACACATAAATATGACCCTAAAACATAATTGGTGCAAACTCATCAGACAAACGACAAGGCGGCCATATTGAATTTAATTGTAGACGCCACTTTAAGTTTTTTTTTTTTCCATTGCAAAAGGGTCCTTGGTTTTTGGACCCACATCAGTCTAACATACACGTTCCTGATCGGGACGCATTGAACTTTGATACTGATCCAACATTTTTGGCCTATCTCACACGGTTTAGTCGTGACATCCTGTCTCAAATCGCCTTAATTTCCTGTTTCTTTGCCCGCTCCTCAAAGACACATGGACTGTGCCTACAGAGCCCAAATTGCCACCAATGATGGAGAATGAAATATTACACAAAATAGACCAGGGAGCACAGGACCACGAATCACTATAGCGCCCCCTACAGTTCAGTTAAAAGTGTCCAGATTGTCCGATTGACACCAAATCTTGGGAGATGATTATTTGCTTTATAAGAAGCAAAAAAGTCAATTGGACCCATGCCCTATTCTTCACACTTTTGCCTCTAGGGCCCTCCTGAGGTCCTATTCATTCTCTATGGGAGCCTGGCTCTCATCACTCAAAGATGCAGCAAAAAGCCACTAAACAGTGAGTAACAGCCACCAAACTTAATACAGTGACTCCTGTTAAGGAAAATCAATGCCCCATAACACCATTTTACATGCAACTCAAATACAGCCTCTACAGCGCCACCTGTTGTGTCAGGCCTATGGAAAGGGAGATGCATTTAGTTTGGAGGAGGCCTATGAAATTTAGCACGGTGATAGTACACATAAAGACGACCCTAAAGCATAATTGGTGCGCAGTGCTTAGACAAACGACAAGGCAGCCATATTGATTATAATTTTAGATGCCACTTTACGTTTTTTTTTTCCATTGCAAAAGGGTCCTAGGTTTTTGGGCCTAGATCAGTCTAACACACACGTTCCTGATCCGGACGCATTGAAATTCGATTAAAAACCAAGTTTTGATGATAGCGTTTACGGTATAGCCGTGGTTCGCCATCGCAAATCGCCTTCATTTCCTGTTTCTTAAAATTATTCTCCAAGCCACAGGCATTGCCGTACAGAGCACAAACTGTAACCACAGATGCAGAATCAAATATTAAACAGAACAGACTCAGGAGCACATGAGCACTTTTCACTATAGCGCCCCCTGCTGGTCATGTAAAAGTACCAACATTTTCGGATTGCCACGAAATCTTGGAATCTGATTTGAAGCGTCAACAGCTGCAAAAAAGTCAATTACACCGATGTCCTATTTTGGATCGTTTGGCCTGGGGGGCCACGCATATTCCCCATGCATTTCCTATGAGACATGTCATAAGTCTATGGAGAGGCCAAAATGATTTCCAGCAAAGTCAGTGAAACTCGGCAGACGCATTATTTAGAGCATTCCGATCGAAAAAGTCAATTACATCGAAGTCAAGTTTTGGGCGGTTTTGCAACTTCTGGAGAGCAGTGCCCGCCAATGCACTTCTATAGGGACGCCACCTGGTGTGAGTGGGGAGGGGGTCACGGGGCCCGAGTGACACTCAGAGGAGGAGGACGGCGCCCCAGGGCGGTTTTGGACCGTCCGAGGCCGCGTGGGAAGGCGGTCGCGCGCGGGGCGAGGGCCACCATCGCCGCTGCGCGGCTTTAATCTTCTTCTTCTTCTTCTTCTTCTTATTCTTCTTGGGACCAACCCCCCTATTTTTCACCCAGTGAACATTGACGAAAAGTCAGGAAAATTTGCACACCTCTAAAAATCGTGCCTCTGTACATTCTGGCTATTTCTGATTTCCAAAATTCAAAAATATGGCGCGTCAGCGCCCCCAAGTGTACAAAAAATGCATTACAGGATAGGAAAGAGCCCAAATTTTTTTTTATCGTAGAATCATAAAATTTGGCAGAGAGGTAGATAGTGACAAGAGAAGCAAAAAATATTATTACGGCAACGCCGTCCGCCCAACCATTTGTCGGCCATATTGGATCAAAATGAGCTAAACATGACTCAGCAGTTTTTAAAAAACTGTACTTTTACGAAACTCCTCCCAGGGCGTTTGCCCGAACAAGCTGAAATTTGGTGAAAACAAAGTTGAGGAGTGTGGCATCAAAAGTTATCCAAATCATGAACCTAACTTTTACGGTGTCTGTGCGGCGAAGCCACAAAATTTGGCCAGAATTCCTGAAATTTTCAAATTTTAAATTTTGCTCCCATTTCCACTTATAAAGTCCGAATTGCATCAAATTTTAATCAGTTGTTAAACTCCCTGCCTGAAACCTACTAGAAGTGAAAGAATTAAATTACGCGCGTTAGCGCCCCCTACAGATTAAAGCAAACTTTTATATGGGGAGCAAAAAATTTAGTTTTTTAGAACTTTTTGAAATTTTGCACAAAATTCCATTTTGGCCTACTGATCTAAAAAGCCAATCAGACCCATGTCATATTTTGTACGGCAAAGCCGTACCAATGACCAAAACATCCCATGTTATTCCTATGGGAAAATCAAAATTTGCATTTTTTTTTTACTACGCATTTTAACGAACTCCTCTTCGGGCGCAAGCCCGACCAACCTGAAATTTGGTGGACATCTTCCTGAGGAGTGGGGCACCAAAAGTTATCCAAATTATCAGGATAGGTATTACGGTCTCCGTGCGGCGAAGCCGCACATTTTGCAAACATTTTACAAAAGACCGAAAAACCCCATGTTATTCCTATGGGAAAATCGCAAATCTCTCAAATTTCACTTTGTACTTTAACGAACTCGTCCTCGGCGTAAGCCCTGATCAATCAGAAACTTGGTGACAATCATCCTGAGGAGTGGGGCACCAAAAGTTATCCAAATTATTAAGATAGGTATTATGGTCTCCGTGCGCTAAGCCGCAAACTTTGCCAACATTTTACAAAAGACAGAAAAACCCCATGTTATTCCTATGAGAAAAACTCAAAGTCGTTCAAATTAAACTTTGTACTTTAACGCACTCCTCCTCGGGCGTAAGCCCGACCATCCTGAAATTTGGTAAAAAATGATCTTGAGGAGTGGGCCATCTAAAGTTATCCAGGATTTTAGCACAAGTATTACAGTCTTTGTGCGGCGCAGCCGCAAACTTTGACCAATTTTTATACATTTTCAATGAAATATGAGCAGTAGAAGGCGCGTAGCGCCACGGATTCGGCAGCAGGTATTTTATGCGGAGGGAAATTGGGGCCGTAAGCGCCCTTACGCTATGGGCGAAGGGCGGCGGCGGGCGTGGCGAGGGCGATCATTGCCGCTATGCGGCTATATTTATTATTATTATTATTATTATTATTATTATTAATATTATTATTATTATTAATAATAATAAAATGCCGGTGTTTGAGTGACAGGTGCAGGCGGTGGAGGCCCTGCAGAGTGTGGCCATCGACATCAAACAACTGTTTCAGAAACGAGACGTGGATCCTCAAGGTGTCTGACCCACAGGGACGCACCTGACACACAGGGACGCACCTGACACACAGGGACGCACCTGACACACAGGGACGCACCTGACACACAGGGAGGGCACCTGACACACAGGGACGCACCTGACACACAGGGACGCACCTGACACACAGGGACGCACCTGACACACAGGGACGCACCTGACACACAAGGACGCACCTGACACACAGGGACGCACCTGACACACAGGGAGGGGTCTGACTCTGTGGGAGGGGCTGTGGGAGGAGCTCTGACTCTGTGGGCGGAGCTCTGACTCTGTGGGAGGAGCTCTGACTGTGTGGGCGGAGCTCTGACTCGGTGCTTGTTGTGCAGCTCCTGTTCGTCTTCGTGAGTTTCTTCAGGACAGTGATCTTCCTCCGGAGTTTGTGCTGCCGTTTGACCCTCGAGTCAAAGTCAGGAACGTCATCGTGAGTTTCACCGAAAACATCATGTGACCGACTGTAAACATGTGACCGACTGGAAACATGTGACCGACTGTAAACATGTGACCGACTGTAAACATGTGACCGACTGTAAACATGTGACCGACTGCAAACATGTGACCGACTGCAAACATGTGACCGACTGCAAACATGTGACCGACTGTAAACATGTGACCGACTGTAAACATGTGACAGACTGTAAACATGTGACCGACTGGAAACATGTGACCGACTGGAAACATGTGACCGACTGTAAACATGTGACCGACTGTAAACATGTGACCGACTGCAAACATGTGACCGACTGTAAACATGTGACCGACTGTAAACATGTGACCGACTGTAAACATGTGACCGACTGCAAACATGTGACCGACTGTAAACATGTGACCGACTGTAAACATGTGACCTACTGTAAACATGTGACCGACTACAAACATGTGACCGACTGCAAACATGTGACCGACTGAAAACATGTGACCGACTGAAAACATGTGGACCCGACTGTAAACATGTGACCGACTGCAAACATGTGACCTACTGTAAACATGTGACCGACTGTAAACATGTGACCTACTGTAAACATGTGACCGACTGCAAACATGTGACCGACTGCAAACATGTGACCGACTGTAAACATGTGACCGACTGTAAACATGTGACCGACTGCAAACATGTGACCGACTGTAAACATGTGACCGACTGCAAACATGTGACCGACTGTAAACATGTGACCGACTACAAACATGTGACCGACTGCAAACATGTGACCGACTGCAAACATGTGACCGACTGTAAACATGTGACCGACTGTAAACATGTGACCGACTGCAAACATGTGACCTACTGTAAACATGTGACCGACTGTAAACATGTGACCTACTGTAAACATGTGACCGACTGCAAACATGTGACCGACTGCAAACATGTGACCGACTGTAAACATGTGACCGACTGTAAACATGTGACCGACTGCAAACATGTGAGCGACTGCAAACACGTGACCGACTGTAAACACGTGACCGACTGTAAACATGTGACCGACTGCAAACATGTGACCGACTGCAAACATGTGACCGACTGTAAACATGTGACCTACTGTAAACATGTGACCTACTGTAAACATGTGACCTACTGTAAACATGTGACCGACTACAAACATGTGACCGACTGCAAACATGTGAGCGACTGTAAACATGTGACCGACTGTAAACATGTGACCGACTGTAAACACGTGACCGACTGTAAACATGTGACCGACTACAAACATGTGACCGACTGCAAACATGTGCCCGACTGTAAACATGTGACCGACTGCAAACACGTGACCGACTGTAAACACGTGACCGACTGGAAACACGTGACCGACTGCAAACATGTGACCGACTGCAAACATGTGACCGACTGCAAACACGTGACCGACTGTCAACACGTGATCGACTGTAAACATGTGACCGCCTGGAAACATGTGACCAACTGCAAACATGTGACCGTATGTAAACTTGTGACCGACTGCAAACATGTGACCGACTGTAAACATGTGACCGACTGTAAACATGTGACCGACTGTAAACATGTGACCGACTGGAAACATGTGACCGACTGGAAACACGTGACCGACTGGAAACACGTGACCGACTGGAAACACGTGACCGACTGGAAACACGTGACCGACTGCAAACATGTGACCGACTGCAAACATGTGACCGACTGCAAACACGTGACCGACTGGAAACATGTGACCGACTGCAAACATGTGAGCGACTACAAACATGTGACTGACTGCAAACATGTGACCGACTGCAAACATGTGACCGACTGGAAACATGTGACCGACTGGAAACATGTGACCGACTGCAAACATGTGACCGACTGCAAACACGTGACCGACTGTAAACACGTGACCGACTGTAAACACGTGACCGACTGCAAACACGAGACCGACTGCAAACATGTGACCGACTGCAAACACGTGACCGACTGGAAACACGTGACCGACTGGAAACACGTGACCGACTGGAAACATGTGACCGACTGCAAACATGTGATCGACTGGAAACATGTGACCGACTGTAAACATGTGACCGACTGGAAACATGTGACCGACTGGAAACATGTGACCGACTGGAAACATGTGACCGACTGCAAACATGTGACCGACTGCAAACATGTGACCGACTGTAAACACGTGACCGACTGTAAACACGAGACCGACTGCAAACATGTGACCGACTGCAAACACGTGACCGACTGGAAACATGTGACCGACTGCAAACACGTGACCGACTGGAAACACGTGACCGACTGGAAACATGTGACCGACTGCAAACATGTGATCGACTGGAAACATGTGACCGACTGTAAACATGTGACCGATGGAAACATGTAACCGACTGGAAACATGTGACCGACTGCAAACATGTGATCGACTGGAAACATGTGACCGACTGCAAACATGTGACCGACTGTCAACATGTGACCGACTGGAAACATGTGACCGACTGGAAACATGTGACCGACTGGAAACATGTGACCGACTGGAAACATGTGACCGACTGGAAACACGTGACCGACTGGAAACACGTGACCGACTGTAAACACGTGACCGACTGTCAACACGTGACCGACTGCAAACACGAGACCGACTGCAAACACGTGACCGACTGGAAACACGTGACCGACTGCAAACACGTGACCGACTGTCAACATGTGACCGACTGGAAACATGTGACCGACTGGAAACACGTGACCGACTGGAAACACGTGACCGACTGCAAACATGAGACCGACTGCAAACATGTGACCGACTGCAAACATGTGACCGACTGCAAACACGTGACCGACTGTCAACACGTGACCGACTGTAAACATGTGACCGCCTGGAAACATGTGACCGACTGCAAACATGTGACCGACTGGAAACATGTGACCAACTGGAAACATGTGACCGACTGTAAACATGTGACCGACTGGAAACATGTGACCGACTGGAAACATGTGACCGACTGTAAACATGTGACCGACTGCAAACATGTGACCGACTGGAAACATGTGACCGACTGCAAACATGTGACCGACTGTCAACATGTGACCGACTGGAAACATGTGACCGACTGGAAACATGTGACCGACTGGAAACACGTGACCGACTGGAAACACGTGACCGACTGTAAACACGTGACCGACTGTCAACACGTGACCGACTGCAAATATGCGACCGACTGGAAACACGTGACCGACTGGAAACACGTGACCGACTGCAAACATGTGACCGACTGCAAACATGTGACCGACTGTAAACATGTGACCGACTGCAAACATGTGACCAACTGTAAACATCATGTGACCGACTGTAAACATGTGACCGACTGGAAACATGTGACCGACTGTAAACATGTGACCGCCTGGAAACATGTGACCGACTGCAAACACGTGACCGACTGCAAACATGTGACCGTATGTAAACTTGTGACCGACTGCAAACATGTGACCGACTGTAAACATGTGACAGACTGTAAACATGTGACCGACTGCAAACATGTGACCGACTGCAAACATGTGACCGACTGGAAACATGTGATTGACTGGAAACATGTGACCGACTGCAAACATGTGACCGTCTGCAAACATGTGACCGACTGGAAACATGTGAGCGACTGCAAACATGTGACCGACTGTAAACATGTGACCGACTGTAAACATGTGACCGACTGCAAACATGTGACCGACTGCAAACATGTGACCGACTGCAAACATGTGATTGACTGGAAACATGTGACCGACTGCAAACATGTGACCGACTGTCAACATGTGACCGACTGGAAACATGTGACCGACTGGAAACATGTGACCGACTGGAAACACGTGACCGACTGGAAACACGTGACCGACTGTAAACACGTGACCGACTGTCAACACGTGACCGACTGCAAATATGCGACCGACTGGAAACACGTGACCGACTGCAAACATGTGACCGACTGTAAACATGTGACCGACTGCAAACATGTGACCAACTGTAAACATCATGTGACCGACTGCAAACATGTGACCGACTGTAAACATGTGACCGACTGTAAACATGTGACCGACTGCAAACATGTGACCGACTGCAAACACGTGACCGACTGCAAACACGTGACCGACTGCAAACATGTGACCGACTGCAAACATGTGACCGACTGCAAACATGTGACCGACTGCAAACATGTGACCGACTGGAAACATGTGACCGACTGCAAACATGTGACCGACTGCAAACATGTGACCGACTGTAAACATGTGACCGACTGTAAACATGTGACCGACTGTAAACATGTGACCGACTGTAAACATGTGACCGACTGCAAACATGTGACCAACTGTAAACATCATGTGACCGACTGCAAACATGTGACCGACTGTAAACATGTGACCGACTGTAAACATGTGACCGACTGCAAACATGTGACCGACTGCAAACATGTGACCGACTGCAAACATGTGACCGACTGCAAACATGTGACCGACTGGAAACATGTGACCGACTGCAAACATGTGACCGACTGCAAACATGTGACCGACTGTAAACATGTGACCGACTGTAAACATGTGACCGACTGTAAACATGTGACCGACTGCAAACATGTGACCGACTGCAAACATGTGACCGACTGCAAACATGTGACCGACTGTAAACATGTGACCCAGAGTAAACAAAAGTGTGTCCGTTTGCAGCTGGAGAAGTGTAAAGTCATGGCGTCCAAAAAGAAGCCTCTGTGGCTGGAGTTCGAGCCGATGCCGTCGCCGTTACCGTCTGAACCCGTCGGGATCATCTTCAAACACGGAGACGACCTGCGGCAGGACATGCTCGTCATCCAGGTGAGCCCTCTACTCACGACAGCAGGACAACCCCAGGAAACCTACATCGACAATATCCTTAAGAACATGAGCTGCAAAAATGAAACGGCAGAAACACACTTAAGTAGTAATTTATTATCTATGATTTGACCATCGAACGAAACACACAATAACAAGCTAACTTTGGCTAAATCTAGTGTAAATCCTCTCTTCATCGTCCAGAAAAAAAAAAAAAACATTGCAAAAATATACACACAATAAAGTCCAAAAATATTGACCCATCTTTTATTTATTTATTTATAGTTTAAGTTTGAAGTGACGGGGCCAGAGCTGCAACTTTTCCAAACTATACTATGGTCTGTTTCATTTTGCCTTCATTCTGGAGAGTCTCTTCAGAGGGATCAGAACGATGAGGAACGAGGCCCGTGATCAGAGAAAACAGCGTCTAAAGCTCGGCCTCTTCTGCTCCTCAGACCTTCGTCCTGATGGACTCGATCTGGCAGGACAAGTCCCTGGACCTGAACCTGATCCCGTACGGCTGCATCGCCACCGGACACAACATCGGTGTGTGCGACGAGAGTGTGTGTGCGACGAGAGTGTGCGACGGGAGTGTGCGACGAGAGTGTGAGACGGGAGTGTGTGTGCGACGAGAGTGTGTGTGCGACGAGGAGTGTGCGACGGGAGTGTGAGACGAGGAGTGTGTGTGCGACGGGAGTGTGTGTGCGACGAGGAGTGTGCGACGGGAGTGTGAGACGAGAGTGTGAGACGGGAGTGTGAGACGGGAGTGTGTGTGCGACGAGAGTGTGTCACGGCGAGTGTGCGGCGAGTGTGTGTCGCGGAGAGTGTGCGGCGGGGAGTGTGTGTGCGGCGAGTGTGCGGCGAGAGTGTGTACGAAGAGAGTGTGAGACGGGAGTGTGCGACGGGAGTGTGTGTGCGACGAGAGTGTGAGACGAGAGTGTGAGACGGGAGTGTGCGACGGGAGTGTGAGACGGGAGTGTGAGACGGGAGTGTGAGACGGGAGTGTGTGCGGCCGGGAGTGTCGCGGCCGGGAGTGTCGCGACAGGAGTGTGTGTCGCGGCCAGGAGTGTCTGCGGGGCGGGAGTGTGCGACGGGAGTGTGAGACGGGAGTGTGAGACGGGAGTGTGTGTGCGACGGGAGTGTGCGACGGGAGTGTGCGACGGGAGTGTGTGTGCGACGGGAGTGTGTGTGCGACGGGAGTGTGCGACGGGAGTGTGCGACGGGAGTGTGTGTGCGACGGGAGTGTGCGACGGGAGTGTGCGACGAGAGTGTGTGTGCGACGGGAGTGTGCGACAGGAGTGTACCTGGCGAGTGTGCGGCGGGAGTGTGCGGCGGGAGTGTGTGTGCAGCGGAGTGTGTGTGCGACGGGAGTGTGCGGCGGGAGTGTGTCTGGCGAGGAGTGTGTGCGGCGGGAGTGTCACGGCCAGGAGTGTGCGGCGAGTGTGTCGCGGCGGGAGTGTGTGCGGCCAGGAGTGTCGCGACAGGAGTGTCGCGGCGGAGTGTCGCGGCGAGGAGTGTTTGTCACGGCGGGAGTGTGCGGCGAGGAGTGTGTGTCACGGCAGGAGTGTGCGACGGGAGTGTGCGACGAGTGTGTGTGCGACGGGAGTGTGCGACAGGAGTGTGCGATGAGAGTGTGTGTGCGACGAGAGTGTGAGGCGGGAGTGTCTGCGGCGCAGAGGTGGAGTGTCGCGGCGAGTGTCGACGGGGGTGTCGCGGCGGGAGTGTGCGGTCGAGGAGTGTCGCGGCATTTAGGAGTGTCACGACGAGTGTCGCGGCGAGAGTGTGTGCGGCGGAGTGTCGCGGCAGGGAGTGTGCGGCGAGAAGTGTGTGTCGCGGCGGGAGTGTCACGACAGGAGTGTGCGACGAGAGTGTGTGTGCGACGAGAGTGTGAGGCGGGAGTATGCGACGAGAGTGTGCGACGGGAGTGTGCGACGAGAGTGTGTGTCGCGGCGAGTGTCGCGGCGGGAGTGTGTGTGCGGCGAGTGTGTGCGGCGAGTGTGTGTCCGACGAGAGTGTGAGGCGGGAGTGTGCGACGAGAGTGTGTCGCGGCGAGTGTGCGGCGAGTGTGCGGCGAGTGTGTGTGCGACGAGAGTGTGAGGCGGAGTGTGCGGCGGAGTGTGTGTCGCGGCGAGTGTGAGGCGAGTGTGAGGCGAGTGTGTGTGCGACGAGAGTGTGAGGCGGGAGTGTGCGACGAGAGTGTGCGACGGGAGTGTGCGACGGGAGTGTGCGACGGGAGTGTGTGTGCGACGGGAGTGTGCGACGAGAGTGTGCGACGAGAGTGTGTGTGCGACGGGAGTGTGAGACGGGAGTGTGCGTCGGGAGTGTCGCGGCGGGAGTGGAGACGGAGGTGTGTGTCGCAGCGGCGGGAGTGTGCGGCGGGAGTGTCGGCAGGTGTGTCTGCGGCGGGAGTGTGCGGGAGTGTCGCGGCGGGAGTGTCGCGGCGGAGTGTGTGTGCGACGGGAGTGTGTGTGCGACGGGAGTGTGCGACGGGAGTGTGTGTGCGACGAGGAGTGTGTGCGGCGGGAGTGTCTGCGGCCAGGAGTGTCGCGGCGAGAGTGTGTGTGCGAGAGTGTGTGTCACGGCGGGAGTGTCGCGACAGGAGTGTCTGGCGGAGTGTGTGTGCGGCGGAGTGTTTGTCGCGGCGGGAGTGTCGCGGCGAGTGTGTGTGCGGCAGGAGTGTCGCGGCGGGAGTGTGCAGCGAGAGTGTGTCACGGCCAGGAGTGTGCGACAGGAGTGTGCGATGAGAGTGTGTGTGCGACGAGAGTGTGGCGGGAAGTGTGCGGCGAAGTGTGCGGCGGAGTGTGCGGCGAGTGTCTGCGGCGAGTGTCACGGCGAAGTGTGCGGCGAGTGTGTGTGCGACGGGAGTGTGCGACGGGAGTGTGCGACGGGAGTGTGCGACGAGAGTGTGTGTGCGACGGGAGTGTGCGACAGGAGTGTGCGACGAGAGTGTGTGTGCGACGAGAGTGTGAGGCGGGAGTGTGCGACGAGAGTGTGCGACGGGAGTGTGCGACGGGAGTGTGTGTCGCGGCGAGTGTGCGGCGAGTGTGCGGCGAGTGTGTGTCGCGGCGGGAGAAGTCACGGCGGGAGTGTGCGACGAGAGTGCGACGGGAGTGTGCGACGGGAGTGTGCGACGGGAGTGTGCGACGGGAGTGTGCGACGGGAGTGTGCGACGGGAGTGTGCGACGGGAGTGTGCGACGGGAGTGTGTGTGCGACGGGAGTGTGCGACGGGAGTGTGCGACGAGAGTGTGTGTGCGACGGGAGTGTGCGACGGGAGTGTGAGACGAGAGTGTGCGACGGGAGTGTGCGACGGGAGTGTGAGACGGGAGTGTGCGACAGGAATGAGCGACGGGAGAGTGAGACGAGAGTGTGACGGGAGTGTGCGACGGGAGTGTGCGACGGGAGTGTGCGAGGGGAGTGTGTGTGCAACGGGAGTGTGTGTGCGACGGGAGTGTGCGACAGGAGTGTGTGTGCGACGGGAGTGTGCGACGGGAGTGTCGCGGCGAAGTGTCACGGCGGGAGTGTCACGGCGGGAGTGTGCGGCGAGTGTCGCGGCGAGTGTCGCGGCGAGGAGTGTGTGTCGCGGCGGGAGTGTCACGGCGGGAGTGTGCGGCGAGTGTGTGTCGCGGCGGGAGTGTCGCGACAGGAGTGTCGCGGCGAGTGTGTGTGCGACGAGAGTGTGAGGCGGGAGTGTGCGACGAGAGTGTGCGACGGGAGTGTGAGACGAGAGTGTGCGACGGGAGTGTGCGACGGGAGTGTGAGACGGGAGTGTGCGACAGGAGGTGTCGCGGCGGGAGTGTCGCGGCGGGAGTGTGTCGCGGCGGGAGTGTGACGGGAGTGTGTGTGCGACGGGAGTGTGAGACGGGAGTGTGAGACGAGTGTGTGACGGGAGTGTGTGCGGCGGGAGTGTGGCGGGAGTGTGTGTGCGGCGAGTGTGAGACGGGAGTGTGAGACGGGAGTGTGTGTGCGACGGGAGTGTGCGACGGGAGTGTGCGACGGGAGTGTGTGTGCGACGGGAGTGCCTGGCCAGGAGTGTGCGGCGGAGTGTGCGGCGGGAGTGTGTGTGTCGGGAGTGTGTGTGCGTCGAGTGTGTGTGACGGGAGTGTGCGACGGGAGTGTGCGACGAGTGTGTGTGCGACGGGAGTGTGCGACAGGAGTGTGCGACGGGAGTGTGCGACGAGGAGTGTTTGTGCGGCAGAGGTGTCGGCGAGTGTGTGTGCGGCGGAGTGTGCGACGGGAGTGTGTGCGACGGGAGTGTGCGACAGGAGTGTGCGATGAGAGTGTGTGCGACGAGTGTGAGGCGGGAGTGTGCGACGAGAGTGTGCGACGGGTGAGTGTCACGGCGAGTGTCGTGCGACGAGTGTGCGACGAGGAGTGTGTGTGCGACGGGAGTGTGCGACGGGAGTGTGTGCGGCGAGTGTGTGTACGACGAGAGTGTGCGACAGGAGTGTGCGACGAGGAGTGTGTGTCGCGGCGAGTGTGGCGGGAGTGTGCGGCGAGTGTGCGGCGAAGGAGGTGTGCGACGAGAGAGTGTGTGCGGCAGCGAGTGTGCGGCGAGAGTGTGCGCGCAGAGGTGTGTGTCGCGGCGGGAGAGTCACGGCGGGTGTGCGGCGAAGTGTCGCGGCGAGTGTGTGTGCGGCGGGAGTGTCACGACAGGAGTGTGCGGCAGAGTGTGTGCGACGAGAGTGTGACGGGAGTGTGCGGCGAGTGTCGCGGCGGGAGTGTGCGGCCGGGAGTGTCTGGCGGCGGAGT
>CM033624.1:40605444-40730444 GCA_019453435.1 Rhinogobius similis
GAGCTAACAGGCTATGAGCTAACAGATGTACATATTCCGTGTATCTCTCCATTACGATCCCACATTCACGCACAGGTCGCTCTGGTTCATTCTTCCGCTCCTGGTCTTCAGCTCTTCTTCTTCTTCTTCTTCTTCTGTTTCAGGACATCTGCACCGAGGCGTCTCTGTCTCTGCTCCTGGTCTCAGCTCTTCTTCTTCTTCTTCTGTTTCAGGACATCTGCACCGAGGCGTCTCTGTCTCTGCTCCTCGTCTCAGCTCTTCTTCTTCTTCTTCTGTTTCAGGACATCTGCACCGAGGCGTACCTGTCTCTGCTCCTGGTCTCAGCTCTTCTTCTTCTTCTTCTGTTTCAGGACATCTGCACCGAGGCGTACCTGTCTCTGCTCCTGGTCTCAGCTCTTCTTCTTCTTCTTCTGTTTCAGGACATCTGCACCGAGGCGTACCTGTCTCTGCTCCTGGTCTCAGCTCTTCTTCTTCTTCTTCTGTTTCAGGACATCTGCACCGAGGCGTCTCTGTCTCTGCTCCTGGTCTCAGCTCTTCTTCTTCTTCTTCTGTTTCAGGACATCTGCACCGAGGCGTACCTGTCTCTGCTCCTGGTCTCAGCTCTTCTTCTTCTTCTTCTGTTTCAGGACATCTGCACCGAGGCGTCTCTGTCTCTGCTCCTCGTCTCAGCTCTTCTTCTTCTTCTTCTGTTTCAGGACATCTGCACCGAGGCGTACCTGTCTCTGCTCCTGGTCTCAGCTCTTCTTCTTCTTCTGTTTCAGGACATCTGCACCGAGGCGTCTCTGTCTCTGCTCCTGGTCTCAGCTCTTCTTCTTCTTCTGTTTCAGGACATCTGCACCGAGGCGTACCTGTCTCTGCTCCTGGTCTTCAGCTCTTCTTCTTCTTCTTCTGTTTCAGGACATCTGCACCGAGGCGTACCTGTCTCTGCTCCTGGTCTTCAGCTCTTCTTCTTCTTCTTCTGTTTCAGGACATCTGCACCGAGGCGTACCTGTCTCTGCTCCTGGTCTCAGCTCTTCTTCTTCTTCTGTTTCAGGACATCTGCACCGAGGCGTACCTGTCTCTGCTCCTGGTATTCAGCTCTTCTTCTTCTTCTGTTTCAGGACATCTGCACCGAGGCGTCTCTGTCTCTGCTCCTCGTCTCAGCTCTTCTTCTTCTTCTTCTGTTTCAGGACATCTGCACCGAGGCGTACCTGTCTCTGCTCCTGGTATTCAGCTCTTCTTCTTCTTCTGTTTCAGGACATCTGCACCGAGGCGTCTCTGTCTCTGCTCCTCGTCTCAGCTCTTCTTCTTCTTCTTCTGTTTCAGGACATCTGCACCGAGGCGTCTCTGTCTCTGCTCCTCGTCTCAGCTCTTCTTCTTCTTCTTCTGTTTCAGGACATCTGCACCGAGGCGTACCTGTCTCTGCTCCTGGTCTCAGCTCTTCTTCTTCTTCTTCTGTTTCAGGACATCTGCACCGAGGCGTACCTGTCTCTGCTCCTGGTCTCAGCTCTTCTTCTTCTTCTGTTTCAGGACATCTGCACCGAGGCGTACCTGTCTCTGCTCCTGGTCTCAGCTCTTCTTCTTCTTCTTCTGTTTCAGGACATCTGCACCGAGGCGTCTCTGTCTCTGCTCCTGGTCTCAGCTCTTCTTCTTCTTCTGTTTCAGGACATCTGCACCGAGGCGTCTCTGTCTCTGCTCCTGGTCTCAGCTCTTCTTCTTCTTCTGTTTCAGGACATCTGCACCGAGGCGTACCTGTCTCTGCGCGCTCAGTCCCGGCTCCTCGTCACGCTCTTCTCCATCATGATGCTGACTGGGATGAGGGAGCTGAGTGCGGCGCAGGACATGAAGTACCTGAGGGAGGTTCTTCAGGAGGGAAAGAGCCAGGAGGAGGCCCGCAAACACTTCCTGGAGCAGATCGACATCTGCGTCACCGACGGGTGGACCGTGCAGACCAACTGGTGGATCCACATCCTCATGGGCATCAAGTAGAGGAGGAGGAGCTGTGGAGGAGGAGCTGTGGAGGAGGAGGAGCTGTGGAGGAGGAGGAGCTGTGGAGGAGGAGGAACTGAAGAGGAGGAGGAGCTGAAGAGGAGGAGGAGCTGTGGAGGAGGAGGAGCTGTGGAGGAGGAGGAGCTGTGGAGGAGGAGCTGTGGAGGAGGAGGAACTGTGGAGGAGGAGGAGCTGGGGAGGAGGAGCTGTGGAGGAGGAGCTGTGCAGGAGGAGGAGCTGTGGAGGAGGAGCTGGGGAGGAGGAGCTGTGGAGGAGGAGGAGCTGTGGAGGAGGAACTGTGGAGGAGGAGGAGCTGTGGAGGAGGAGGAGCTGTGGAGGAGGAGGAGCTGTGGAGGAGGAACTGTGGAGGAGGAGGAACTGTGGAGGAGGAGGAGCTGTGGAGGAGGAGGAGCTGTGGAGGAGGAGGAGCTGTGGAGGAGGAGGAGCTGTGGAGGGGGAGGAGCTGTGGAGGAGGAGGAGCTGTGGAGGAGGAGGAGGAGACATTGATAAATGCGATGAAGGTTCCAGATGTTTGAAGGTGTCAGTCCGTGCAGTGACACTTTTCACTCAGATCGAGTTCATTCCTAACCCTCTGTACATTTTTATAATTAAAATGTTACAAAATGAACAAGAATTTTAAACCTGGTTCTGTCCATTTTTCAGGTTTTTTCACATAAAACGCCTTAAATAAAATATGACAAGATCAAACTTGTAATATACTTTTTCTTACATTTATGTGATCAATGTGACAGGGGCTGGTGGCTGTGGGAGGGGCTGATGGCTGTGGGAGGGGCTGGTGGATGTGGGAGGGGCTGGTGGATGTGGGAGGGGCTGGTGGATGTGGGAGGGGCTGGTGGATGTGGGAGGGGCTGGTGGATGTGGGAGGGGCTGATGGCTGTGGGAGGGGCTGATGGCTGTGGGAGGGGCTGATGGATGTGGGAGGGGCTGATGGCTGTGGGAGGGGCTGTGGGAGGGGCTGATGGCTGTGGGAGGGGCTGATGGCTGTGGGAGGGGCTGATGGCTGTGGGAGGGGCTGATGGCTGTGGGAGGGGCTGGTGGCTGTGGGAGGGGCTGGTGGCTGTGGGAGGGGCTGGTGGCTGTGGGAGGGGCTGATGGCTGTGGGAGGGGCTGATGGCTGTGGGAGGGGCTGTGGGAGGGGCTGATGGCTGTGGGAGGGGCTGATGGCTGTGGGAGGGGCTGGTGGCTGTGGGAGGGGCTGGTGGCTGTGGGAGGGGCTGATGGCTGTGGGAGGGGCTGATGGCTGTGGGAGGGGCTGATGGCTGTGGGAGGGGCTGAGGGCTGTGGGAGGGGCTGATGGCTGTGGGAGGGGCTGGTGGTTGTGGGAGGGGCTGGTGGTTGTGGGAGGGGCTGATGGCTGTGGGAGGGGCTGTGGGAGGGGCTGATGGCTGTGGGAGGGGCTGATGGCTGTGGGAGGGGCTGAGGGCTGTGGGAGGGGCTGTGGGAGGGGCTGATGGCTGTGGGACGGGCTGATGGCTGTGGGAGGGGCTGATGGCTGTGGGAGGGGCTGGTGGTTGTGGGAGGGGCTGGTGGTTGTGGGAGGGGCTGTGGCTGTGGGAGGGGCTGATGGCTGTGGGAGGGGCTGTGGGAGGGGCTGTGGGAGGGGCTGTGGGTGGGGCTGTGGGAGGGGCTGTGGCTGTGGGAGGGGCTGATGGCTGTGGGAGGGGCTGTGGGAGGGGCTGTGGGAGGGGCTGTGGGAGGGGCTGTGGGAGGGGCTGTGGCTGTGGGAGGGGCTGATGGCTGTGGGAGGGGCTGATGGCTGTGGGAGGGGCTGTGGGAGGGGCTGTGGGAGGGGCTGATGGCTGTGGGAGGGGCTGATGTGATCGACAGAACATATTCATTTAAACCAGTGTTTCCCAACCAGGGGCACGGGGCCCTTAGGGGCCCATGAGCCTTTACCAGGGGGAAATAAAGCTGTACTTTTATCTGAAGAGAAACATGTTGAACATTTTGCATCTTTTTGGAGAGTCTTGGACCAAATGATTCAAATAAAAATAAAACGGCACTAACTGTCCATTTGTGACAATTAAATTAAACCATTTATTTTCCTTAAACTGAAGCCGAGGGGAGCTCTGTGTGTTTGGGACTCGGGACCAAAAGGTCGGGAGCCACTGAACCATTGAAGGTGTCCAGGGGCCGCTCTGATTGGTCCACGGCTGAACCAAACAGATCCACGTGTTCAGTGACGTCAAAGGGACACCATTTGCTTCACAAACAGTTTAAATGTGTGAAAAGTGTCTGACTGAGCTCCAGCGGCCCACTTTAGCTGAAGGTGCGGCTAAAGTGGGCCCTTTGACACATTTAAACATTCACTGCAGAAGCTGCCGTTGTCCCTCTGGCCCCTCGCGCCCCCTGCAGGACAGTCACGGGACATGCGCCTCTTTCCTTCTCAGATGTTTCCTTCTCTTTCTCCAAACGATCAGGTGCGTCACGTGACCTTTAACTCTTTCACATCTTATAACCTCAATGGTGACGTCACTGTTTTGGAGAACTCTCTGTCAAACAAACCACGCCCTAATGAACCTGGACTATCAAAATATAATCACATAAACACAAAACATTTGAATAATCTCCTCCCACTAATTGGCAAATCTCATAAACATGAAGCAAAATCCCTCAATTACAAACCCTCATTCGATTCACTAATAATAGAAATACGGAATTACCTCCAATCAATTCAGAATATATGCATCAAAACCATAAATATTGCAAATCAACTGAAAATATATCCATGACTGACAAAACATGTGTGTATATATATGTGTGTGTAAATGTGAGTGTGGATATGTGTGATATATTCAAATATATATAAATAATGTAAATAACTCATGCTATAACTTCTACTGCGCCTCGAAACTCATTGTTTATATTTCCTGTTTGGAACCAATCTAACTTATTCTTACTAATTATGCCTTTGATTGTATTATACTTGTAATTTAATTTGATCAAAAAAAAACAAAAAAAAAACACATCCAGGTGAGAGCGGGGGACAGCGCCCTCGTGTGGCCGCAGCAGGAACAGCACAACCGCAGATTTGAGCCGTAAACGTGAGGAAACGACACCGAAACAGAATCTGCAGCGAGCGGGAAGGACTGAAGCTTAGAGTCTGTAACTGAAATAAGAACCGACACAACTCAGACTGTGGCTGTGGTTTGTCACATTATTAGATCGTTCAGGTCACAATAGAATAGTTTGAATGAAAAAACAATCGATTAAAAAATGTAAACCTGAATAAAAAAGAGGTGTTTATGTTAAATTACACATTAATATGAGTCTGTTTGTGCTGCTGAAGCTGGTTGTTCTCAGAGGAATGTGCCCCAGGTCTGGTCTCATCCTGAAGAGCGGGTCAAACGCTCAGGACCATCAGGGGCTTCAGTTCATGTTCTGTTTGTGTCGTCTGTCGTTTCATGATCATCAGAGTCGTCTGTAAAGAGTCGAGTTTAAACGTCTCAAACGCGGTTCATAAAAGGCCCAGAGTCTGGGACGTGTCCCGTCCAGAGAGGAACGTCTGCAGCTCCAGGTGTCTGTCCCAAACACACTCCAGCTCCAAATTATAGATTTACACTTTACAAGTGAAAGAACCAGAAACAAGACCAGCTCTAGACCTGGTTTAGTCCATGTTTAGTCCTGGTTTAGTCCTGGTTTAGACCTGGTTTAGTCCTGGTTCAGTCCTGGTTTAGTCCTGGTTTAGTCCTGGTTTAGTCCTGGTTTAGTCCTGGTTTAGGCCTGGTTTAAACCTGGTTTAGTCCTGGTTTAAACCTGGTTTAGTCCTGGTTCAGTCCTGGTTTAGTCCTGGTTTAGTCCTGGTTTAGACCTGGTTTAGTCCTGGTTTAGTCCTGGTTTAGTCCTGGTTTAGGCCTGGTTTAAACCTGGTTTAGTCCTGGTTTAGACCTGGTTTAGTCCTGGTTTAGTCCTGGTTCAGGACCAACATGCACTGCCTGTACAGTCTGTGACCAGCAGGAGGCGCTCCAGTCACTTCACTGTGTCTTTAACATTTCGTGGTGATTGTGTTTATTTAATTTAAAGTTTTTATGATGAATTGATTCTTGTCATTTTGGAAGGTTTTGTTGTTGATTCTAAAGTGCTGCTGATGATGATGGACTCTTGTGTTTTAGTAGAATGTTATCTGTTTAAAACCTGCCCCAGGACGACAGATGGAAAGGGCCTGGAGCTCAATCTGGAGCGGAGCGTCTCATGGAGTTTAATGTTCTCTGTGACTGTCCTGGTTTAAATAAATAAATAAAAACTTCAGTCTCTGTGGGAGACCTGGAGCTCCTCCTGGAGACAGGACGCTCCTCCTGGAGACAGGACGCTCCTCCTGGAGACCCTTTTACACCTGAGGCCCTGAGCTCAGATCTGGAGCTCGACTCAAACCCAGAGGCAGGTCCTGTTTGAAGAAGCTTCAGGACGACATCATCTGCAGCAGAGACCGCCCTGTGCTCCTCAGACCGGACGCTAAAACCACAGGCTCCTCCTGAAGGCTCCTCTGTCGGTGGATTCTCCTCAGCCCCTGGAGCAGACCTCAGAGGAGGAGTGTGTCCCTCTGTGACAGGGACGCTCCTGTCCTCCTTCTTAAGCAGGGGGAGGGTCCACAGGAGGATGGCCCACGCTGCTCCATGGGGCGGGGCCCGGCCGGGCTCCGTGGGTCCAGCAGGAGGCGCTCGCCCCAGGCCTGGTCCTTGAGGCTCTCACAGCTGGAGAACATCGAGGTGTGAACTCAAGGCGTTTACTCTCTGTTTCCAAATATTCAGTTCAGTTGTTTTATCGTTCAAATTCAAGAAAGTCAGGGACGTCCACTTTTTGACGTCGTCCACAGGTTCATGAAGTGATTCTGGTGGTTTCACATTCAGAGGTCGATGCATTTACACATCGTGGGCAAAACAGGGAAAAGACACGTCGTGTTTTTAAAAACTCGACCCCAGACCATCAAGTGTAAAGAGAACAACAATGGGCCAAGAATCGACCCCTGAGGCGCTCCACCAGTGAGGGGCGGAATCCTGAGCAAAAAGGAGGCGAAGGAACAGTCAACAGTGTTTGATGTAAAACTCGAAGTGTAGCTGGGCATAAACCACTTTGTCCAAACTTTTTGACAAAAACAGAAGCTTAGACCCAGATGTGTGACAGAACAGCCGAGTCAGGTCTGTGTGTCCAGGACGACTGTGGCCCTCTGCAGGAGCCACACGTCTGTGACACCAGGACCAGTGAGGTGTTTGAGGAGCAGGAGGAACAGCCCGACACGTGGACCTGGACAGACTCTGTCAATGATCTTTGGATGAGTTTATTTGTAACGTTATATAAATGAATCAAACATGTGCTTTGACATTTTATTAAAGACAATTAAACAGGAAACATCTCAAACGCCGTGACTCCAGCAGCAGAAGTGTGTCCCGCTCGACTCACAACATTCACCAGAAGAAGAAGAAGAAGGAGGAGGAGGTCACCTTCTCCTGAACAGCGGGTTGTGGTTGTGGTTGTTGTTGATGATGAAAGTCACTGTCATTTTCAAAGTGACACGTGACAAACTACTGCAATTGTCCTGTGCCCCAACAGGGGACCTGGCCCTCTGGGGCCCCCTGGTGGACCGCGGCCCACACTTTGAGAATCACAGCTGATTCTGGCCGTGAACTTGTGTTTTACGACTTTAACAACGAGCGCAAACATCGTAAATGCGTCAGCTCCTTTAACTCCGTGACCCGGGCGTCCCGCGCTAATGGGACGCTGTGTGTCCAGGTCACACTCTATACACACTCTGCACACGCACGCGCACTATACACACGCACACTCACACGCACACATACTATACACACACACGCACACGCACGCGCGCACACACAGTCCTGACTCTGGGTGGGTCTGATAATCCTCCCCCCGGCTCCACCTGCTGCTCCGGGGGAAACTCTGAGCTGCGCACGGGACAGAGCCCACACACAGGCGGGACACGGGCACAGAGAGGCCGGGACACGAGCACAGAGAGGCCGGGACACGAGCACAGAGAGGCCGGGACACGAGCACAGAGAGGCCGGGACACGAGCACAGAGAGGCGGGCACAAGGGCGCACGGTCCCGGGAGAGATCCAGGACGCACCGAGACGGAAGAGCGTGAGAGGCCGCGCACACGCTGCATCAGGCGGGAGGAGAGCAGACCCAGACCCGGGGAGCTGCAGCAGACTGTCCCGGAGCAGGTGAGCGCGGGTCTGGACACACTTTTCTGCGCCGCGTGTTTCACATCTCGCTGTGTCGCTGCAGAATCCGTGGCCCGCGGCTGTTATTCCGCGACGTGCACTTGCTCTTTTCAGCGCGTCACGTCGCGCGCAGAGTTTGTCCACTTCACGCGCGGCGGATCTGTTTGGGTCAGGTTTGGATCAGGTTTGGGTCAGGTTTGGGTCAGGTTTGGATCAGGTTTGGGTCAGGTTTGGGTCAGGTTTGGGTCAGGTTTGGATCAGGTTTGGGTCAGGTTTGGGTCAGGTTTGGGTCAGGTTTGGGTCAGGTTTGGATCAGGTTTGGGTCAGGTTTGGGTCAGGTTTGGATCAGGTTTGGGTCAGGTTTGGGTCAGGTTTGGATCAGGTTTGGGTCAGGTTTGGGTCAGGTTTGGGTCAGGTTTGGGTCAGGTTTGGGTCAGGTTTGGGTCAGGTTTGGGTCAGGTTTGGGTCAGGTTTGGGTCATGTTTGGATCAGGTTTGGGTCATGTTTGGATCAGGTTTGGGTCATGTTTGGATCAGGTTTGGATCAGGTTTGGGTCATGTTTGGGTCAGGTTTGGATCAGGTTTGGATCAGGTTTGGGTCAGGTTTGGGTCAGGTTTGGGTCAGGTTTGGGTCAGGTTTGGGTCAGGTTTGGGTCAGGTTTGGATCAGGTTTGGGTCAGGTTTGGATCAGGTTTGGGTCATGTTTGGATCAGGTTTGGGTCAGGTTTGGGTCAGGTTTGTTGTGGTTCAGGGTAAATGCTTAATTCTATTGGAATTTTAAAGCAGAACATTTGCCAAGAAACATATTTAGTTCAACTTTAGTTTTGATTCCACATTTTCACGTGTGACGCTCAGACTTACCCTGAGTTACTGAAGATTAACACGAGCTGCAAAGGTTCAGTCCTGGTTCAGTCCTGGTTCAGTCCTGGTTTAGTCCTGGTTTAGTCCTGGTTCAGTCCTGGTTCAGTCCTGGTTCAGTCCTGGTTCAGTCCTGGTTCAGTCCTTTTTAACCCTTCACTTCAGAAGTGTGAGTTAAACATGTGAATCACAGCCTTTTGGATCTTGAGACTTTGGGACAGTCCCAGGTCCCAGACCGGTCCTGGTCTCAGTCCCAGGTCCCAGACGGTCCTGGTCTCAGTCCCAGGTCCCAGACGGTCCTGGTCTCAGTCCCAGGTCCCAGACGGTCCTGGTCTCAGTCCCAGGTCCCAGACGGTCCTGGTCTCAGTCCCAGGTCCCAGACCGGTCCTGGTCTCAGTCCCAGGTCCCAGACGGTCCTGGTCTCAGTCCCAGGTCCCAGACTGAGAGGTTGGTGCAGAGTAAAGTGCTTTTGGTCGTGTGTTTGCAGTTTTCCCATGGTGCTTTGCAGCTTAGTGTAGTTTTAATCAGCTCAGGACGGGCCCCTGGCCCCTGACAGTGGCCCCTGGCCCCTGACAGTGGCCCCTGACAGTGGCCCCTGACGGTGGCCCCTCAGATCAGAGCTGCACGATTAGAAAGTAATGTGGTGCCGCTGGTGGTGGAGTGGATAGCACACATGCCTGCCGTGTGGAGCTGGCTGTAGAGTCCAGCTGTGACCATGTGCTGCGTGTCCCTCTCGCTCTCGTCCCCATCAGGTCAAATTAAACCTAATCCTTTAATTAATGTAACAATGGAATCATTACATTTGAACTGAGTTTTCTGATTAAATTCAATTTAAAATATAATTTAATTAATTTTATTCACTCAAAATGTGTCTCATGAAAACCAGACCCAGACCAGACCCAGACTCAGACCAGGTCCTTGTGCGTCTGCATTCACACAAAAAGGCTCTGAGACTTGTTCAGACTCTCTCAGACTCTCTCAGACTCTCTCAGACTCTCTCAGACTCTCTCAGACTCGTTCAGACTCTCTCAGACTCGTTCAGACTCTCTCAGACTTGTTCAGACTCTCTCAGACTCTCAGACTCACTCAGACTCTCTCAGACTCTCTCAGACTCGTTCAGACTCTCTCAGACTCGTTCAGACTCGTTCAGACTCTCTCAGACTCTCTCAGACTTGTTCAGACTCTCTCAGACTTGTTCAGACTCTCTCAGACTCGTTCAGACTCTCTCAGACTCTCTCCGACTCGTTCAGACTCTCTCAGACTTGTTCAGACTCTCTCAGACTCGTTCAGACTCACACAGACTCGTTCAGACTCGTTCAGACTCTCTCAGACTCGTTCAGACTCTCTCAGACTCGTTCAGACTCTCTCAGACTCTCAGACTCACTCAGACTCTCTCAGACTCTCTCAGACTCGTTCAGACTCTCTCAGACTCGTTCAGACTCGTTCAGACTCTCTCAGACTCGTTCAGACACTCTCAGACTCGTTCAGACTCGTTCAGACTCTCAGACTCGTTCAGACTCGTTCAGACTCTCTCAGACTCGTTCAGACTCTCTCAGACTCGTTCAGACTCTCTCAGACTCGTTCAGACTCTCTCAGACTCTCTCAGACTCGTTCAGACTCGTTCAGACTCGTTCAGACTCTCTCAGACTCGTTCAGACTCTCTCCGACTCGTTCAGACTCTCTCAGACTTGTTCAGACTCTCTCAGACTCGTTCAGACTCACACAGACTCGTTCAGACTCGTTCAGACTCGTTCAGACTCTCTCAGACTCGTTCAGACTCTCTCAGACTCGTTCAGACTCTCTCAGACTCTCAGACTCACTCAGACTCACTCAGACTCTCTCAGACTCTCTCAGACTCGTTCAGACTCTCTCAGACTCGTTCAGACTCTCTCAGACTCGTTCAGACTCTGTCAGACTCGTTCAGACTCTCTCAGACTCGTTCAGACTCTCTCAGACTCGTTCAGACTCTGTCAGACTCTCTCAGACTCTCTCAGACTCGTTCAGACTCTCTCAGACTCGTTCAGACTCGTTCAGACTCGTTCAGACTCGTTCAGACTCTCTCAGACTCATTCAGACTCTCTCAGACTCCTTCAGACTCTCTCAGACTTGTTCAGACTCTCTCAGACTCGTTCAGACTCTCTCAGACTCGTTCAGACTCTCTCAGACTCGTTCAGACTCTCTCAGACTCTCAGACTCACTCAGACTCACTCAGACTCTCTCAGACTCTCTCAGACTCTCTCAGACTCTCTCAGACTCGTTCAGACTCTCTCAGACTCGTTCAGACTCTGTCAGACTCGTTCAGACTCTCTCAGACTCGTTCAGACTCTCTCAGACTCGTTCAGACTCTGTCAGACTCTCTCAGACTCACTCAGACTCGTTCAGACTCTCTCAGACTCGTTCAGACTCGTTCAGACTCTCTCAGACTCGTTCAGACTCGTTCAGACTCTCTCAGACTCTCTCAGACTCTCTCAGACTCGTTCAGACTCACTCAGACTCTCTCACACTCGTTCAGACTCTCTCAGACTCGTTCAGACTCTCTCAGACTCGTTCAGACTCTCTCAGACTCTCTCACACTCGTTCAGACTCTCTCAGACTCGTTCAGACTCTCTCAGACTTGTTCAGACTCTCTCAGACTCGCTCAGACTCTCTCAGACTTGTTCAGACTTGTTCAGACTCTCTCAGACTCTCTCAGACTCGTTCAGACTCTCTCAGACTCGTTCAGACTCTCTCAGACTCGTTCAGACTCGTTCAGACTCGTTCAGACTCTCTCAGACTCGTTCAGACTCTCTCAGACTCGTTCAGACTCTCTCAGACTCTCAGACTCACTCAGACTCACTCAGACTCTCTCAGACTCTCTCAGACTCGTTCAGACTCTCTCAGACTCGTTCAGACTCGTTCAGACTCTCTCAGACTCGTTCAGACTCGTTCAGACTCTCAGACTCTCTCAGACTCGTTCAGACTCTCTCAGACTCGTTCAGACTCTCTCAGACTCGTTCAGACTCTCTCAGACTCGTTCAGACTCGTTCAGACTCTCTCAGACTCTCTCAGACTCGTTCAGACTCGTTCAGACTCGTTCAGATTCTTTCAGATTCTTTCAGACTCGTTCAGACTCGTTCAGACTCTCTCAGACTCGTTCAGACTCTCTCAGACTCGTTCAGACTCTGTCAGACTCGTTCAGACTCTCTCAGACTCGTTCAGACTCTCTCAGACTCGTTCAGACTCTGTCAGACTCTCTCAGACTCACTCAGACTCGTTCAGACTCTTTCAGACTCTCTCAGACTCGTTCAGAATCGTTCAGACTCTCTCAGACTCGTTCAGACTCGTTCAGACTCTCTCAGACTCTCTCAGACTCTCTCAGACTCGTTCAGACTCACTCAGACTCTCTCACACTCGTTCAGACTCTCTCAGACTCGTTCAGACTCTCTCAGACTCGTTCAGACTCTCTCAGACTCTCTCACACTCGTTCAGACTCTCTCAGACTCGTTCAGACTCTCTCAGACTTGTTCAGACTCTCTCAGACTCGCTCAGACTCTCTGACTTGTTCAGACTTGTTCAGACTCTCTCAGACTCTCTCAGACTCGTTCAGACTCTCTCAGACTCTCTCAGACTCTCTCAGACTCGTTCAGACTCTCTCAGACTTGTTCAGACTCTCTCAGACTCGCTCAGACTCTCTGACTTGTTCAGACTTGTTCAGACTCTCTCAGACTCTCTCAGACTCGTTCAGACTCTCTCAGACTCTCTCAGACTCACTCAGACTCGTTCAGACTCTCTCAGACTCTCTCAGACTCGTTCAGACTCTCTCACACTCGTTCAGACTCTCTCACACTCGTTCAGACTCTCTCACACTCGTTCAGACTCGTTCAGACTCGTTCAGACTCTCTCAGACTCTCTCAGACTCGTTCAGACTCTCTCAGACTCGTTCAGACTCTCTCAGACTCTCTCACACTCGTTCAGACTCGTTCAGACTCTCTCAGACTCTCTCAGACTCGTTCAGACTCGTTCAGACTCTCTCAGACTCTCTCAGACTCTCTCAGACTCTCTCAGACTCGTTCAGACTCTCTCAGACTCGTTCAGACTCTCTCAGACTCGTTCAGACTCGTTCAGACTCTCTCAGACTCGTTCAGACTCTCTCAGACTTGTTCAGACTCTCTCAGACTCGTTCAGACTCTCTCAGACTCGTTCAGACTCTCTCACACTCGTTCAGACCCTCTCAGACTCGTTCAGACTCTCTCACACTCGTTCAGACTCTCTCAGACTCTCTCAGACTCTCTCAGACTCTCTCAGACTCGTTCAGACTCGTTCAGACTCTCTCAGACTCGTTCAGACTCGTTCAGACTCGTTCAGACTCTCTCAGACTCGTTCAGACTCTGTCAGACTCGTTCAGACTCTGTCAGACTCTCTCAGACTCGTTCAGACTCTCTCAGACTCGTTCAGACTCTGTCAGACTCTCTCAGACTCACTCAGACTCGTTCAGACTCTCTCAGACTCTCTCAGACTCTCTCAGACTCTCTCAGACTCTCTCAGACTCGTTCAGACTCTCTCAGACTTGTTCAGACTCAAATGCAGTGATTAAAGTGTAATCAGGGTTTGTTTCTTCACAACAGGAAGCACAGTTTCCTCTGAACGGCACAAATCTGTGAATGTTCCTGTCTCTGTAGAAGTTCTTTTTGATCTGAAAAGCCCTGGTCCATTTCTGCTCACGTTTGTCGATGGTTTTGTTCAGCTCCTCCCAGTGAGAAGCTCCTGGGTTCAGGTCCTGGACCTGGGAGTTTTTCTGTGGGACTTTGTCAGATGCACATTTAGCACAAACACAACAATTTAGCCACGTTTTTCACAAAAAACATGGGCCTGGTTTGGGTCCGTGTTGGGTCCGTGTTGGGCCTGGTTTGGGTCCGTGTTGGGTCCGTGTTGGGTCCGTGTTGGGTCCGTGTTTGTTCCTTGTTTAGTCTCTGAAAACTCCTCGTGTTTTGTCTGTGGAGGGTTTATCTATGACCTTCAGATACAGAGCCAGGTCTGAACCAGGTCTGAACCAGGACTAAACCAGGTCTGAACCAGGACCAAGTGTGAATCCAGCCTTGGCTATTAGGATGAGTTCTAGATTTGAATTGTGTCTAAGCCTTGGTTTAGTCCTGGTTTAGTCCTGGTTTAGTCCTGGTTCAGTCCTGGTTTAGTCCTGGTTTAGTCCTGGTTCAGTCCTGGTCTAGTCCTGGTTTAGTCCTGGTTTAGTCCTGGTTTAGTCCTGGTTCAGACCTGGTTTAGTCCTGGTTCTGTCCTGGTTCAGTCCTGGTTCAGACCTGGTTTAGTCCTGGTTCAGTCCTGGTTCAGACCTGGTTCAGACCTGGTTTAGACCTGGTTTAGACCTGGTTTAGACCTGGTTTAGACCTGGTTTAGACCTGGTTTAGTCCTGGTTTAGTCCTGGTTTAGACCTGGTTTAGTCCTGGTTTAGACCTGGTTTAGACCTGGTTTAGTCCTGGTTCAGTCCTGGTTCAGTCCTGGTTCAGACCTGGTTTAGACCTGGTTCAGTCCTGGTTTAGTCCTGGTTCAGTCCTGGTTCAGACCTGGTTTAGTCCTGGTTTAGTCCTGGTTCAGTCCTGGTTCAGACCTGGTTTAGTCCTGGTTTAGACCTGGTTCAGTCCTGGTTCAGTCCTGGTTTAGTCCTGGTTCAGTCCTGGTTCAGACCTGGTTTAGTCCTGGTTCAGACCTGGTTTAGTCCTGGTTCAGACCTGGTTCAGTCCTGGTTCAGACCTGGTTCAGTCCTGGTTCAGTCCTGGTTCAGTCCTGGTTCAGTCCTGGTTCAGTCCTGGTTTAGACCTGGTTCAGACCTGGTTCAGTCCTGGTTCAGACCTGGTTCAGTCCTGGTTCAGACCTGGTTCAGTCCTGGTTCAGTCCTGGTTCAGTCCTGGTTTAGTCCTGGTTCAGACCTGGTTTAGACCTGGTTCAGTCCTGGTTTAGACCTGGTTCAGTCCTGGTTTAGACCTGGTTCAGACCTGGTTTAGTCCTGGTTCAGTCCTGGTTTAGACCTGGTTCAGACCTGGTTTAGTCCTGGTTCAGTCCTGGTTTAGTCCTGGTTTAGTCCTGGTTCAGTCCTGGTTTAGTCCTGGTTTAGTCCTGGTTCAGGCCTGGTTTAGTCCTGGTTTAGTCCTGGTTTAGACCTGGTTTAGACCTGGTTCAGTCCTGGTTTAGACCTGGTTCAGTCCTGGTTTAGACCTGGTTCAGACCTGGTTTAGTCCTGGTTCAGTCCTGGTTTAGACCTGGTTCAGACCTGGTTTAGTCCTGGTTCAGTCCTGGTTTAGTCCTGGTTTAGTCCTGGTTTAGACCTGGTTCAGACCTGGTTTAGTCCTGGTTCAGTCCTGGTTTAGACCTGGTTTAGTCCTGGTTCAGTCCTGGTTTAGTCCTGGTTCAGACCTGGTTCAGTCCTGGTTTAGTCCTGGTTCAGTCCTGGTTTAATTCGACACAAACTTACAGAATGTGAGTTTGACGTTTCACAAGAGAAAACCACAACATTTCACAACGACACGATTATCTGTGTCAGATGCCCTCCCTGTGTCAGAGGCCCCGCCCCTGTGTGTCAGAGGCCCCGCCCCGTGAGTCAGAGGCCCCTCCCACTTTTATTTCAGTTTTGACTCAGATTTTTTTTTCCTTTTTTGACTCGTTGCCAAAAAGAATTAGGTCAAGATTTTCTTTTGACGTTTGTGAGATCTGTGTCTGAGTGATCCGGACTGAACCAGGACTAAACCAGGACTGAACCAGGACTAAACCAGGACTGAACCAGGACTAAACCAGGTCTAAACCAGGACTAAACCAGGTCTAAACCAGGACTAAACCAGGACTAAACCAGGACTGAACCAGGTCTAAACCAGGACTAAACCAGGACTAAACCAGGACTGAACCAGGACTGAACCAGGACTAAACCAGGACTAAACCAGGTCTAAACCAGGACTAAACCAGGTCTAAAGTCTGTGGTCCGGGTTGAGTCCGAGTGGCTGGCGTTGGTTGAAGTTAATCTTTGACTCGGTCTTGAGTCTTGAGGTTTTAGTGTTGACTTTGTGGAGTTCTGTTTAACTTTAACCCAACGACTTCTGCTTCACAAAGTAAAGACGTCCGGCTCAGATCGACCAAAGAAACACTTTTGTAAATAAATAAAAGTGTTAAAGTCGTGAGCCGCAGCCGTTTGTGTCTTTACAGTCGACTCAAACATGACTTTAATCTGACTTTTTACAAATAAACCCAGAGTTTGTGAGCTCCTGTGGGTCAGAGAGTCAAAGATCATGAAGAGCTGCTGCTTCAGTCTCAGTCTGACTCTGGAGCTGGAGCTACAGGACACTCGAACCACAGGAGGTTCAGTCGATCTGTGAGGACGATCTGGAGTGAATGGTTTGTGCATCACTTTACATCTGGATGACGCTGATATTGAGATGTTCATGTTTGACTCCAGAAGCTGCAGATTGAGCTGCAGCTCTTTAACCTCAGCCTCAAACACATTTATTTTATTGAGAGAAAGTTCAACTGAAGCGACTTGGTTTTGCTTCTAAACTTCTCACAGTTTTTATCTTTAAGTCTGAGAGTCTGAGATTCCACTAAAGTTCCTGTTGGCGAAGCGTGGCCCACGACATGGATCCTGAGTCTGTGTCTGCCCCGGGGCAGCTGTGACTCAGACGGGAACACGAGCTCAGGACAGACGTGTTCACAGACGGCTCCAGGACAAACCTCTGATGGAACATTGTGAACGTGAAGCTGACACTCTTTGGCTCTGATTTGCTCCTGACTCAAGAGCCAGAGGCGGAGTCAGCTTTAGGACACACCCACCTCTGGCCCCGACCCGAGGGGCCCCTGACCATCGCACGCTCACGGCTCTGAAACTGAAAATATGCTCAGATTTCTTAAATATTGTGTTGAAGGACCCCAAAAGTGTCATCATGTCGTCCTCCAGAGAGGCCCGGCCCGGGAGTGGAACCTGCAACCCTCTGGCTGTGAGGCCCGAGTGCTAACCACCGCCACAGTGACACCTTTGGATGTTTGTGCTGCACATTCAGTGATGAGCCTTAAACACCGCCCCCTGCAGGACCCTGTGACCCCCCTGTCCTCCCCCTGTCCTCCCCCTCCTCTCCCTCCTCCCCCTGTCCCCCTCCTCCCTGTCCTCCCCCTGCCCCCCCCCCCCCTGTCGCCTCCTCCCCCTCCTCCCGGTGCATTCCTGTTGCCTGGAAACCACAGAGTGTTGGAGGAATTAGAATAAGAATAACAGGCCGTGTTCGGTCGCCGCGGCGACACCAGCTGCTTCTGCCGTTTGAGCCGATTTAAGTAGAAACAAGAGGAGTTTTCTGACACTTTACAACAAACACAACAAACACAACAAACACAGAAAAAACAGGAACTTTGTGAAAAGTGAAAGAACGTCCCTGTGTCCATGTGTCCCACTGACTCTGTCCAGACTCTGGACAAACCTGAGGTTCACGCTTTTCTAAACGACTGGTTTTTGTTGTTTTTCATGAGATTTGACTGAACACAGGGTCCAGGACCAGGACCTGGACCAGGACCAGACCAGGGCCAGACCAGGGCCAGACCAGAACCAGACCAGGGCCAGACCAGGACCAGGGCCAGACCAGGACCAGGACCAGACCAGGGCCAGACCAGGGCCAGACCAGAACCAGACCAGGGCCAGACCAGGACCAGGGCCAGACCAGGACCAGGACCAGACCAGGGCCAGACCAGGACCAGACCAGGGCCAGACCAGGGCCAGACCAGAACCAGACCAGGGCCAGACCAGGACCAGGGCCAGACCAGGACCAGGACCAGACCAGGGCCAGACCAGGGCCAGACCAGGGCCAGACCAGGACCAGGACCAGGACCAGACCAGGGCCAGACCAGGGCCAGACCAGAACCAGACCAGGGCCAGACCAGGACCAGACCAGGGCCAGACCAGGACCAGACCAGGGCCAGACCAGGACCAGACCAGACCAGGGCCAGACCAGGACCAGGACCAGACCCAGACCAGGGCCAGACCAGGGCCAGACCAGGACCAGACCAGGGCCAGACCATGGCCAGACCAGGGCCAGACCAGGACCAGACCAGGGCCAGACCAGGACCAGACCAGGGCCAGACCAGGACCAGACCAGACCAGGGCCAGACCAGGACCAGGACCAGACCAGGGCCAGACCAGGGCCAGACCAGGGCCAGACCAGGACCAGACCAGGGCCAGACCAGGGCCAGACCAGGACCAGACCAGGGCCAGACCAGGGCCAGACCAGGGCCAGACCAGGACCAGACCAGGGCCAGACCAGGACCAGACCAGGGCCAGACCAGGACCAGACCAGACCAGGGCCAGACCAGGGCCAGACCAGGGCCAGACCAGGACCAGACCAGGGCCAGACCAGGACCAGACCAGGGCCAGACCAGGACCAGGACCAGACCAGGGCCAGACCAGGGCCAGACCAGGGCCAGACCAGGACCAGACCAGACCAGGGCCAGACCAGGACCAGGACCAGACCAGGGCCAGACCAGGGCCAGACCAGACCAGGGCCAGACCAGACCCAGACCAGGACCAGGACCAGGACCAGGACCAGACCAGGACCAGACCAGACCAGGGCCAGACCAGGGCCAGACCAGGGCCAGACCAGACCAGGGCCAGACCAGACCCAGACCAGGACCAGGACCAGGACCAGACCAGGGCCAGACCAGGACCAGGACCAGACCAGGGCCAGACCAGGGCCAGACCAGGGCCAGACCAGGGCCAGACCAGACCAGGGCCAGACCAGGACCAGGACCAGACCAGGACCAGACCAGGACCAGACCAGGGCCAGACCAGGACCAGACCAGGGCCAGACCAGGACCAGACCAGGGCCAGACCAGGGCCAGACCAGGACCAGACCAGGGCCAGACCAGGACCAGACCAGGGCCAGACCAGGACCAGACCAGGACCAGACCAGGGCCAGACCAGGACCAGACCAGGACCAGACCAGGACCAGACCAGGGCCAGACTAGGGCCAGACCAGGACCAGACCAGGGCCAGACTAGGGCCTGGTCTGGTCCAGAGTTGTTTTTGCAGTGCAGCTGACGGAGCGCTCTGATTGGCTCCCGAGTCTCTGTTTTGACACGAAGTTTGTTTAAGTCTCTCAGTGTGAACACGGACCAGACACACACACACACACACACACACACACACACACACACACACACACACACACACACACACACACACACACACACACACACACACACACACACTAATGAACACACACACACACACACACACACACACACACACACACACACACACACACACACACACACACACACACACACGTGTGTCACATTGTTGTGCTGTATTTGAGTTGAAATTATTTTTTTGGTTTGAAGTAAATGCTGTACTTTGTGTGGATTGTTGGGACTCGTGTGAGAGCCGACCATCCGACCGTCAGCGAGAATCTATCGTTTGTGATCAATTCATCTGAAACCTGTTCTTTAGAGCTTCAGCAAAACTCTGAGCTCAGACTGTGCTGTGTTATGACCCAGACTCTCACTCAGTCGATGTGTTGAATATGAGCTTTAACCAAATATGACTCACAATAAGTCCATGAGCTTTATCTGTGTTTTGTGTTTTCCTGCACACTGAGATGGCTCCAGGTTTGACCCTTGTGTTTTTCTGGTTTTGCAGCGACTCGTCCAAACGTCTGACCTTCAGGATGCTCCGTCTGTGTCTCGTCTTCGTCGGTGAGTGACGACGGCCTGAATGTGCCGAAGGTCTTTGCTCCAAACACGACATGGCTGTCATCTCTGTGCAGCTTCTTCTTCTTCTGTTTCTTCTTTCTGTGTCACGTTTTGTCTCGATACCAACATTTCAAACTCAGCTGTTGTTATTTCCAGGTGAAAGTTTAAATGATGTTGAGAGAGAAAAACAGAGAAAGAAAAAAAAAAGAGTTTTTACTGGACGTGTTTTACAAGGACGTGTTTTTACCTGGACGTGTTTTTACTGGACGTGTTTTACCTGGACGTGTTTTTACCTGGACATGTTTTCCTGGACATGTTTTACCTGGACGTGTTTTACCTGGATGTGTTTTTACCTGGACGTGTTTTACCTGGACGTGTTTTACCTGGATGTGTTTTTACCTGGACGTGTTTTTACCTGGACGTGTTTTTACCTGGACGTGTTTTACCTGGACGTGTTTTTACCTGGACGTGTTTTTACCTGGACGTGTTTTTAGCTGGACGTGTTTTACCTGGACGTGTTTTACCTGGACATGTTTTACCTGGACGTGTTTTTACCTGGACGTGTTTTTACCTGGACGTGTTTTTAGCTGGACGTGTTTTAACTGGACGTGTTTTACCTGGACGTGTTTTTACCTGGACATGTTTTACCTGGACGTGTTTTTACTGGACGTGTTTTACCTGGACGTGTTTTTACCTGGACGTGTTTTACCTGGACGTGTTTTACCTGGACATGTTTTTACCTGGACGTGTTTTTACCTGGACATGTTTTACCTGGACGTGTTTTTACCTGGACATGTTTTTACCTGGACATGTTTTTACCTGGACGTGTTTTTACCTGGACGTGTTTTACTTGGACATGTTTTAACTGGACGTGTTTTACTTGGACATGTTTTTACTGGACATGTTTTACCTGGACATGTTTTTACCTGGACGTGTTTTACGTAGACGTGTTTTACCTGGACGTGTTTTTACCTGGACGTGTTTTTAGCTGGACGTGTTTTACCTGGACGTGTTTTTACTGGACATGTTTTAACTGGACATGTTTTACCTGGACATGTTTTAACTGGACGTGTTTTTACCTGGACGTGTTTTTACCTGGACATGTTTTACCTGGACGTGTTTTTACCTGGACGTGTTTTTACCTGGACATGTTTTAACTGGACGTGTTTTTACTGGACATGTTTTACCTGGACATGTTTTACCTGGACATGTTTTACCTGGACGTGTTTTTACCTGGACGTGTTTTTACCTGGACGTGTTTTACCTGGACATGTTTTACCTGGACGTGTTTTTACTGGACGTGTTTTACCTGGACGTGTTTTTACCTGGACGTGTTTTTACCTGGACGTGTTTTTACCTGGACATGTTTTACCTGGACGTGTTTTACCTGGACATGTTTTACCTGGACGTGTTTTACCTGGACATGTTTTACCTGGACATGTTTTACCTGGACGTGTTTTACCTGGACGTGTTTTTACCTGGACGTGTTTTTAGCTGGACGTGTTTTAACTGGACGTGTTTTACCTGGACATGTTTTACCTGGACATGTTTTAACTGGACGTGTTTTACCTGGACATGTTTTACCTGGACGTGTTTTACCTGGACGTGTTTTTACCTGGACGTGTTTTTACCTGGACGTGTTTTACCTGGACATGTTTTAACTGGACGTGTTTTTACTGGACATGTTTTACCTGGACATGTTTTACCTGGACGTGTTTTTACCTGGACGTGTTTTTACCTGGACGTGTTTTACCTGGACATGTTTTACCTGGACGTGTTTTTACTGGACGTGTTTTACCTGGACGTGTTTTTACCTGGACGTGTTTTTACCTGGACGTGTTTTTACCTGGACATGTTTTACCTGGACGTGTTTTACCTGGACATGTTTTAACTGGACGTGTTTTTACTGGACATGTTTTACCTGGACATGTTTTACCTGGACGTGTTTTTACCTGGACGTGTTTTTACCTGGACGTGTTTTACCTGGACATGTTTTACCTGGACGTGTTTTTACTGGACGTGTTTTACCTGGACGTGTTTTTACCTGGACGTGTTTTTACCTGGACATGTTTTACCTGGACGTGTTTTACCTGGACATGTTTTACCTGGACGTGTTTTACCTGGACATGTTTTACCTGGACGTGTTTTACCTGGACGTGTTTTTACCTGGACGTGTTTTTACCTGGACGTGTTTTTAGCTGGACGTGTTTTACCTGCACGTGTTTTACCTGGACATGTTTTACCTGGACGTGTTTTTACCTGGACGTGTTTTTACCTGGACGTGTTTTTAGCTGGACGTGTTTTAACTGGACGTGTTTTACCTGGACATGTTTTACCTGGACATGTTTTAACTGGACGTGTTTTACCTGGACATGTTTTAACTGGACGTGTTTTACCTGGACATGTTTTACCTGGACGTGTTTTACCTGGACGTGTTTTTACCTGGACGTGTTTTTACCTGGACGTGTTTTTAGCTGGACGTGTTTTACCTGCACGTGTTTTACCTGGACATGTTTTACCTGGACGTGTTTTTACCTGGACGTGTTTTTACCTGGACGTGTTTTTAGCTGGACGTGTTTTAACTGGACGTGTTTTACCTGGACATGTTTTACCTGGACGTGTTTTTACCTGGACATGTTTTACCTGGACATGTTTTAACTGGACGTGTTTTACCTGGACATGTTTTACCTGGACGTGTTTTACCTGGACATGTTTTACCTGGACGTGTTTTACCTGGACATGTTTTACCTGGACGTGTTTTTACTGGACGTGTTTTACCTGGACATGTTTTACCTGGACGTGTTTTTACTGGACGTGTTTTACCTGGACGTGTTTTTACCTGGACGTGTTTTTACCTGGACGTGTTTTACCTGGACGTGTTTTACCTGGACGTGTTTTACGTAGACGTGTTTTACCTGGACGTGTTTTACCTGGACGTGTTTTACGTAGACGTGTTTTACCTGGACATGTTTTTACCTGGACATGTTTTTACCTGGACGTGTTTTTACCTGGACATGTTTTACCTGGACGTGTTTTTACCTGGACGTGTTTTACCTGGACATGTTTTAACTGGACGTGTTTTACCTGGACATGTTTTACCTGGACATGTTTTACCTGGACGTGTTTTAACTGGACGTGTTTTACCTGGACATGTTTTACCTGGACATGTTTTACCTGGACATGTTTTAACTGGACGTGTTTTACCTGGACATGTTTTACCTGGACATGTTTTAACAGGACGTGTTTTACCTGGACGTGTTTTTACCTGGACGTGTTTTAACTGGACGTGTTTTACCTGGACATGTTTTACCTGGACATGTTTTACCTGGACATGTTTTACCTGGACATGTTTTAACAGGACGTGTTTTACCTGGACGTGTTTTACTTGGACATGTTTTTACCTGGACATGTTTTACCTGGACGTGTTTTTACCTGGACGTGTTTTTACCTGGACGTGTTTTACCTGGACGTGTTTTACCTGGACGTGTTTTTTCCTTGACTTGTTTTACCTGGACGTGTTTTACCTGGACGTGTTTTAACTGGACGTGTTTTACCTGGACATGTTTTAACTGAACGTGTTTTACCTGGACATGTTTTAACTGGACGTGTTTTACTTGGACATGTTTTACCTGGACGTGTTTTACCTGGACGTGTTTTACCTGGACGTGTTTTTTCCTTGACTTGTTTTACCTGGACATGTTTTTACTGGACGTGTTTTTACCTGAACATGTTTTTACCGGGACGTGTTTTTACCTGGACGTGTTTTACCTGGACGTGTTTTACCTGGATGTGTTTTTACCTGGACGTGTTTTTACTGGACATGTTTTACCTGGACGTGTTTTACCTGGACGTGTTTTACCTGGACATGTTTTTACCTGGACGTGTTTTACCTGGACATGTTTTACCTGGACGTGTTTTACCTGGACATGTTTTACCTGGACGTGTTTTACCTGGACATGTTTTACCTGGACGTGTTTTACCTGGACGTGTTTTACCTGGACATGTTTTTACCTGGACGTGTTTTACCTGGACATGTTTTACCTGGACATGTTTTACCTGGACGTGTTTTACCTGGACATGTTTTTACCTGGACATGTTTTACCTGGACGTGTTTTTACCTGGACATGTTTTACCTGGACGTGTTTTTACCTGGACGTGTTTTTACCTGGACGTGTTTTACCTGGACGTGTTTTAACTGGACGTGTTTTACTTGGACATGTTTTACCTGGACGTGTTTTACCTGGACATGTTTTACCTGGACATGTTTTACCTGGACATGTTTTACCTGGACGTGTTTTACCTGGACGTGTTTTACCTGGACGTGTTTTTTCCTTGACTTGTTTTACCTGGACGTGTTTTTACCTGGACGTGTTTTAACTGGACGTGTTTTACCTGGACGTGTTTTTACCTGGACGTGTTTTACCTGGACGTGTTTTTACCTGGACATGTTTTTACCTGGACGTGTTTTACCTGGACGTGTTTTTACCTGGACATGTTTTACCTGGACATGTTTTAACTGGACGTGTTTTTACCTGGACATGTTTTACCTGGACGTGTTTTTACCTGGACATGTTTTACCTGGACGTGTTTTTACCTGGACGTGTTTTTACCTGGACATGTTTTACCTGGACATGTTTTAACTGGACGTGTTTTACTTGGACATGTTTTACCTGGACGTGTTTTACCTGGACATGTTTTACCTGGACATGTTTTACCTGGACGTGTTTTACCTGGACGTGTTTTACTTGGACATGTTTTACCTGGACGTGTTTTACCTGGACATGTTTTTACTGGACGTGTCTATACCTGGACATGTTTTAACTGGACGTGTTTTACTTGGACATGTTTTACCTGGACGTGTTTTACCTGGACATGTTTTACCTGGACGTGTTTTACCTGGACATGTTTTAACTGGACGTGTTTTACCTGGACATGTTTTACCTGGACATGTTTTTACCTGGACATGTTTTTACCTGGACATGTTTTACCTGGACATGTTTTTACCTGGACATGTTTTACCTGGACATGTTTTAACTGGACGTGTTTTACTTGGACATGTTTTACCTGGACGTGTTTTACCTGGACATGTTTTAACTGGACGTGTTTTACTTGGACATGTTTTTACCTGGACATGTTTTTACCTGGACATGTTTTACCTGGACATGTTTTACCTGGACATGTTTTACCTGGACTTGTTTTTACCTGGACGTGTTTTACCTGGACATGTTTTAACTGGACGTGTTTTACTTGGACATGTTTTACCTGGACATGTTTTACCTGGACATGTTTTACCTGGACGTGTTTTACCTGGACGTGTTTTACCTGGACGTGTTTTACCTGGACGTGTTTTACCTGGACGTGTTTTTACCTGGACGTGTTTTTACCTGGACGTGCTTTACCTGGACGTGTTTTACCTGGACGTGTTTTACCTGGACGTGTTTTACCTGGACGTGTTTTTACCTGGACATGTTTTACCTGGACATGTTTTAACTGGACGTGTTTTACCTGGACATGTTTTACCTGGACGTGTTTTACCTGGACATGTTTTACCTGGACGTGTCTATACCTGGACGTGTTTTACCTGGACGTGTTTTTACCTGGACATGTTTTTACCTGGACGTGTTTTTACCTGGACGTGTTTTACCTGGACGTGTTTTACCTGGACATGTTTTTACTGGACGTGTCTATACCTGGACGTGTTTTACCTGGACGTGTTTTTACCTGGACACGTTTTTACCTGGACATGTTTTACCTGGACGTGTTTTACCTGGACATGTTTTTACTGGACGTGTCTATACCTGGACGTGTTTTACCTGGACGTGTTTTTACCTGGACGTGTTCCACTGTCACTCAGAGGAAAGTGACACCTGTGAAACACGTCGAGGTGAAAACAACCTGTTGTGTCTAAAAAAACAGAAAAAACAAAAGAATCCAGGGCATCTGAGGAATGTGAGAGAGAGAGGAGGAGAGAGAGAGAGAGAGAGAGAGGGGGGGGACAGAGGGGAGAGAGAGAGGGAGGGAGAGAGGGGGGAGAGGGAGAGAGAGAGAGGGGGGAGAGGGAGAGAGAGCGAGAGGGTGTGTGTGTGTGTGTACAGTGTGTGTGTATGTGTGTTTGTACAGTGTGTGTGTGTACAGTGTGTGTGTGTGTATGTGTACAGTGTGTGTTTGTACAGTGTGTGTGTGTACAGTGTGTGTGTGTGTATGTGTACAGTGTGTGTTTGTACAGTGTGTGTGTGTACAGTGTGTGTGTGTGTGTAGTTTCTTTTTTAAAGTGGTGTTTTATTTCTGACAGACTCGGGTCACTGGGTCACACAGGGTTAATGTGTAACTTCATTCATAAAGACGAGTTTGAACAATGAACAGGAAATACACACCTGGAGGGGAGGGAGGAGGGGAGGGAGGAGGGGGAGGGGGGAGAGAGGGAGGGAGAAGGGGGAGGAGGGGGAGGAGGGGGGAGAGAGGGAGGGAGGAGGGGAGGAGGGGAGGAGGAGGAGGAGGGGAGGGAGGGAGGGAGGGAGGAGAGGGAGGAGGAGGAGGAGGGGGAGAGAGGGAGGGAGGAGGGGGAGGAGGGGGGAGGGGAGGGAAGAGGGGGAAACTAACCGGCTTAAAAATGTAAGATAATAATTGCAATGATAGTATATTAATAATAACAGTAACAAATATGACACGTGTGTAAAGTGGTTTTATCTTCGTAAAATGATCCAAAAGACGATCTTCCAACAAAAACATCAGCAGGAAATAAGTGAGAGAAAGAAATGTTTGTCGAGTTGCGTCTTCACTTTATAAGTTGAGCTGTGTTTTTGACACAAATGTTTATGGTAGAACGACACGTTTGAACAGAAGGACGTTCAGAGTCTGAAGCTGCGGCGGGTGAAGGGTTTGACTCTGCTGCAGAACAGATTTATCTTAAGTAAGAAGTGTCTTGCTCAGGGACAGAATGACAGAGCGGGGTTTGAACCACTGATCCTCTGGTTATGGGTCACTGTTGCACATTGTACTGCAGCACATTCCTCTGCACATACATGACCTCTGCCTGAACACGTTAAACATCCAGAGGACGGAGACGTGTTTAACCAACAACACGAGAGTCACGGACCAACTCTGAGCAGCTGCACTTTAGACGTGTTATATGTGTGTTATATGTGTGTTATATGTGTGTTATACATGTGTTATACATGTGTTATACATGTGTCATATGTGTTATACATGTGTTATACATGTGTTATACATGTGTTATACATGTGTTATACATGTGTTATACATGTGTTATACATGTGTTATACATGTGTTATACATGTGTTATACATGTGTCATATGTGTTATACATGTGTTATACATGTGTTATACATGTGTCATATGTGTTATACATGTGTTATACATGTGTTATACATGTGTTATACGTGTGTTATATGTGTGTATATGTGGGCGTGTCCTCTCTCTGTGGGTGTGAACTCTCACCTGTGGGCGTGTCCTCTCATGTGGGCGTGTCCTCTCTCATGTGGGCGTGTCCTCTCACCTGTGGGCGTGTACTCTCATGTGGGTGTATCCTCTCACCTGTGTGCGTTCCTCTCTCATGTGGGCGTGTCCTCTCATGTGGGCGTGTCCTCTCTGTTTCAGCACTGGGCGTCGCGGCGCAGGAGTTACCCTCGGCTCCTCACGGCTGTGCCGACGGCAGCTGTTACCCGGCAACAGGAAACCTTCTGATTGGTCGAGCCGTGAACCTGAGCGCCTCCTCCACCTGCGGACTGCACTCACCTGAGCCCTACTGCATCGTGAGCCACCTGCAGGTCAGAACACGCCACTGCACCTGAGCATGAGCCCCCTGCAGGTCAGAACACGCCACTGCACCTGAGCATGAGCCCCCTGCAGGTCAGAACGTGTCACTGCACCTGAGCGTGAGCCTCCTGCAGGTCAGAACGTGTCACTGCACCTGAGCCCCCTGCAGGTCAGAACCATAGACATAAAAATAGTGGACAGACGGTTGTGGCTCCGCCCCCTTTCATGATAATGCGGCTCAGTCATGGAGAATTCAAAATGGCCGCGGGTTAGCCCCCACCACTCCCCCCTCGGTGGGGAGGCGGGGGGAGGGCGACTTTGGGGCGGCCTTTTGCTGACGTACTGCTGTCGTTGTCTCTATGGTTACCGCCCACTCGTAGGTGTTTGGCTCCGCCCTGACATTTCCGGCTAGTAAAGCCCGCCTTCTTCATTAGATATGCACAAACTTTAACAAATCACAGGCTAAACCAGCCCTAAGCTAACGTGACAGAGCCGTAAGCTAACGTCACAGAGCCGTGAGCTAACGTCACAGAGCCGTGAGCTAACGTCACAGAGCCGTAAGCTAACGTCACAGAGCCGTAAGCTAACGCCACAGAGCCGTAGTTAACGCCACAGAGCCGTAAGCTAACGCCACAGAGCCGTAAGCTAACGCCACAGAGCCGTAAGCTAACGCCACAGAGCCGTAGCTAACGCCACAGAGCCGTAAGCTAACGTCCCAGAGCCAGAGCCGTAAGCTAACGTCACAGAGCCCTAAGCTAACGTCACAGAGCCGTAAGCTAACGTCACAGAGCCCTAAGCTAACGTCACAGAGCCGTAAGCTAACGTCACAGAGCCATGAGCTAACGTCACAGAGCCGTAAGCTAACGTTTGAGACCAAAGCCGTATTCTGAGCCTCAGGCTCTAAAGTAGGTTTTCAAACGTCTAACTCCCCATTGACTTGTATTGAATAAGTCTACTTCCACAGCGGCCCCTAGTGGTCAGCAGCAGATTGGAAACATGGCAGCCTACAGTGGGCGGCTCAATTTGAGCGCGGTAGCCCCGCCCACTGGTCAGAACGTGTCACTGCACCTGAGAAAACGGACTTGATTCCCTTTAAAGCGGCAACTAAAGATTCTTTTGATGTTCGACGTTAAACGATATGATCTTTATCACTTTGGTTTAGTCCAACATTTGTTCTTTTCAGACACAGTTTCTTTCAGGTGCTAAGTGTCCGTTTTATTCTTCTGTTTTGCGTTTGTTTCGTTCTCATTTGTCCGTCTGGTTCGTCTCGACAGAAGCTCCAGGTGTCTCTGTCTCTGAAAACAAACCTCCGTCTGTGGCTTTTGTTTGGTCTTTTTTCTCTCGTCCGTCGTCTCCTTCATGATTTTATTTGTCTTTCCTCTGGGGCTTTATCAGCTCTGTCAACATTAAACATTCAGGAGTCGCTCTTAAATAAACCTCTGCTGAACTGTGCCCTGAAAATGATCTTCAAATATCAAAGAAACAGACTTTTCATGAGATAAATGTTCAGTTTATTCAAGTTCATTTGAGTCTTCTTTTTATTTCATTCTTCCCATTCCCGCCCATTTTAACGTCAGTCGTTTGGTCGATTCATTGGTCATTTGCACACGACCCTTTTATGAGTCCAACTGACTTTGAAATGGACTTTAATCTGAATGAGCCGCAGACTTTGGATAAGTTCATTCTGCTTTTCATGGATAAATGTGCCGTTTACAGCACTTTCCTCGCCTCGTTTTATTCTGAAGTCCAGGATTATTTTACTGTTCATCAGTTGTTTCTATTGACCTCAGACCATCAGAGTGATCCATGACGACTGCAGCCCTCGTTTGGATCAGAGAATTACCATAAATATCATTTATCAGATAGAACTTTTATTTTCCGTTTCAGACGCTGCAGAACGTTTCAAACACTGGACTGAATCCTGTTCGGGGCAGATTTAAGCTCAGGGTCCGACTTTAACGAGGCACAAACATAAATCTGATCATTTACCACATCAGGACTCAGAGGCTTTTTATAAACTTTTTTAGAAGTTTCTGCGTCACAGACAGAAGCCACAGTCGACTCACGACGACGTCACGTGACACAATCGATTTATTTATTTAACATTTCCAAGAGGAAAAAACCCCTTGAGATGAATCATCAGGGGGTCCTCAGGTTAAACAAGTTAAACAGCAGAAGATACGACAAAGCACCATAATCATCAACAATACTCACACAAATACTCACCCTCACAGCACGTACACATATCACCCCCTCACAGACTCATTACAGTTGTACAATTAAAACTTAATAGACAGGAAAGAATACAATACCCAGCAAACAAACAGATTGATAAGGGATTCAAAAACAAGAACAAACATTTTGCAGATGAGAGTGCATTAGATCTGGACTGAGGTGATTGAGCGGACAGAGGCTCCAGTCGTGTGGGGCCTTGAACTGAAAAGAACATTTAAGTTCCTTTTTAACTCTTGGACCAGTAAAGATGGTCTGTGTGTCGTAGATTATATACAGAGCTGTGAGGTACAACATACTGATTCAAATCAATGTGGAACCAGAACGAGCTCATTTAAAGATGAACTGAAGCCACTGACACTGTGTTCAGGCTGAGAGTTTGAGCTGGACGTGTTTTACAGGGACGTCTGAGAATGAACCGACACAAACTATTGTAAGAAACATCAAGGTGGTTTAGTCAAGAGGCTGAGGAGTTCTGGTGAACAGTGTCGGCATAATCTAAGATAAGATTGGGAGCAATAATTCAGAAACTATTCTCTTCCTAACATGGATATTAAAACAATGAATTGACTGGTTCAGTACTTTTAGGCGGTAGTTGAGTTTATTTGCAGTGGATCGCACATGAGTTTTAAATGAAATGAAATGGATCAGACGTCGATCATCAGAGTCTGTCAGAGCTGGACCTGAACGAGTCAAACGTGAGGCACAAACGGCTGCTTCGTCTTTGTACTTTAGGTTCATCGAGTGTTGAGTCTGAATCAGATTCTCGCTCGACTGAACAAAGAGACACAAGTCTGACTTTAGATTTACAACAGCTTTAACGACAAGGATTCTCAAAGTTCACATTTAAACAAACATAAAGAATAAAATATGAAGCACAAACACAAACACAAACCAGCCTCTTCAGAGTCAGATGCCCTTCAGTTTGGCGTTTGTTTCGTTTGTTTCGTTTGGTTCGTGCTCCGTTTGTTCTGGATCAAACTCATTTCCAGTTCACTCAGTCTTTTCATTTGGAGCTAACGACGTGCTGCTAATCGCCACGACAACGGCTTCATTAAGAGCTGACCTGGATCTGCTTCTCACTCGATTCAGACGCAGCTCCGACGTGTCCCAGAATCCAGAGCAGATCGGACTCGGACCAGTTCAGCCCGGACTTCAGCCACGGCTCGTCAGAGTCTGGGTTAAAGTCCACGAGACTCAGAGTCGTCTGATCACGGCTTTCACTTTTACAGCCGTGAAGTGACAGTTTGTGTTTTGAAAAATAAAAGTTTAAAATGACAGGAAGTGGAGCTGAATCCCTCTGTGATGTCATCAAAGAGCGACGCGCCGTTCAAACACAGACCATTTACAGCCGGCACAGCTTTTTGAGCGTTTAAACCAGGGCTGTCCAAACTTTTTCCATCGAGGGCCACATATTGAAATATAGACCAAGTGGAGCCACAAATCAATGGTGAAACGTTCAAAAAGCTGCATTTATGTGATGTTTGAAGCTCCACCACATCTACATTCAGTCTCAGTGCCTTAATATCAGGTCTGTGTCTGTGCTGCACCTAAATGTTAGTTATTTAGGTTGGAATTGTAGAAAATCTGAAATGTGCTGTAAATAGTACTTATCAGGACAATGTGGGCCAGTTCACCAGGAAGACTAAGGGCCGAGAAGAATGGGTCTGAGGGCCGCATTTGGCCCCCGGGCCTGAGTTTGGACATGCCTGGTTTAAAGTTTAAACTGAAGGCGTCATCAGGGCTCATTATTTGTCAAGTCATAACTTTTCTGTTCCTTCTGTGGACTTTGGCCCTTGTTTTCTAAACGGTTGCCATGGCGACAGTTGTAGAAACACCTCCGTCTGTGTCATATTTACTGCTCATGTCCAACCAGGAAGTGACACCTTAAACATCACAAACTCTGTCAAACTGGAGCCAAACTGTTTAGTAAAATCTTAATGGATTTATTGAAATGTGTCGTGTGAACTTTAAAGGGCCTATGACAGGTTTAAAGGGCCTATGACAGGTTTAAAGGGCCTATGACAGGTTTAAAGGGCCTATGACAGGTTTACAGGGCCTATGACAGGTTTTTATGATTTTCTAATTTTGACTTTATTCAGTGCATTAACGCCTCTTGTAAATATAAATTGTAGTTTTACACCAATCAAGCAGCTGTTTGTGGAGAAATGTTGAAAAATCTGTTGAAAATTACAGGAAGTAAACAAACTGATGACATCACACTGTGAGACAAAGGTTAAGCATAATTTACACAAAATAAACTACTTTTTTATCCTTTAAACATTGATTCAACAAAATAAAAGTGTCACGTGTGTTTTTCTTTGTCAAATGAACAAAATCTGTGACACTGGATGAGTTTTGGCCCAGTGTACAGTGGGGTTGCTATGGTAACTTTACAACCAGGAAGTAAAATTGAAAACCTAAAAAAAAAAGCTAAACTGGGGTCAAATTTGTGAAGATTCTAGCAGAAATTGAAATATATTTATCTTAACTGCATTTTAGTTAAATGAGTCGTCCAACCGGTCATAGGCCCTTTAAACCTGTCATAGGCCCTTTAAACCTGTCATAGGCCCTTTAAACCGGTCATAGGCCCTTTAAACCTGTCATAGGCCCTTTAAACCTGTCATAGGCCCTTTAAGACCCGCCTCACAATCATCATTAACCCTTTAAACCCCTCCATGAGCTTCTGTCCTGAGCCACAGCCCGGGCCTTTAATCTGTGACAAATAAAACCCTTTACCCTTGAATATGATAAAAGTGTGAGTCATAAACATTTGAAGGTAGTTCTGTGTGACAGACCTGAGCCTTGTGCTCCAGTCGAGTGGAAACGACAGAAGTGAAGGGTTTGGTTAATTTCGGATTAAAAACACATCTAGCTGCAACTGATCGATGAGAAATGTCTGTCAAAGAACGGATCATGACCCGGTCCAAACAGACTCTGAGCCAAACAAGACGTTTTATTTCTTAGACAGAGCAGAACGGCACGAAAAACACAGGAAACGTCAACTGTGTGATTCAAATACGTCACATCTGTTTGTGTCTATTATAGTTATTAGTTTAGTTTAGCTTTTTATTCATGTTTTTGTCAGTTTTCCCTGTTTTTAGTTGTGTTCTTGTCGCTTTTAGTTGTGTTTTTTTCCGGTTTTAGTCACATTTATGTCAAGTTTTTGTCACGTTTGTCACTTTTTCATCACTTTTAGTTGTGTTCTTGTCTTTATTGTGTTTTTTTTTCTGCTTTTAGTCGCATTTATGTCATTTTTAGTTGTGTTCTTGTCTTTATTGTGGGTTTTTTTCTACTATTAGTCGAATTTTAGTCAGTTTTTGTAATTTTGTCAAGTTTTTGTCAAGTTTTTGTCATGTTTTTTATCATTTTTTGTCGCTGTTAGTTGTTTTTTTCTGCTCTTAGTCGCATTTTTGTCCGTTCTTCTTGAACACCAGGATGTTCTTCAGCTCAAACCCTCTGGAGTCACATTCTCTCTGTTTTGATGGACAGTCACTTAAGCCCCTCCCCCTCCGGGCGTCAGACACACTTCCTGCTGAACTCCTTCACTCGTTGCAGCAGAACTCCCTCCAAACACGACGTCATCGCTCTCCTTCTTCATTTGTCAAAACCGCGGTGTGTTTTTCCACTTCAGGTGAAGGTCGGGTTCAGGAGCCGCTTGGGGCAGGTTTAGGCAACGACGGGCTTTTGTCACATCAGGACGTCAAGTCTGGTCAAAGAAACATCTGAGCAGAGTGTCCGCTCTGACCTCCACTGTGTCCTCGTCTGCTGCTCGTGGCCTTCACGCTCGCTCCTCCTCCTGCTCCCCCTCCTCCTGCTCCCCCTCCTCCTCCTCCCCCTCCTCCTGCTCCCCCTCCTCCTCTGTTTCTTTGTGAGGTGAAGGTGACATAAATCCCTCTGTTCCGTCGTTGCCTGGAGGTAAATGTCATGACGTCTGCTCAGACAAATGCTCCTCTTGTTGGAGCTGCAGGGTTTGAGAAATGAACATCTGCAGCTTTAACCCGAGACTGAAACACGAGCTTTAACCCAGTCCAAGAGTCTCGTGCAGAACATGTTGAGGTCAGATCACACTTCAGACCTGGACGTGTGTCAACCCTCGACTCATAAAGGCCACTCGGTGGTTTCTTCTGTCATTTTCCCGTTTACTTCGCGCGGCTCGTGCGAGAAGTTACACAGTTTTCAAAGTTAGCGTTAGCCCCAAACATACCTGACTGAAGCCACTGGACACGTGTGATTAACACCAGAGCAGAGTTAGAAACATCACACCTGTGCAAGTGGTCTGTGTAGATTGTTAGCGTTAGCGCTAGTTACCAAAATGATCTGACATGCTAACATGCTAACAACCTAAATCTAACATCATTGTGGACAATAAAGCACAAAAACCCAGCGGGACACAACAGTTTGACCAAGAGTCTGACCTTTGACCTCCAGGAAACAACACTCCGAGTGTGACACCAACAACACTCTGAGTGTGACACCAACACTCTGAGTGTGACACCAACACTCTGAGTGTGACACCAACACTCTGAGTGTGACACCAACACTCTGAGTGTGACACCAACACTCTGAGTGTGACACAAACACTCTGAGTGTGACACCAACACTCTGAGTGTGACACCAACACTCTGAGTGTGACACCAACACTCTGAGTGTGACACCAACACTCTGAGAGTGACACCAACACTCCGAGTGTGACACCAACAACACTCTGAGTGTGACACCAACACTCTGAGTGTGACACCAACACTCTGAGTGTGACACTAACACTCCGAGTGTGACACCAACAACACTCTGAGTGTGACACCAACACTCTGAGTGTGACACCAACACTCTGAGTGTGACACTAACACTCCGAGTGTGACACCAACAACACTCTGAGTGTGACACCAACACTCCGAGTGTGACACCAACAACACTCTGAGTGTGACACCAACACTCCGAGTGTGACACAAACACTCCGAGTGTGACACAAACACTCCGAGTGTGACACAAACACTCCGAGTGTGACACAAACACTCCGAGTGTGACACAAACACTCCGAGTGTGACACCAACAACACTCTGAGTGTGACACCAACACTCCGTGTGTGACAACAACAACACTCTGAGTGTGACACCAACACTCCGAGAGTGACACCAACACTCTGAGTGTGACACCAACACTCCGAGTGTGACACCAACACTCTGAGAGTGACACCAACACTCCGAGTGTGACACCAACAACACTCTGAGTGTGACACCAACACTCCGAGTGTGACACCAACAACACTCTGAGTGTGACACCAACACTCCGAGAGTGACACCAACACTCTGAGTGTGACACCAACACTCTGAGTGTGACACCAACACTCTGAGTGTGACACCAACACTCCGAGTGTGACACCAACACTCTGAGTGTGACACCAACACTCTGAGAGTGACACCAACACTCCGAGTGTGACACCAACACTCTGAGTGTGACACCAACACTCCGAGTGTGACACCAACACTCTGAGTGTGACACCAACACTCTGAGTGTGACACCAACACTCTGAGTGTGACACCAACACTCTGAGTGTTATATCTACAGCTGGATTCAAATGAATGGACAGAGTGTTTACATAAGTTACACAGCAGCGACAGAGTCTTTATCGTCCAACACTGGGCGGGAGTTAAACCTCCACCGACTGAAGAGGGCGCTATTTATTTTTTATATTTGACTTTCTCCCGGTGTCACAGGAGCTTCTGTGTCAAAGGTCATGAGGCTTTACACCTTTACTTTCACTTTCACTTGAAGCGTCTGGTCTTTCATTTTCAGGATCGATAAAGTACTCAACACTGAACAGATGTTTAATAAATAAAAGTGAGAGTTAACTCTGAGGTGTTAACTCTGAGGTGTTAACTCTGAGGTGTTAACTCTGAGGTGTTAACTCTGAGATGTTAACTCTGAGGTGTTAACTCTGAGGTGTTAACTCTGAGGTGTTAACTCTGAGGTGTTAACTCTGAGGTGTTAACTCTGAGGTGTTAACTCTGAGGTGTTTCCTCAGGAGTCGGACAAATGCTTCGAGTGCGACTCTCGTTCTCCGTTCAACAAGAACAGCCACCACATCGAGAACGTGATCTACCTGACGGACCGCGCCGGAGAGCACTCCTGGTGGCAGTCGGTCAACGGTACGAGAACCTCAGCTCCTGATGTTTAGCTCCTGATGTTTAGCTCCTGATGTTTAGCTCCTGATGTTTAGCTCCTGATGTTTAGCTCCTGATGTTTGTGCCGCTCTTTTCTTAAACTCTGGCTCTTTTTTCAGGAGAAGAGAACGTGAGCCTCCGGCTGAACCTGGAGGCCGAGTTCCACTTCACTCACCTCATCATCAAGTTCAAGGTCGAACGGTCAATCTGCTTTGACCAAAGGGTTTTAAACCAGGACTGAACCAGGTCTAAACCAGGTCTAAACCAGGTCTAAACCAAGACTAATCTAGGTCTAATACAGATTTGTGTGCACGTGTTCCTGTCGTGTTCTCATCATGTTCTCCTCGTGTTCTCGTCGTGTTCTCCTCATGTTCTCCTCATGTTCTCGTCGTGTTCTCCTCATGTTCTCCTCGTGTTCTCCTCGTGTTCTCGTCGTGTTCTCGTCGTGTTCTTGTCGTGTTCCTGCCGTGTTCCTGTCGTGTTCTCGTCGTGTTCTCATCATGTTCTCCTCATGTTCTCCTCATGTTCTCGTCGTGTTCTCCTCATGTTCTCCTCATGTTCTCCTCATGTTCTCCTCATGTTCTCCTCGTGTTCTCCTCATGTTCTCCTCATGTTCTCCTCATGTTCTCGTCGTGTTCTCCTCATGTTCTCCTCATGTTCTCCTCATGTTCTCATCATGTTCTCCTCATGTTCTCGTCGTGTTCCTGTCGTGTTCTCCTCATGTTCTCCTCATGTTCTCGTCGTGTTCCTGTCGTGTTCTCCTCGTGTTCTCGTCGTCTTCTCCTCATGTTCTTGTCGTCTTCTCCTCATGTTCTTGTCGTGTTCTCGTCGTGTTCTCCTCGTGTTCTTGTCGTCTTCTCCTCATGTTCTTGTCGTGTTCTCGTCGTGTTCCTGTCCTGTTCCTGTCGTGTTCCTGTCATGTTCCTGCTCTCGGGCTCAGACTTGTCCTGAATTCCTTCCTCGTGCTGTAGGTTGTTGTTGGGACATAAAGCTCTGATACAAATCTGAAATCTAAGGTTTACATAACGAGCTCAGGAGGAACCTGTGGCCTCCTTTAACCTTTGACCTCGGGTTTCTTCTGCTCTCGGCTGTTTGTGAAACCAAAATAATCCCCTGGAGCTGGAGCTGAGTCCGTCGCACACATTGTGTTGTTTTTCTGACCTTCAGCTGCACTTTGTCTCAAACAGACGACTCTGTGGTCGTTATCAGAGTCATGACTGAAGCACATTCAGTTTGAAACTATTTACAAAGTCACACAAGTCAGTCACACAAGTGTACAACAGTTTAACAAAGTCTCAAACTGTAGGGAAATGTGCTCTGAAGTTAGTCCTGGTGTAGTCCTGGTTTAGTCCTGGTTCAGTCCTGGTTTAGTCCTGGTTTAGTCCTGGTTTAGTCCTGGTTTAGTCCTGGTTTAGTCCTGGTTTAGTCCTGGTTTAGAGCTGGTTTAGTCCTGGTTTAATCCTGGTTTAGAGCTGGTTTAGTCCTGGTTTAGACCTGGTTTAGTCCTGGTTTAGACCTGGTTTAGATTAGTCCTAGTCCTGGTTTAGTCCTGGTCCTAGTCTTGGTGTAGTCCGGTCCCGGTGCAGTCCGGTCTTAGTCCCGGCTCTGGCCCCGGTCCTAGTCCTGGTCCTAGTCCTGGTCCTAGTCCCGGTCCTAGTCCCGGTCCTGGTCCTAGTCCTAGTCCTAGTCCTAGTCCCGGTCCTAGTCCTAGTCCCGGTCCTGGTCCTAGTCCTGGTCCTAGTCCCGGTCCTAGTCCTAGTCCTGGTCCTAGTCTCTGCTTGCCTCGGTTCTAGTCTCTGGTCCTAGTCCCGGGTCCTAGTCTCGATTCCTAGTCTCTGTCCTAGTCCCGGTCCCTAGTCTCCGGTCCTAGTTCTGGTCTCTGGTTCTAGTCCCGGTCCTGGTTCTAGTCTCTGGTCTCTAGTTCTGTTCTCTGGTTCTAGTTCTTGGTCTCTGGTCTCGGTTCTAGTCTCAAGGTTCTAGGTCTGTTCTAGTTCTGTCTCTGGTTCCCGGTTCAGTTCTTAGTCTCTGTCTCCTAACTAGTCTCTGGGTTCCTAGTCTCAAGCTCAAGCTTAGCCTTCTCTGGTTCTAGTCTCTGGTTCTAGTCTCTGTTCTAGTCTCTAGTCTCTGGTCTCCTGGTTCTAGTCTCAAGCTTGGTTCTCGGTTCTGGTCTCTGGTCTCTGGTCCTGGTCTCAAGTTCTGGTTCCTAGTTCTGGTCTGCCCTAGTTCTGGTTCTAGTCTCTGCCTGGTCTTGTCTCTGCCTGGTCTCTAGTCTCTGGTTCTAGTCTCTGGTCTCTAGTTCTGGTCCTAGTCTCTGGTCCTAGTCTCGGTCCTAGTTCCCGGTTCTTGGTCCTAGTCCCGGTCCTGGTCTCTAGTCTCAAGCTCTGGGTCTCTAGTCTCTAGTCTCTAGTCTCTAGTCTCTAGTCTCTAGTCTCTAGTCTCTAGTCTCTAGTCTCTAGTCTCTAGTCTCTAGTCTCTAGTCCTAGTCCCGGTCTCTAGTTCTGGTCCTGGTCTCTGGTCTAGTCCCGGCTCTGGTCCTAGTCTCTGGTCTCTAGTTCTGGTCTCTAGTCTCTAGTCTCTAGGTTCCTAGTCTCTGGTCTCTAGTCTCAAGCTTGCTCGGTCTCTGGTTCTAGTCTCTGGTCCCTAGTCTCGGTCCGAGTCTCTGGTCTAGTCTCTAGTCTCAAGCTCTGCCTCGGTCTCTAGTCTCTAGTCTCTGGTCTCTAGTCTCTGGTCTCTAGTCTCTGGTCTCTAGTCTCTAGTCTCTAGTCTCTAGTCTCTAGTCTCTAGTCTCTAGTCTCTAGTCTCTAGTCTCTAGTCTCTAGTCTCGGTCCTGGTCTCTAGTCTCTAGTCTCTAGTCTCTAGTCTCTAGTCTCTAGTCTCTAGTCTCTAGTCTCTAGTCTCTAGTCTCTAGTCTCTAGTCTCTAGTCTCTGGTCTTAGTCTCTGGTTCTAGTCCTAGTTCTAGTCTCTGGTTCTAGTTCTAGTCTCTGCTGGTCTTAGTTCTGGTCTCTAGTCTCTGGTCTCTAGTCTCTGGTCTCTAGTTCTGGTTCTAGTCTCGTTCTGGTCTAGTCTGGTTCTAGTCTCTGGTCTCTAGTTCTGGTCTCTTGTCTCTGGTCTCTGGTCTCTGGTCTCTAGTCTCTAGTCTCTAGTCTCTAGTCTCTAGTCTCTAGTCTCTAGTCTCTAGTCTCTAGTCTCTAGTCTCTAGTCTCTAGTCTCTAGTCTCTAGTCTCTAGTCTCTAGTCTCTAGTCTCTAGTCTCTGCCTGGTTCTAGTCTCTGGTCCTAGTTCTGGTCCTGGTCTAGTCTCTGGTCTCTAGTCCTGGTTCTAGTTCTGGTCCTAGTCTAGTCTCGGTTCTAGTCGGTCTAGTCTCTAGTCCTGGTCTCTAGTCTCTGGTTCTAGTCTCTGGTCTCTAGTCTCTGGTCTAGTCTCTGGTTCTAGTTCTAGTCTCTAGTCTCTGGTCCTAGTTCTGGTCTCTAGTCTCTGCCTGGTTCCCGTTCTAGTCTCTGGGTCTCTAGTCTCTGGTCTGGTCCTAGTCTGCTCTGGTCTCTAGTCTCTGGTTCTAGTCTCTGGTCTCTAGGTCTCTGGTTCTAGTCTCTGGTTCTAGTCTCTAGTCTCTAGTCTCTGGTCTCTGGTCTCTGGTCTCTAGTTCTGCCTGGTCTCTAGTCTCTAGTTCTGGTTCTAGTTCTGGTTCTAGTCTCTGGTCTCTAGTCTCTGGTCTCTAGTCTCTGGTCTCTAGTTCTGGTTCTAGTCTCTGGTCTCTAGTTCTGGTCCTAGTCTCTGGTTCTAGTCTCTGGTCTCTAGTCTCAAGCTGTTCTTAGGTTCTGCTCCTGGTCTCTAGTCTCTGGTCTCTAGTCTCTGGTTCTAGTTCTGGTTCTAGTCTCTGCCTGGTTCTAGTTCTAGTCTCTAGTCTTGGTCTCTGGTCTCTAGTTCTAGTCTCTAGTCCTGGTCTCTAGTTCCCGGTTTGCTCTGGTCTCTAGTCCTGGTTCTGTCCCTAGTCTCTGGTCTCTAGTTCTAGGTTCTAGTTCTAGTCTCAAGCTTCCTGCTCTGCTCTCTGGTCTCTGGTCTCTAGTCTCTGGTCTCTAGTCTCTGGTTCTAGTCTCTGGTCTCTAGTCCCGGTCTGGTCCTAGTCTCTGGTCCTAGTCCCGGTCCTGGTCTCTAGTCCTGGTCCTAGTCTCTGGTCCTAGTCCTGGTCTCTAGTTCTGGTCCTAGTCCTGGTCTGGTCTCTAGTCCTGGTCCTAGTCTCTAGTCTCTGGTCTCTAGTCCTGGCTCTGCCCTGGTCCTAGTCTCTGGTTCTAGTTCTGGTCTCTGGTCTAGTCCTAGTCCTAGTCCTGGTCTAGTTCTGTCTCCCGGTCCTGGTCTAGTCGGTCCTAGTCCTGGTCTAGTCTCTGGTCTAGTCTAGTTCTGTGCTCTGGCCCCGGTCCTAGTCTGGTCTAGTCTCTGGTCCTAGTCCTGGTCTCTAGTTCTGGTTCTAGTCTCTGGTTCTAGTCCTGGTCCTAGTTCTGGTTCCTGGTTCTAGTCTCGGTCTCTGTTCTGGTCCTTGGCCTGGGTTCTAGTCCTAGTCCTGGTCTCTAGTCTAGTCTCGGTCTCTAGTCCCGGTCCTGGTCTCTGGTCCTAGTCTCTGGTCTCTAGTCCTGGTCTAGTTCCTGGTCTAGTCTCTGGTCTCTAGTCTGGTCTAGTTCTGGTCTAGTCTCAAGGTCTAGTTCTGGTCTCTAGTCTCTGGAGCCTGGTCTCTAGTCCTGGTCTCTAGTTCTAGTTCTAGTCTCTGGTCTGGCCTCTCTCTGGTTCTAGTTCTAGTTCCCGGGTTCTAGTTCTGGTTCTAGTTCCGGTCAAGTCTGGCCTCGGTCTCTGGTCTCTAGTTCTAGTCTCTGGTCTCTGGTTCTGGTCCTAGTTCTGGTTCTAGTTCTGGTTCTAGTCTCTGGTCTCTAGTCTAGTTCTAGTCTGGTTCTGGTCTCTGGTTCTAGTCTCAAGTTCTGCCTAGTCTTAGTCTCTGGTTCTAGTTCCTGGTTCTAGTCTCTGGTTCTAGTCTCTAGTTCGGCTCTGGCTCTGGTCCTGGTCTCTAGTTCTGGTCTCTAGTCTCTGGTTCTAGTCCTGGTTCTAGTCCTAGTCTCGCTTGCCTCTGCTCTGGGTTCTAGTCTAGTCTCTGGTTCTAGTCTCTGGTCTCTAGTTCTGGTTCTAGTCTCTGGTTCTAGTCTCTGGTCTCTAGTCTCTAGTCTCTAGTCTCCTGTCCTGTCTCTAGTCTCTGCCTGTTCCTAGTCTCTGGTTCTGGTCCTGTTCTAGTCCCGGTCCTAGTCTCTGGTTCTAGTCTCTGGTCTCTAGTCCTGGTCTCTAGTCCTGGTCTCTAGTCCTGGTTCTGGTCTAGTCTCTGGTCTCTAGTCTCTAGTCCTAGTTCTGGTCTCTAGTCTAGTCCCGGCTTCTGGCCCTGGTCTAGTCTCTGGTTCTAGTCTCTGGTCTCTAGTTCTAGTCTCAGGCTCTGGCCCTCGGTCTCTAGTCCTGGTCCTAGTCTCTGGTCTCTAGTCTCTGGTCTCTAGTCTCTGGTTCTAGTCTGGCTCTGGCCCCGGTCCCTAGTCTCTGGTCCTAGTTCTGGTTCTAGTCTAGTCTAGTTCTGGTCCTAGTCTCTGGTCTAGTCTCTGCTCTGGTCTAGTCTGGTCCTAGTCCCGGTCCTGGTCTCTAGTCCTGGTCTCTAGTCTCTGGTTCTAGTCTCTGGTTCTAGTCTCTAGTCCTCGGTCTCTGGCCCTCGGTCTCTGGTCTAGTCTCTAGTCCTGGTCTAGTTCTGGTCTAGTCTCTGGTTCTAGTCCTGGTCTCTAGTCTCTGGTCCTAGTCTCTAGTCTCTAGTCCTGGTCTCTAGTCTCTGGTCCTAGTCCCGGCCTGGTCTAGTCTCTAGTCTCTGGTCTCTAGTTCCTGGTCTCTAGTTCCTGGTCTCTAGTCTCTGGTCTCTAGTCTCTGGTTCTAGTCTCTGGTTCTAGTCTCTGGTTCTAGTCTCTAGTCTCTAGTCCTGGTTCTAGTTCTGGTTCTAGTCTCTGGTCTGGTTCTAGTTCTAGTTCCTGGTCTCTAGTCTCTGGTTCTAGTTCCTGGTCTCTAGTCTCTGGTTCTAGTCTCTGGTCCTAGTTCTGGTTCTAGTCCTGGTCTCTAGTCCTGGTTCTAGTTCTGGTCCTAGTCTCTGGTCTAGTCTCTGGTCTCTAGTCTCTGGCTCTGGTCTAGTCCTGGTTCTAGTTCCTGGTCTCTAGTCTCTGTTCTAGTCTCTAGTTCTAGTCTAGTTCCTGTCTCGTTCTGGTCTAGTCTCTGGTCTCTAGTCTCTGGTTCTAGTCTCTGGTTCTAGTTCCTGGTTCTAGTCTGGTCTAGTCTCTGGTCTTAGTCTCTGGTTCTAGTTCTAGTCTCTGGTTCTAGTCTCTGGTCTCTAGTCTCTGGTCTCTAGTTCTGGTCTCTAGTCTCTGGTTCTAGTCTCTGTCCTGGTCTAGTCCTGGTTCTAGTCTCTGGTCTCTGGTCTTAGTTCCTGGTTCTAGTTCTGGTCCTAGTCTCTGGTTCTAGTTCTGGTTCTAGTCTCTGGTCCTGGTTCTAGTCTCTGGTTCTAGTCTCTGGTCCTAGTCTCAAGCTCTCTGGTCCCTAGTCTCTGGTCTCTAGTCCTGGTCTCTGGTCTCTAGTCTCTAGTCTCTAGTCTCTGGTCTCTAGTCTCAAGCTCTGGTCTCTGGTTCTAGTCTCTAGTCTCTGTCCTCTAGTTCGGTTCTAGTTCTGGTCTCTAGTTCTAGTCTCAAGCTTGCCTAGTTCTGGTCTCTGGTCCTAGTTCTGGTCTCTAGTTCTGGTCTAGTCTCTGGTCTCTAGTCTCTGGTCTGGTCTCTGGTCTCTAGTCTCTGGTCTCTAGTTCCTGGTCTAGTTCTGTCTCTGGTCTGGTCTCTAGTTCTGCTCTCTCTTGCCTCGGTCTCTAGTTCTAGTTCTGGTTCTCTCTCTAGTTCTGGTCTCTAGTCTCTAGTCTCCTGGTCTCTAGTCTCTGGGTTCCTGTCTGGTTCTGGTCTCTGGTCTTAGTCTCTGGGTTCTAGTCTCCTGGTTCTAGTTCTGGTCTCTAGTCTCTGGTCTCTAGTTCTGGTCTTAGTCTCTGGTCTAGTCTCTGGGTTCTAGTTCCTGCCTGGTCTCTAGTCTCTGGTCTTAGTTCTAGTCTCTGGTCTCTAGTTCCTGGGTCTCAGTTCTGGTTCTAGTTCTAGTTCTAGTTCTGCCCTAGTCTGTTCTGGTCTCTAGTCTCTAGTTCTAGTCTCTGGTTCTAGTCTCTAGTCTCTGTTCCTGGTTCTGGTCTCTGGTCTGTCTAGTCTCTAGTCTCTGGTTCTAGTTCCTGGTCTCTAGTTCTTCTAGTCTTGGTCTTAGTTCTAGTCTCTGGTCTCTGTCTCTGGTCTCTGGTCTTAGTCCTGCTTGGTTCCTAGTCTTAGTTCTTAGTCTCTGGTCTCTAGTCTCTGGTTCCTAGTCTCTAGTTCTGCTTCTGGTCCTGGTTCTAGTTCTGGTCTCTAGTCTTCTGGTCCTAGTCCTGGTCCCTTGCAGACCTTCCGTCCCGCCGCGATGATCATCGAGCGCTCCTCAGACTTCGGGCGGAGCTGGAGGTCGTATCGATACTTCGCTCAGAACTGCTCCAGGACCTTCCCCCAGGTCCAGCCCCTCGCCCTGAGGCACATCAACGACGTGGTGTGTGAGGAGCGCTACTCGGACATCGAACCCTCCACCGACGGAGAGGTGAGGCATGGGGGAGACACGGGGGAGACGGGGGGAGACGGGGGACACAGGGGGGAGAGACACAGGAGAGAGACACAGGGGAGACATGAGGCACATCAACGACGTGGTGTGTGAGGAGCGCTACTCGGACATCGAGCCCTCCACCGACAGAGAGGTGAGGCAGGGGGGAGACAGGGGGGAGACAGGGGGGACGCAGAGGAGACACAGGACACACGAGACACACAGGACTGAGTTCAGAGACACGGGACAGTTCAAAGTGCACACACGGGACAGTTCAAAGTGCACACACGGGACAGTTCAAAGTGCACACACGGGACAGTTCAAAGTGCACACACGGGACGTCTGTCTGAGGTGACACCGTTGTTGTTGCAGGTCATCTACAAAGTGCTGGACCCGGCGATCCACGTGAAGGACCCGTACGGCCTGGACATACAAGGTGCCCGTCTGAGGTTGGACCTGTCCCGTGTCCCGTGTGGTGTCTGTGACTAAAGCGCTGTCCCCCTCCAGAGCTGCTGCGGATCACAAACCTGCGCGTGAACCTGACCAAGCTCAACACTCTGGGGGACGACCTGCTGGACCGGCGCTCGGACGTCCTGCAGAAGTATTACTACGCCATCAAGGAGCTGGTGGTGCGGGGGAGCTGCTTCTGCTACGGCCACGCCTCCGAGTGCGCCCCGGTGCCCGGAGTGAGCGCCCGGGAGCCCGGCATGGTGAGGGAGGGCATCCGGGACGATCTGAGGGACACAGGGAGCCGGGCGTGTGGGGGAGGGCATCTGAGGCACAGGGAGCAGGGAGTGTGGGGGAGGGCATCTGAGGCACAGGGAGCCCGGCATGGTGAGGGAGGGCATCCGGGACGATCTGAGGCACACAGGGGGGAGGGCGGGCATCTGACACACAGGGAGCCGGGCGTGTGAGGGAGGGCATCTGAGGCACAGAGAGCCGGTTGTGTGAGGGAGGGCATCCGGGACACTCTGAGGCACACAGGGAGCAGGGCGTGAGAGGGAGGGCATCTGAGACACAGGGAGTGTGAGGGAGGGCATCCGGCACGATCTGAAGCACACAGGGAGCCCGGCATGGTGAGGGAGGGCATCTGAGGCACAGGGAGCAGGGCGTGTGAGGGAGGGCATCTGAGGCACAGAGAGCCGGTTGTGTGAGGGAGGGCATCTGAGGCACAGGGAGCAGGGAGTGTGAGGGAGGGCATCTGAGGCACAGGGAGCAGGGAGTGTGAGGGAGGGCATCTGACACACAGGGCGTGTGAGGGAGGGCATCTGAGGCACAGGACGTGTGAGGGAGGGCATCCGGCACGATCTGACGGTCTCTGTGACAGATTCAACGACACATTTGACTGAATCATGTTGATTCTGATTCAGATTTAAACCTTCGTCCAGTTTGTATAAAGTTTATGACGTCACTTCCTGTTGAACGCGACACAAATATGACACGACTGTTACCATAGCAACCAGACTGTGCTCTCTCTCTGTGCTCTCTCTCTCTGTGCTCTCTCTCTGTGTGCTCTCTCTCTGTGCTCTCTCTCTCTGTGCTCTCTCTCTGTGCTCTCCCTCTGTGCTCTCTCTCTGTGCTCTCTCTCTGTGCTCTCTCTCTGTGCTCTCTCTCTGTGCTCTCTCTCTGTGCTCTCCCTCTGTGCTCTCTCTCTGTGCTCTCTCTCTCTGTGCTCTCTCTCTGTGCTCTCTCTCTGTGCTCTCTCTCTGTGCTCTCTCTCTGTGCTCTCTCTCTGTGCTCTCTCTCTGTGCTCTCTCTCTGTGCTCTCTCTCTGTGCTCTCTCTCTGTGCTCTCTCTCTGTGCTCTCTCTCTGTGCTCTCTCTCTGTGCTCTCCCTCTGTGCTCTCTCTCTGTGCTCTCCCTCTGTGCTCTCTCTCTGTGCTCTCCCTCTGTGCTCTCTCTCTGTGCTCTCTCTCTGTGCTCTCTCTCTCTGTGCTCTCTCTCTGTGCTCTCCCTCTGTGCTCTCTCTCTGTGCTCTCCCTCTGTGCTCTCTCTCTGTGCTCTCCCTCTGTGCTCTCTCTCTGTGCTCTCTCTCTCTGTGCTCTCCCTCTGTGCTCTCTCTCTGTGCTCTCCCTCTGTGCTCTCCCTCTGTGCTCTCAGATTCACGGTCGTTGTGTTTGTAAACACAACACTGAGGGCCTGAACTGTGAACGCTGCAGAGACTTTCACCACGACCTGCCGTGGAGCCCGGCAGAGGCCGACGACCCCCACACCTGCAGAGGTAAGCCCCGCCCCCCAATACACCAGAGACACACCTGAGACACACCTGAGACACACCTGAGACACACCAGAGACATACCTGAGATACACCTGAGACACACCTGAGACACACCTGATACACACCTGAGATACACCTGAGATACAATACACCTGAGACACACCTGAGACACACCTGAGACACACCTGAGACACACCTGATACACACCTGAGATACACCTGAGATACAATACACCTGAGACACACCTGAGACACACCTGAGACACACCTGATACACACCTGAGACACACCTGAGATACACCTGAGACACACCTGAGACACACCTGAGACACACCTGATACACACCTGAGATACACCTGAGATACAATACACCTGAGACACACCTGAGACACACCTGAGATACACCTGAGACACCTGAGATACACCTGAGACACACCTGAGACACACCTGAGACACACCTGAGACACACCTGAGACACACCTGAGACACACCTGATACACACCTGAGATACAATACACCTGAGACACACCTTAGACACACCTGAGACACACCTGAGACACACCTGAGACACACATGAAAGACACCTTAGATACACCTGAGACACCTTAGATACACCTGAGACACCTGAGATACATCAGAGACATACCTGAGATACACCTGAGATACGCCTGAGATACACCTGAGACACACCTGAGATACACCTGAGACACACCTGAGATACACCAGAGACACACCTGAGACACACCTGAGACACGCCTGATACACACCTGAGACACACCTGAGATACACCTGAGACACACCTGAGACACACCTGAGATACACCTGAGACACACCTGAGACACACCTGAGATACACCTGAGACACACCAGAGACACACCAGAGACACACCTGAGATACACCAGAGACACACCAGAGACACACCTGAGACACACCAGAGACACACCAGAGACACACCAGAGATACACCTGAGACACGCCTGAGATACACCTGAGATACACCAGAGACACACCTGAGACACACCTGAGACACACCTGAGACACACCAGAGACACACCTGAGACACACCTGAGATACACCAGAGACACACCTGAGACACACCAGAGACACACCTGAGACACCTGAGATACACCTGAGATACACCTGAGATACACCTGAGACACACCTGAGACACACCTGAGACACACCTGAGATACACCTGAGATACACCTGAGACACACCTGAGACACACCTGAGACACACCAGAGACACACCTGAGACACACCTGAGACACACCTGAGACACACCTGAGACACACCTGAGACACACCTGAGACACACCTGAGACACACCAGAGACACACCTGAGATACACCAGAGACACACCTGAGACACACCAGAGACACACCTGAGACACACCTGAGATACACCTGAGACACACCTGAGACACACCTGAGACACACCTGAGACACACCTGAGAGTTAACTGATTTCTTCCTCTATTTTTCTTTAGTTTGTGAGCAAAGTAGATGTGACTGAACAGAGACCTGTTGTGTTCCAGAGTGCGAGTGCCATGGCCACGCCTCCAGCTGTCACTTCGACATGGCGGTTTACTTGGCCACAGGAAACAGCAGCGGAGGAGTGTGTGACCTGTGTCTGCACAACACTATGGGCCGCAACTGTGAGAGCTGCAGACCCTTCTACTATAAAGACCCCCAACGAGACCTGAGGGACCCCCAGGTCTGCACACGTGAGTGTTATCTACATACACTGTACACGTGACACTGTACACGTGAGTGTTATCTACATACACTGTACACGTGTTATCTACATACACTGTACACGTGACACTGCACACGTGAGTGTTATCTACATACACTGTACACGTGACACTGTACACGTGAGTGTTATCTACATACACTGTACACGTGTTATCTACATACACTGTACACGTGACACTGCACACGTGAGTGTTATCTACATACACTGCACACGTGAGTGTTATCATTAAATACTTGAGAGTTCTTGTGTCAAACTGTCCTTTTTGAAGGTTAAAAACACTCGGGGACAGAACACGTCTCTGAGGGCCTCCTCTCACACGTCAGAGTCGAATCGTTCTCTTGTTGAATCTGTTTCTTGACCTTCAGGAGGTGAATCTTGAGGCTCGTGGTTCAGTTTTCTCGACACAGATTTGCCTTTGGATTATTATTATTATTACTTTCCAGTTTCAAGAGAGACTGCAAATTAAAGCTTCCTTAAAATATTTTTACCATGTCATATTTTCAAATAAATGAGGCGTAAAAAAGGCCCAAGTGTCACATATTTCGGACGCAAAACTGACAATGAACAGAAGCTTCATGACATTTAGACACAAAAGAATCAACGGAGGAGATTTTACTGGAAACTGTTAAACTGAAAATTAGTGTCAAGTTTACAACGCTGCTTCGTTGTTTTTTGAGCTGAAGCTTCAATAAAGTCGACGTGACACACGTGACACACGCGACACACGTGACACACGCGACACACGTGACACACGTGACACACGTGACACACGTGACACACGTGTGTCCAGTTTGTTCGGAGCAGACGGGACTTTGCTGTTTCCAGGTCAAAGTTTGAGTGACTTTTGTCTCAAAGTGTCTCTGAAAAAAATGTTTCTTACCATGTCTCCTGTCTCCCCCCCCCCCGCCTCCCTCTCTCTCCTCCTGCCCCCCCCCTCCCCCAGCGTGTGACTGTGACCCAGTCGGCTCTCTGGAGGGCGGTGTGTGTGACAGTCACACAGACCTGGACCTGGGGCAGATCTCGGGTCAGTGTCGTTGCAAAACCAACGTCCGAGGCCTGAGGTGTGACTCCTGCAAAGACGGGTTCTACGGCCTGAGCCTGAGCGACCCGCAGGGCTGCCAGGGTGAGTGGGAGGGCATCAGGGTGTGTGGGAGGGCATCAGGGTGTGTGGGAGGGCATCAGGGTGTGTGGGAGGGCATCAGGGTGTGTGGGAGGGCATCAGGGTGTGTGGGAGGGCATCAGGGTGTGCCAGGGTGAGTGGGAGGGCATCAGGGCGTGTGGGAGGGCATCAGGGTGTGTGGGAGGGCATCAGGGCGTGTGGGAGGGCATCAGGGCGTGTGGGAGGGCATCAGGGTGTGCCAGGGTGAGTGGGAGGGCATCAGGGCGTGTGGGAGGGCATCAGGGTGTGTGGGAGGGCATCATGGTGTGTGGGAGGACATCAGGGCGTGTGGGAGGGCATCAGGGTGTGTGGGAGGGCATCATGGTGTGTGGGAGGGCATCAGGGTGTGTGGGAGGGCATCAGGGCGTGTGGGAGGGCATCAGGGTGTGTGGGAGGGCATCAGGGTGTGTGGGAGGGCATCAGGGCGTGTGGGAGGGCATCAGGGCGTGTGGGAGGGCATCATGGTGTGTGGGAGGGCATCAGGGTGTGTGGGAGGGCATCTGGGTGTGTGGGAGGGCATCAGGGTGTGCCAGGGTGAGTGGGAGGGCATCAGGGTGTGTGGGAGGGCATCAGGGTGTGTGGGAGGGCATCAGGGTGTGCCAGGGTGAGTGGGGGGGCATCATGGTGTGTGGGAGGACATCAGGGTGAGTGGGAGGGCATCAGGGTGAGTGGGAGGGCATCAGGGCGAGTGGGAGGGCATCAGGGGCGTGTGGGAGGGCATCAGGGCGTGTGGGAGGGCATCAGGGCGTGTGGGAGGGCATCAGGGGCGTGTGGGAGGGCATCAGGGCGTGTGGGAGGGCATCATGGTGAGTGGGAGGGCATCAGGGGGTGTGGGAGGGCATCATGGTGAGTGGGAGGGCATCAGGGCGTGTGGGAGGGCATCATGGTGAGTGGGAGGGCATCAGGGGCGTGTGGGAGGGCATCAGGGCGTGTGGGAGGGCATCAGGGTGAGTGGGAGGGCATCAGGGGCGTGTGGGAGGGCATCAGGGTGAGTGGGAGGGCATCAGGGGCGTGTGGGAGGGCATCAGGGCGTGTGGGAGGGCATCAGGGCGTGTGGGAGGGCATCAGGGCGTGTGGGAGGGCATCAGGGTGTGGGAGGGCATCAGGGTGTGTGGGAGGGCATCAGGGCGTGTGGGAGGGCATCAGGGTGTGTGGGGGGGCATCAGGGTGTGCCAGGGTGAGTGGGAGGGCATCAGGGTGAGTGGGAGGGCATCAGGGTGAGTGGGAGGGCATCAGGGCGTGTGGGAGGGCATCAGGGGCGTGTGGGAGGGCATCAGGGTGAGTGGGAGGGCATCAGGGCGTGTGGGAGGGCATCAGGGGCGTGTGGGAGGGCATCAGGGGGTGTGGGGGGGCATCAGGGGCGTGTGGGAGGGCATCAGGGTGTGTGGGAGGGCATCAGGGTGTGCCAGGGTGAGTGGGAGGGCCTCAGGGTGTGTGGGAGGGCATCAGGGTGTGCCAGCCATAGACATAAATAATAATGGACAGACTGTCGTCGCTCCGCCCCCTTTCATGAAAATACGGCTCAGTCATGGAGAATTCAAAATGGCCGCGGGTTAGGGGCGTGTGGGAGGGCATCAGGGCGTGTGGGAGGGCATCAGGGCGTGTGGGAGGGCATCAGGGCGTGTGGGAGGGCATCAGGGCGTGTGGGAGGGCATCAGGGCGTGTGGGAGGGCATCACGGCGTGTGGGAGGGCATCAGGGCGTGTGGGAGGGCATCAGGGCGTGTGGGAGGGCATCAGGGCGTGTGGGAGGGCATCAGGGCGTGTGGGAGGGCATCAGGGTGAGTGGGAGGGCCTCAGGGTGTGTGGGAGGGCATCAGGGCGTGTGGGAGGGCCTCAGGGTGTGTGGGAGGGCATCAGGGCGTGTGGGAGGGCATCAGGGCGTGTGGGAGGGCCTCAGGGTGTGTGGGAGGGCATCAGGGTGTGCCAGCGTGAGTGTGGGAGGGCATCAGGGCGTGGGGGGGTGAGTGTGGGGGGTAAGTCTGGGGGGTGAGTGTGGGAGGGCACCTGGCTCTCTCATGTCTCTGGGGGTGAGTGTGGGAGGGCCCCTGGCTCTCTCTCATGCCTCTGGGGGTGAGTCTATGGGTGAGTCTGGGGGTGAGTGTGGGAGGGCCCCTGTCTCCCTCTCAGGGGGTGAGTGTGGGGGTGAGTGTGGGAGGGCCTCTGTCTCCCTCTCAGGGGGTGAGTGTGGGAGGGCACCTGTCTCCCTCTCATGCCTCTGTGGGTGAGTGTGGGGGCCCCTGTCTCCCCCTCATGCCTCTGTGGGTGAGTGTGGGGGCCCCTGTCTCCCTCTCATGCCTCTGTGGGTGAGTGTGGGAGGGCCCCTGTCTCCCCCTCAGGGGGGGGTGAGTGTGGGGGCCCCTGTCTCCCCCTCATGCCTCTGGGGGTGAGTGTGGGGGCCCCTGTCTCCCCCTCATGCCTCTGTGGGTGAGTGTGGGAGGGCCCCTGTCTCCCCCTCATGCCTCTGTGGGTGAGTGTGGGGGGCCCCTGTCTCCCCCTCATGCCTCTGTGGGTGAGTGTGGGAGGGCCCCTGTCTCCCCCTCAGGGGGGGGTGAGTGTGGGGGGCCCCTGTCTCCCCCTCAGGGGGGGGTGAGTGTGGGGGGCCCTGTCTCCCCCTCATGCCTCTGTGGGTGAGTGTGGGGGCCCCTGTCTCCCCCTCATGCCTCTGTGGGTGAGTGTGGGGGGCCCCTGTCTCCCCCTCAGGGGGGGGTGAGTCTGGGGGGCCCCTGTCTCCCCCTCAGGGGGGGGTGAGTCTGGGGGGCCCCTGTCTCCCCCTCATGCCTCTGTGGGTGAGTGTGGGGGCCCCTGTCTCCCCCTCATGCCTCTGTGCCTCCACAGCCTGTCACTGTGACCCTCGGGGCGTCGTCCTGATGGTGGCGCCGTGTGACCAGATCAGTGGAGACTGTTCCTGTAAACGACACGTGACGGGACGATTCTGCGACCAGTGTCTGGTGAGAAACCCCCCCGAGCGACCAGTGTCTGGTGAGAAACCCCCCCGAGCAACCAGTGTCTGGTGAGAAACCCCCCCGAGCGACCAGTGTCTGGTGAGAAACCCCCCCGAGCGACCAGTGTCTGGTGAGAAACCCCCCCGAGCAACCAGTGTCTGGTGAGAAACCCCCCGAGCAACCAGTGTCTGGTGAGAAACCCCCCCGTGCATCCTTTGTCTGGTGTGAAACCCCCCGAGCGACCAGTGTCTGGTGAGAAACCCCCCCGAGCGACCAGTGTCTGGTGAGAAACCCCCCCGAGCGACCAGTGTCTGTGAGAAACCCCCCGAGCGACCAGTGTCTGGTGAGAAACCCCCCCGAGCGACCAGTGTCTGGTGAGAAACCCCCCCGAGCGACCAGTGTCTGGTGAGAAACCCCCCGAGCACAGGGTGAACCTGCAGGGGTTAAAGGGTCCTCATAAACCACTTTGTGTTTTGGCCCAAACATAAACACATTAAACGAGTCACGTGTTTTGGTCGTTCAGGTCTGGACTCAGACATTTACAAAGTTAAAGTGTTAATGTTTCATTCAATGTTAAAGAATGAATTTATAAAATACTGCCATTGACTTTGTTCAGAGCTTTGTTCTGTTTTGATGCTGATGATGTGACAGGTTCACTCAGACTGAACGTTTGCTCTTGTGCAGCCGGAGTTCTGGGGCCTCAGTAACGACCTGGCCGGGTGTCGACCCTGTGACTGTGACTTCGGGGGAGCCCTCAACAACCGGTAAATGTCCCGAGCCTTTGCTTCAGTGAAGATCACGTGAATCGAGGCTGATCCTGCAGCAGGTTTTTGAGAAAGTGTTTCCCAAACTCTAACCTTAAAGGTGATGCCATCAGTCTGTTTACATCCTGTAAATTTCAAGTTAGAAAATTAGAAATTAGAAAATCATGAAAACCTGTCAAACACACTTTAAGCTGCAGATTTCTCGGGGAGAACCCCCACACCCCCTGCACCTTCACCCGTCGTCCCACGAGGCCTCGTCATGGACTCGAGTTTGTTCTGTGTGATTTGAGCTGCAGCTTCATTTCTACATAAACAGCACAAAAAGAAAAGAGAATGTAAGAATCATTTCAAATATGAAATGTCTTTACTCTAATGCTCTGATGCATCGTGGGAGAACACGCCTCAGGACGGGGTTAAATGTGACCCGCTCAGAACCGTCCCCTTCCAGCCCCAGACCGTCCTGAAGGAGCAGGATCCAGACCTGAAGGAGCAGGATCCAGACCGTCCTGAAGGAGCAGGATCCAGACCTGAAGGAGCAGGATCCAGACCTGAAGGAGCAGGATCCAGACCAGAAGGAGCAGGATCCAGACCAGAAGGAGCAGGATCCAGACCAGAAGGAGCAGGATCCAGACCAGAAGGAGCAGGATCCAGACCAGAAGGAGCAGGATCCAGACCCGAAGGAGCAGGATCCAGACCGTCCTGAAGGAGCAGGATCCAGACCGTCCTGAAGGAGCAGGATCCAGACCAGAAGGAGCAGGATCCAGACCAGAAGGAGCAGGATCCAGACCAGAAGGAGCAGGATCCAGACCGTCCTGAACGAGCAGGATCCAGACCGTCCTGAAGGAGCAGGATCCAGACCGTCCTGAAGGAGCAGGATCCAGACCGTCCTGAAGGAGCAGGGTGTCGTCTGTTTGGGACAAAGCCCTAATACAAATACTGAGGCCCCTTCAGTGCCATCTGCTGGGCGCTGTGGGAGGAGCATGAGGGCCACTCGATGCCGCTTGCAGCTTAATTGTTGTTGTTTTTTAAATGGAACTTTATTTATTTTTAGCCCAAACCCTAAAGCCCCTGTCACCCCCTGTCGCCCTCACCTCACCTGTCGCCCTGTCGCCCTCCTCTGACAGGTGCGTGATGGGCAGCGGACAGTGCTCCTGCCGACAGAACCTGATTGGTCGACAGTGCTCAGATGTTCAGCCCGGGTTCTTCTGCGCCGCTTTGGATCATTATAAATATGAAGCTGAGGAGGCCACGGGACACTCAGCCACCGACCCGGGACTGCCGGTGAGCAACGCACGCACGGGAGGGCACCTGAGGGGGGGGGGTTACAGGGAGGGCACCTGAGGGGGGGGAGGGGGACACAGGGAGGGCATCTGAGTGGGACAGGGAGGGCACCTGAGGGGGGGGGGGGACACCTGAGGCAGGGGAGGGGACAGGGAGGGCACCTGAGGGGGGGGAGGACACGGGGAGGGCATCTGAGTGGGGGGAGGGCACCTGAGGGGGGGGGACACCTGAGGCAGGGGAGGGGACAGGGAGGGCACCTGAGGGGGGGGGGGGACAGGGAGGGCACAGGGAGGGCACCTGAGGGGGGGGAGGGCACCTGGGGCAGGGGAGGGTACAGGGAGGGCACCTGAGGCAGGGGAGGGTACAGGGAGGGCACCTGAGGCAGGGGAGGCAGGGGAGGACATTTGAGGCACTCACTACCCCCTTCTCTCCCCCCCTCCCCCCCTCTCCCCTCTCTCTCTCTCTCTCTCCCCCTCTCTCTCCCCCTCCTCTCTCCCCCCCTCTCTCCCCCTCTCCCCTCTCTCTCTCCTCTTCCCCCTCTCCCTCTCCCCCTCTCTCCCTCTCTCTCCCCCTCCTCTCTCCCCTCTCTCCCCCTCCTCCCTCTCCTCTCTCCCCCTCCTCTCTCTCCCCCCCTCTCTCCCCCTCCCCCCCCTCTCTCTCTCTCTCTTTGTCAGAGGTTTGTGTAATGAGCTAATCTTTTCATTCATCTCTGTTTGTTCTGTCAAGCTCAGACCTGCCTCTGTTTAGACCCGGTTTGGTCCTGGTTCAGTCCTGGTTCAGACCTGGTTCAGTCCTGGTTCAGTCCTGGTTCAGTCCTGGTTCAGTCCTGGTTCAGACCTGGTTTAGACCTGGTTTAGTCCTGGTTTAGTCCTGGTTCAGTCCTGGTTTAGTCCTGGTTCAGTCCTGGTTCAGTCCTGGTTCAGTCCTGGTTTAGTCCTGGTTTAGTCCTGGTTCAGTCCTGGTTTAGTCCTGGTTCAGTCCTGGTTCAGTCCTGGTTTAGTCCTGGTTCAGTCCTGGTTCAGTTCTGGTTCAGTTCTGGTTCAGTCCTGGTTTAGTCCTGGTTCAGTCCTGGTTTAGACCTGGTTTAGACCTGGTTTAGTCCTGGTTTAGTCCTGGTTCAGTCCTGGTTCAGTCCTGGTTTAGTCCTGGTTTAGTCCTGGTTCAGTCCTGGTTTAGTCCTGGTTTAGTCCTGGTTCAGTCCTGGTTTAGTCCTGGTTTAGTCCTGGTTTAGTCCTGGTTCAGTCCTGGTCCTGGTCCAGGCCCTTGTCAGGTTCAGGTTCAGGTCTTTCTGGAGCTGGACGCTCAGGACTTTGAGTCTCTTTTGAGTCTCAGGTTAAATCACTAAAAATGTGGATTTATGGGAAATACATCTCGACTCCAACAGAAAAGTCTTTAAAGTGTTGTTTTAGGTTTGACTTTTGTGGAAACATCAGCGTCAGACACAGAGGGTTCACCTTTAAAGGAGACGTGTTCTGTCAGACATGGACAAATAATAAACTGAACTGAAATAATGATTCTGTTCAGTGATAAACTTTGACAAACTGTATGTCATTATTTTACATTTTGTTTATTGCAAACTGGATAATTGATCTAAAATGTCTCTTTAAGCTCCGCCTCTTTATATTTGCATTTCTCTGTAAAAAGCAGTGCTTTTTCATTTATCTGGTTTTATTGTTAAAAATCGTCTGCACAACATTCCTGAACGTGTGACTCGGAAGTTTGTATTTTAGGAACAAAAGCAAGTTTGTACAAGATGTGGGCGGGGCTAGGGGGGAGGTGCAAACTGACATGTTCTGAGCTCTTGAGCCTCAGGATTTACTCAAACGTTCAGGAATCAACGCAAACACTACTGTGAGCAAAATAATGACCTGGAAACACATGGTTTAGCAGAAAATACCTCCTTTAACAAGAGAAAGTGCGCCCTCAGGTGGACACAGGCTGTAACTGTCTCTCAGGGTAAGGTGCGCCCTCAGGTGGACACAGACTGTAACTGTCTCTCAGGGTAAGGTGCGCCCTCAGGTGGACACAGACTGTAACTGTCTCTCCCTCAGGGTAAGGTGCGCCCTCAGGTGGACACAGACTGTAACTGTCTCTCCCTCAGGGTAAGGTGCGCCCTCAGGTGGACACAGACTGTAACTGTCTCTCCCTCAGGGTAAGGTGCCCTCAGGTGGACACAGACTGTAACTGTCTCTCCCTCTCAGGGTAAGGTGCCCTCAGGTGGACACAGGCTGTAACTGTCTCTCCCTCAGGGTAAGGTGCGCCCTCAGGTGGACACAGGCTGTAACTGTCTCTCAGGGTAAGGTGCGCCCTCAGGTGGACACAGACTGTAACTGTCTCTCCCTCAGGGTAAGGTGCGCCCTCAGGTGGACACAGGCTGTAACTGTCTCTCCCTCAGGGTAAGGTGCGCCCTCAGGTGGACACAGGCTGTAACTGTCTCTCCCTCAGGGTAAGGTGCGCCCTCAGGTGGACACAGACTGTAACTGTCTCTCCCTCAGGGTAAGGTGCGCCCTCAGGTGGACACAGGCTGTAACTGTCTCTCCCTCAGGGTAAGGTGCGCCCTCAGGTGGACACAGGCTGTAACTGTCTCTCCCTCAGGGTAAGGTGCGCCCTCAGGTGGACACAGACTGTAACTGTGTCTCCCTCAGGGTAAGGTGCGCCCTCAGGTGGACACAGACTGTAACTGTCTCTCCCTCAGGGTAAGGTGCGCCCTCAGGTGGACACAGACTGTAACTGTCTCTCCCTCAGGGTAAGGTGCGCCCTCAGGTGGACACAGGCTGTAACTGTCTCTCCCTCAGGGTAAGGTGCGCCCTCAGGTGGACACAGGCTGTAACTGTCTCTCCCTCAGGGTAAGGTGCGCCCACAGGTGCACACAGACGGTAACTGTCTCTCCTCGGGGCAAGGTGCGCCTCAGGTGGACACAGACTGTAACTGTCTCTCAGGGTAAGGTGCCCTCAGGTGGACACAGACTGTAACTGTCTCTCAGGGTAAGGTGCGCCCTCAGGTGGACACAGGCTGTAACTGTCTCTCAGGGTAAGGTGCGCCCTCAGGTGGACACAGACTGTAACTGTCAATCCCTCAAGGAAAGGTGCGCCCTCAGGACGACACAGACTGTAACTGTCTCTCCTCAGGGTAAGGTGCGCCTCAGGTGGACACAGAATGTAACTGTCTCTCCCACAGGGTAAGGTGCGCACTCAGGTGGACACAGACTGTAACTGTCTCTCCCTCAGGGTAAGGTGCGCCCTCAGGTGGACACAGACTGTAACTGTCTCTCCCTCAGGGTAAGGTGCGCCCTCAGGTGGACACAGGCTGTAACTGTCTCTCCCTCAGGGTAAGGTGCGCCCTCAGGTGGACACAGACTGTAACTGTCTCTCCCTCGGGGTAAGGTGCGCCCTCAGGTGGACACAGACTGTAACTGTCTCTCCCTCAGGGTAAGGTGCGCCCTCAGGTGGACACAGACTGTAACTGTCTCTCCCTCAGGGTAAGGTGCGCCCTCAGGTGGACACAGACTGTAACTGTCTCTCCCTCAGGGTAAGGTGCGCCCTCAGGTGGACACAGGCTGTAACTGTCTCTCCCTCAGGGTAAGGTGCGCCCTCAGGTGGACACAGACTGTAACTGTCTCTCCCTCAGGGTAAGGTGCGCCCTCAGGCCGACACAGACTGCGTGCAGCACCTGAGTGAACAGCTCCGTCGTCATCGCAGACACAGACGTCTGGAGAACCTGCAGCAGGACCGGGCGGCGCTCAGACGCATCCGTCAGCTGCGACAGACGGTAAAGACCGACCCTGTCCCTCCGTCTCCGTCTGGGAAGCGTCTCTCAGCCGTTTGTCTCGTCCTCAGCCCGACGTCCGTCCCGTGCACCGCGAGCACTCCCCAAACCTCCTGGTCACGTGGACCGGACCCGGCTTCGCTCGAGTCAAAGACGGCGCCGGTTTGGTGTTCACCGTGGACAACATCCCCCACGCCATGGAGTACGACATCATGCTGCGCTACGAACCCGAGGTGAGTGACATCATGAGTGTGACATCATGAGTGTGACATCATGAGTGTGAGTGTGACATCATGAGTGTGACATCATGAGTGTGACATCATGAGGTGAGTGTGACATCATGAGGTGAGTGTGACATCATGAGTGTGACATCATGAGTGTGACATCATGAGTGTGACATCATGAGGTGAGTGTGACATCATGAGTGTGACATCATGAGTGTGAGTGTGACATCATGAGGTGAGTGTGACATCATGAGTGTGACATCATGAGTGTGACATCATGAGGTGAGTGTGACATCATGAGGTGAGTGTGACATCATGAGGTGAGTGTGACATCATGAGTGTGACATCATGAGTGTGAGTGTGACATCATGAGTGTGAGTGTGACATCATGAGTGTGACATCATGAGTGTGACATCATGAGTGTGACATCATGAGTGTGACATCATGAGTGTGAGTGTGACATCATGAGTGTGACATCATGAGTGTGACATCATGAGTGTGACATCATGAGTGTGACATCATGAGTGTGAGTGTGACATCATGAGTGTGACATCATGAGTGTGAGTGTGACATCATGAGTGTGACATCATGAGTGTGACATCATGAGTGTGACATCATGAGTGTGACATCATGAGTGTGACATCATGAGTGTGAGTGTGACATCATGAGTGTGACATCATGAGTGTGACATCATGAGTGTGACATCATGAGTGTGACATCATGAGTGTGACATCATGAGTGTGACATCATGAGTGTGACATCATGAGTGTGACATCATGAGGTGAGTGTGACATCATGAGGTGAGTGTGACATCATGAGGTGAGTGTGACATCATGAGTGTGACATCATGAGTGTGACATCATGAGTGTGAGTGTGACATCATGAGTGTGACATCATGAGTGTGAGTGTGACATCATGAGTGTGACATCATGAGTGTGACATCATGAGTGTGACATCATGAGTGTGACATCATGAGTGTGACATCATGAGTGTGACATCATGAGGTGAGTGTGACATCATGAGGTGAGTGTGACATCATGAGTGTGACATCATGAGTGTGACATCATGAGTGTGACATCATGAGTGTGACATCATGAGTGTGACATCATGAGGTGAGTGTGACATCATGAGTCACACCTCTCTGTGTTTGGTGTGTGATGTCTGCTCCCCTCTCTGTGTTCGGTGTGTGATGTCTGCTCTCCTCTGTGTTCTCTGTGTGATGTCCGCTCTCTGTGTTCGGTGTGTGATGTCTGCTCTCCTCTCTGTGTTCGGTGTGTGATGTCTGCTCTTCTCTCTGTGTTCGGTGTGTGATGTCTGCTCTCCTCTCTGTGTTCGGTGTGTGATGTCTGCTCTCCTCTCTGTGTTCGGTGTGTGATGTCTGCTCTCCTCTCTGTGTTCGATGTGTGATGTCTGCTCTCCTCTCTGTGTTCGGTGTGTGATGTCTGCTCTCCTCTCTGTGTTCTCTGTGTGATGTCTGCTCTTCTCTCTGTGTTCGGTGTGTGATGTCTGCTCTCCTCTCTGTGTTCGATGTGTGATGTCTGCTCTCCTCTCTGTGTTCAGTGTGTGATGTCTGCTCTGCTCTCTGTGTTCTCTGTGTGATGTCTGCTCTCCTCTCTGTGTTCTCTGTGTGATGTCTGCTCTCCTCTCTGTGTTCTCTGTGTGATGTCTGCTCTGCTCTCTGTGTTCTCTGTGTGATGTCTGCTCTGCTCTCTGTGTTCTCTGTGTGATGTCTGCTCTCCTCTCTGTGTTCGATGTGTGATGTCTGCTCTCCTCTCTGTGTTCAGTGTGTGATGTCTGCTCTGCTCTCTGTGTTCTCTGTGTGATGTCTGCTCTCCTCTCTGTGTTCTCTGTGTGATGTCTGCTCTCCTCTCTGTGTTCGGTGTGTGATGTCTGCTCTCCTCTCTGTGTTCGGTGTGTGATGTCTGCTCTTCTCTCTGTGTTCTCTGTGTGGTGTCTGCTCTGCTCTCTGTGTTCTCTGTGTGATGTCTGCTCTCCTCTCTGTGTTCTCTGTGTGATGTCTGCTCTCCTCTCTGTGTTCGGTGTGTGATGTCTGCTCTCCTCTCTGTGTTCTCTGTGTGATGTCTGCTCTTCTCTCTGTGTTCGGTGTGTGATGTCTGCTCTCCTCTCTGTGTTCGATGTGTGATGTCTGCTCTCCTCTCTGTGTTCAGTGTGTGATGTCTGCTCTGCTCTCTGTGTTCTCTGTGTGATGTCTGCTCTCCTCTCTGTGTTCTCTGTGTGATGTCTGCTCTCCTCTCTGTGTTCGGTGTGTGATGTCTGCTCTCCTCTCTGTGTTCGGTGTGTGATGTCTGCTCTTCTCTCTGTGTTCTCTGTGTGGTGTCTGCTCTGCTCTCTGTGTTCTCTGTGTGATGTCTGCTCTTCTCTCTGTGTTCTCTGTGTGGTGTCTGCTCTCCTCTCTGTGTTCTCTGTGTGATGTCTCCTCTCTGTGTTCGGTGTGTGATGTCTGCTCTCCTCTCTGTGTTCGATGTGTGATGTCTGCTCTCCTCTCTGTGTTCAGTGTGTGATGTCTGCTCTGCTCTCTGTGTTCTCTGTGTGATGTCTGCTCTCCTCTCTGTGTTCTCTGTGTGATGTCTGCTCTCCTCTCTGTGTTCGGTGTGTGATGTCTGCTCTTCTCTCTGTGTTCGGTGTGTGATGTCTGCTCTCCTCTCTGTGTTCGGTGTGTGATGTCTGCTCTCCTCTCTGTGTTCGGTGTGTGATGTCTGCTCTCCTCTCTGTGTTCGATGTGTGATGTCTGCTCTCCTCTCTGTGTTCGGTGTGTGATGTCTGCTCTCCTCTCTGTGTTCTCTGTGTGATGTCTGCTCTTCTCTCTGTGTTCGGTGTGTGATGTCTGCTCTCCTCTCTGTGTTCGATGTGTGATGTCTGCTCTCCTCTCTGTGTTCAGTGTGTGATGTCTGCTCTGCTCTCTGTGTTCTCTGTGTGATGTCTGCTCTTCTCTCTGTGTTCGGTGTGTGATGTCTGCTCTCCTCTCTGTGTTCGATGTGTGATGTCTGCTCTCCTCTCTGTGTTCGGTGTGTGATGTCTGCTCTCCTCTCTGTGTTCGGTGTGTGATGTCTGCTCTTCTCTCTGTGTTCTCTGTGTGGTGTCTGCTCTGCTCTCTGTGTTCTCTGTGTGATGTCTGCTCTTCTCTCTGTGTTCTCTGTGTGGTGTCTGCTCTCCTCTCTGTGTTCTCTGTGTGATGTCTCCTCTCTGTGTTCGGTGTGTGATGTCTGCTCTCCTCTCTGTGTTCGATGTGTGATGTCTGCTCTCCTCTCTGTGTTCAGTGTGTGATGTCTGCTCTGCTCTCTGTGTTCTCTGTGTGATGTCTGCTCTCCTCTCTGTGTTCTCTGTGTGATGTCTGCTCTCCTCTCTGTGTTCGGTGTGTGATGTCTGCTCTTCTCTCTGTGTTCGGTGTGTGATGTCTGCTCTCCTCTCTGTGTTCGGTGTGTGATGTCTGCTCTCCTCTCTGTGTTCGGTGTGTGATGTCTGCTCTCCTCTCTGTGTTCTCTGTGTGATGTCTGCTCTCCTCTCTGTGTTCGGTGTGTGATGTCTGCTCTCCTCTCTGTGTTCGGTGTGTGATGTCTGCTCTCCTCTCTGTGTTCTCTGTGTGATGTCTGCTCTCCTCTCTGTGTTCGGTGTGTGATGTCTGCTCTCCTCTCTGTGTTCGATGTGTGATGTCTGCTCTCCTCTCTGTGTTCAGTGTGTGATGTCTGCTCTGCTCTCTGTGTTCTCTGTGTGATGTCTGCTCTTCTCTCTGTGTTCGGTGTGTGATGTCTGCTCTCCTCTCTGTGTTCGATGTGTGATGTCTGCTCTCCTCTCTGTGTTCAGTGTGTGATGTCTGCTCTGCTCTCTGTGTTCTCTGTGTGATGTCTGCTCTCCTCTCTGTGTTCTCTGTGTGATGTCTGCTCTCCTCTCTGTGTTCGGTGTGTGATGTCTGCTCTCCTCTCTGTGTTCGGTGTGTGATGTCTGCTCTTCTCTCTGTGTTCTCTGTGTGATGTCTGCTCTTCTCTCTGTGTTCTCTGTGTGGTGTCTGCTCTGCTCTCTGTGTTCTCTGTGTGATGTCTGCTCTTCTCTCTGTGTTCTCTGTGTGTTGTCTGCTCTCCTCTCTGTGTTCTCTGTGTGATGTCTCCTCTCTGTGTTCGGTGTGTGATGTCTGCTCTCCTCTCTGTGTTCGGTGTGTGATGTCTGCTCTTCTCTCTGTGTTCTCTGTGTGATGTCTGCTCTCCTCTCTGTGATCTCTGTGTGATGTCTGCTCTCCTCTCTGTGATCTCTGTGTGATGTCTGCTCTCCTCTCTGTGTTCGGTGTGTGATGTCTGCTCTCCTCTCTGTGTTCTCTGTGTGATGTCTGCTCTTCTCTCTGTGTTCTCTGTGTGATGTCTGCTCTTCTCTCTGTGTTCTCTGTGTGATGTCTGCTCTTCTCTCTGTGTTCTCTGTGTGATGTCTGCTCTCCTCTCTGTGTTCGGTGTGTGATGTCTGCTCTCCTCTCTGTGTTCTCTGTGTTATGTCTGCTCTCCTCTCTGTGTTCTCTGTGTGATGTCTGCTCTCCTCTCTGTGTTCTCTGTGTGATGTCTGCTCTCCTCTCTGTGTTCTCTGTGTTATGTCTGCTCTTCTCTCTGTGTTCTCTGTGTGATGTCTGCTCTCCTCTCTGTGTTCTCTGTGTGATGTCTGCTCTCCTCTCTGTGTTCTCTGTGTTATGTCTGCTCTCCTCTCTGTGTTCTCTGTGTGATGTCTGCTCTCCTCTCTGTGTTCTCTGTGTGATGTCTGCTCTCCTCTCTGTGTTCTCTGTGTGATGTCTGCTCTCCTCTCTGTGTTCTCTGTGTGATGTCTGCTCTCCTCTCTGTGTTCTCTGTGTGATGTCTGCTCTCCTCTCTGTGTTCGGTGTGTGATGTCTGCTCTCCTCTCTGTGTTCTCTGTGTGATGTCTGCTCTCCTCTCTGTGTTCTCTGTGTGATGTCTGCTCTTCTCTCTGTGTTCTCTGTGTGATGTCTGCTCTCCTCTCTGTGTTCGGTGTGTGATGTCTGCTCTCCTCTCTGTGTTCTCTGTGTTATGTCTGCTCTCCTCTCTGTGTTCTCTGTGTGATGTCTGCTCTCCTCTCTGTGTTCTCTGTGTGATGTCTGCTCTCCTCTCTGTGTTCTCTGTGTTATGTCTGCTCTTCTCTCTGTGTTCTCTGTGTGATGTCTGCTCTCCTCTCTGTGTTCTCTGTGTGATGTCTGCTCTCCTCTCCCTCAGTCGACGGAGGACTGGGAGGCCGTGGTCAGTGTGTCGTCGGTTCACCTCCCCTCGAGTCTTCGCTGTGGGAACCTTCTGCCGACGGAGCAGCTGTACACGGTGACTCTGCCGCACCGGAGCAGGTCAGACCTCACTCTTCTGTCACAGAGGCCCACGGACCTGAGCGTTCTCTGAAGGACCCGAGCGTTCTCTGAAGGACCTGAGCGTTCTCTGAGGGACCTGAGTGTTCTCTGAGGGACCTGGGCGTTCTCTGAGGGACCTGGGCGTTCTCTGAGGGACCTGAGCGTTGTCTGAAGGACCTGAGCATTCTCTGAAGGACCCGAGCGTTCTCTGAAGGACCTGAGCGTTCTCTGAAGGACCTGAGCGTTCTCTGAAGGACCCGAGCGTTCTCTGAAGGACCCGAGCGTTCTCTGAAGGACCCGAGCGTTCTCTGAAGGACCTGAGCGTTCTCTGAAGGACCTGAGCGTTCTTTTAGGGACCTGAGCGTTCTCTGAGGGACCCGAGTGTTCTCTGAGGGTCCTGAGCGTTCTCTGAAGGACCCGAGCGTTCTCTGAAGGACCCGAGCGTTCTCTGAAGGACCTGAGCGTTCTCTGAAGGACCCGAGCGTTCTCTGAAGGACCCGAGCGTTCTCTGAAGGACCCGAGCGTTCTCTGAAGGACCCGAGCGTTCTCTGAAGGACCTGAGCGTTCTCTGAAGGACCCGAGCGTTCTCTGAAGGACCTGAGCGTTCTCTGAGGGACCTGAGCGTTCTCTGAAGGACCTGAGCGTTCTCTGAAGGACCTGAGCGTTCTCTGAGGGACCCGAGCGGTCTTTGAAGGACCTGAGCGTTCTCTGAGGGACCTGAGCGTTCTCTGAGGGACCTGAGCGTTCTCTGAGGGACCCGAGCGTTCTCTGAGGGACCTGAGCGTTCTCTGAGGGACCCGAGCGTTCTCTGAAGGACCTGAGCGTTCTCTGAGGGACCCGAGCGTTCTCTGAAGGACCTGAGCGTTCTCTGAGGGACCTGAGTGTTCTCTGAGGGACCTGAGCGTTCTCTGAGGGACCTGAGCGTTCTCTGAGGGACCTGAGCGTTCTCTGAGGGACCTGAGCGTTCTCTGAGGGACCCGAGCGTTCTCTGAGGGACCCGAGCGTTCTCTGAAGGACCTGAGCGTTCTCTGAGGGACCTGAGCGTTCTCTGAGGGACCCGAGCGTTCTCTGAAGGACCCGAGCGTTCTCTGAAGGACCTGAGCGTTCTCTGAAGGACCCGAGCGTTCTCTGAAGGACCTGAGCGTTCTCTGAGGGACCTGAGCGTTCTCTGAGGGACCCGAGCGTTCTCTGAAGGACCTGAGCGTTCTCTGAAGGACCTGAGCGTTCTCTGAAGGACCTGAGTGTTCTCTGAGGGACCTGAGCGTTCTCTGAGGGTCCTGAGTGTTCTCTGAAGGACCTGAGCGTTCTCTGAAGGACCCGAGCGTTCTCTGAAGGACCCGAGCGTTCTCTGAGGGACCTGAGCGTTCTCTGAAGGACCTGAGCGTTCTCTGAAGGACCTGAGCGTTCTCTGAGGGACCTGAGCGTTCTCTGAAGGACCTGAGCGTTCTCTGAGGGACCTGAGCGTTCTCTGAGGGACCCGAGCGTTCTCTGAAGGACCCGAGCGTTCTCTGAAGGACCTGAGCGTTCTCTGAAGGACCCGAGCATTCTCTGAAGGACCTGAGCGTTCTCTGAGGGACCTGAGCGTTCTCTGAGGGACCCGAGCGTTCTCTGAAGGACCTGAGCGTTCTCTGAAGGACCTGAGCGTTCTCTGAAGGACCTGAGTGTTCTCTGAGGGACCTGAGCGTTCTCTGAGGGTCCTGAGTGTTCTCTGAAGGACCTGAGCGTTCTCTGAAGGACCCGAGCGTTCTCTGAAGGACCCGAGCGTTCTCTGAGGGACCTGAGCGTTCTCTGAAGGACCTGAGCGTTCTCTGAAGGACCTGAGCGTTCTCTGAGGGACCTGAGCGTTCTCTGAAGGACCTGAGCGTTCTCTGAAGGACCTGAGCGTTCTCTGAGGGTCCAGGGCAGCTCCAGCTCTGATGAACTCTCAGGTCTCACAGTAAATGAAATAACTCGTGACGTGACGTCGCTGTGAGGTTTGTGTTGATCAGATCATTGTTCTGTTCAGACCTGCTCCGTCTGGAGTGCACGACCTGAAGATGTGAAGATACAGGAAATATGAGGAGGGGGGGAGGAGGGGGGAGGGGGGGAGGCAAGAGAGAGAGAGAGAGAGAGAAAGAGGGGGGTGAAGATACAGGAAATATGAGGGAGAGGGGGAGGAGGGGAGGGGGAGGCAAGAGAGAGAGAGGGGGGGGTGAAGATACAGGAAATATGGGGGAGAGGGGGAGGCAGGTTCTTCTTCTCTTCCTCACGTTCTTCTCGTCTTCTTCACATGTTCTTCTGTCTTCCTCAGGTTCTTCTCGTCTTCTTCACATTCTTCTCCTCTTCCTCTCAGGTTCTTCTTGTCTTTCTCACGTTCTTCTCGTCTCCCTCTCAGGTTTTTCTCGTCTTCTTCACATTCTTCTCGTCTTCCTCAGGTTCTTCTCGTCTTCTTCACGTTCTTCTCGTCTTCCTCAGGTTCTTCTCGTCTTCTTCACATTCTTCTCCTCTTCCTCTCAGGTTCTTCTTGTCTTTCTCACGTTCTTCTCGTCTTCTTCACATGTTCTTCTGTCTTCCTCAGGTTCTTCTCGTCTTCTTCACATTCTTCTCCTCTTTCTCTCAGGTTCTTCTTGTCTTTCTCACGTTCTTCTCGTCTCCCTCTCAGGTTTTTCTCGTCTTCTTCACATTCTTCTCGTCTTCCTCAGGTTCTTCTCGTCTTCCTCACGTTCTTCTCGTCTTCCTCAGGTTCTTCTCGTCTTCTTCACGTGTTCTTCTTGTGTTCCTCAGGTTCTTCTCGTCTTCCTCTCAGGTTCTTCTCGTCTTCTTCACGTTCTTCTCGTCTCCCTCTCAGGTTCTTCTCGTCTTCTTCACATTCTTCTCGTCTTCCTCTCAGGTTCTTCTCGTCTTCCTCACGTGTTCTTCTTGTTCTTCTTGTGTTCCTCAGGTTCGTGGAGATGCCTCGTGGGTTCTGCTTCGAGCCTGATAACAGATACGTTTTGTCGATCCGGTTCCAGCGTCACGGCGTCACTCATCGACACCTGACGGCCTTCATCCTGGTGGACTCGGTCAGACCTCCAGCTCTTCTTCACTCGTTTGTCCAGACTCTGAACATCTGCTGCTTGTGCTTCATCAGTCGCTTTTATTTCAGACACAAAACAGACGTCTGCACCAGCTTTAGGTCCGACTCAGCTTCAGTTTGGGCTCTTGTTGAGATGAATCAGGCGGCACTCGTTAAACTGATTTACACATTTGATTTACACATTTGCACGTTAGTGATAGCGCCACCTGTTGATTCATGATGGAAGCAAAAACTGCACCGACTGAGAGACAAATGTGTCAAGTTTAACTTTTAGCTCTGGTCGTCTGTCGTTTGATAAATGAAGCCCTACGTTTATTATATTTAGATCATTCTACTGGATCTTTCTCCAAAAGAACCATAGAACTATAATAAAACCATAGAACTCTAATAAAACCTGGAAGATGAATCCAAAATGGCCGCCCTGTTCCTCCTGTGGCCTGAGCTCATTGCGCATGACCCCAAAAAAGTTTCTTACTTCTGCATTTACTTCCTGATACGGAGGCGGCCATCTTTGATTTACTTCCTGATATGGAGGCGGCCATCTTTGTTTTACTTCCTGAAACGGAGGCGGCCATCTTTGTTTTACTTCCTGATACGGAGGCGGCCATCTTTGTTTTACTTCCTGATACGGAGGCGGCCATCTTTGTTTTAGGGCCCCACGTGACCACAATCCCTCACTTCATATAAAAACGGTAATTTGTGTGATTTTATAAACGGTAGAAAAGAACATTTCCTTCTATTTTATTTAAATACTGATAATAATTCAGTCCTGTCTGTGATTATAATGTGACATTTTAGAAAAAGGCTGCAGTACCTCACACGACCACTAATCAATCTGGGACACAGACAGAGGGGGCGGGGCTTATCCAGTTCATTTAATACATCCATGAAAAGAACAGTCCCACTCTTTAAAGGTTCCCTCTGGCTCAGACAGGGCTCTGCCTCCCTCTGGTGGTGCAGACCAGTCACTGCACTCTCTGATGTTTCACTGCAGCAGATGTTTCGTAGGATCTTTTCTCCTGAGCTTCCACGTTGTCTCGAGCTCTTCTTCTTCTTCTTCGCTCACAGCTGGTCCTGGTGCCGAGGTTCACGGAGCTGTCCGGTTTCTCGGGCGACGCCCCGGAGGCGGAGCAGCGGCGCGAGCACATGCAGATGTACATGTGCCTGGACGCCTTCCTCATCAGCCCAACACCACCGCTCGCCGAGATGTGCTCCAGACTAGTGTGTAGCATCAGCGCCATCCTGCACAACGGGGCCCTACGTGAGACACACACACACACACACACATCCTGCACAACGGGGCCCTACGTGAGACACACACACACACACACACACACATCCTGCACAACGGGGCCCTACGTGAGACACACACACACACACACACACACACATCCTGCACAACGGGGCCCTACGTGAGACACACACACTGTACACACACACACATCCTGCACAACGGGGCCCTACGTGAGACACACACACACACACACACACACATCCTGCACAACGGGGCCCTACGTGAGACACACACACACACACACACATCCTGCACAACAAGGCCCTACGTGAGACACACACACACACACATCCTGCACAACGGGGCCCTACGTGAGACACACACACACACACACACATCCTGCACAACGGGGCCCTACGTGAGACACACACACACACACACACACACACACACACACACACACACACACTGTACAACGGGGCCCTACGTGAGACACACACACACACACACATCCTGCACAACGGGGCCCTACGTGAGACACACACTGTACACACACACATCCTGCACAACGGGGCCCTGTGTGAGACCTCTGACCTCTGACCTCTGACCTCTGACCCTCACACAGAGAGCGCACTGAGGGTTCTACAGGGAGGGCATCTGACACAAACACAGTTGAACCAACACAGATTCAGCTGCAGGAGTTTTAGAAAGTCTGACCTTCTCTCTCTCCCCACCTCTCTCTCTCTCTCTCTCTCCCCCTCTGTCTTTGTCTGTCTCTCTCCCCCTCTCTCTCTCCCTCTCCCTCTCTCTCTCCCCCTCTCCCCCCCTCCTCTCTCTCTCTCCCCCCCTCTCTCTCTCCCCCTCTGTGTCTCTCTCTCCCCCTCTGTCTTTGTCTCCTCTCTCTCTCCCCCTCTCTCTCTCTCCCCCTCTCCCCCCCTCTCTCCCCCTCTCCCCCCCCTCAGCGTGTGAGTGTGACCCCCAGGGCTCTCTCTCGGGACAGTGTGAGGAGGTCGGAGGTCAGTGTCGCTGTAAACCAAACGTGATTGGACGTCGCTGTGACCAGTGTGCGCCGGGAACCTACGGCTTCGGCATCGGCGGCTGCACGGGTGAGGAACGAGTCACGGGGGAGACAAACGACTCACGGGGGAGACAAACGACTCACGGGGGAGACAAACGACTCACGGGGGAGACAAACGACACACGGGGGAGACAAACCACTAATGGGGAGACAAACGACCACGGGGAGACAAATGACTCAATGGGTGAGGAACGACTCACGGGGGAGGAACGACTCACGGGTGAGGAACGACTCACGGGTGAGGAACGACTCACGGGGGAGACAAACGACTCACGGGGGGAGACAAACGACTCACGGGGGAGACAAACGACTCACGGGGGGAGACAAACGACTCACGGGTGAGGAACGACTCACGGGTGAGGAACGACTCACGGGGGAGGAACGACTCACGGGTGAGGAACGACTCACGGGGGAGGAACGACTCACGGGGGGAGACAAATGACTCACGGGTGAGGAACGACTCACGGGGGAGGAACGACTCACGGGGGAGACAAACGACTCACGGGTGAGGAACGACTCACGGGTGAGGAAAGACTCACGGGGGAGACAAACGACTCACGGGGGAGACAAACGACTCACGGGTGAGGAACGACTCACGGGTGAGGAAAGACTCACGGGTGAGGAACGACTCACGGGTGAGGAACGACTCACGGGGGAGACAAACGACTCACGGGGGAGACAAACGACTCACGGGTGAGGAACGACTCACGGGTGAGGAACGACTCACGGGGGAGACAAACGACTCACGGGGGAGACAAACGACTCACGGGGGAGACAAACGACTCACGGGTGAGGAACGACTCACGGGGGAGACAAACGACTCACGGGTGAGGAACGATTCACGGGAGACATGTGAGTGTCTCTAGGGGGCGCTCTCTGTGAGTGTCTCTAGGGGGCGCTCTCTGTGAGTGTCTCTAGGGGGCGCTCTCTGTGAGTGTCACCAGGGGGCGCTCTCTCTGTGAGTGTCACCCTGAGGGGGCGCTCTCTCTGTGAGTGTCACCCTGAGGGGGCGCTCTCTGTGAGTGTCACCAGGGGGCGCTCTCTCTGTGAGTGTCACCCTGAGGGGGCGCTCTCTCTGTGAGTGTCACCCTGAGGGGGCGCTCTCTCTGTGAGTGTCACCCTGAGGGGGCGCTCTCTCTGTGAGTGTCACCCTGAGGGGGCGCTCTCTCTCTGTGAGTGTCACCCTGAGGGGGCGCTCTCTCACCCTCCCTCTCTGTGCAGCCTGTGAGTGTCACCCTGAGGGGGCGCTCTCTCACCCTCCCTCTCTGTGCAGCCTGTGAGTGTCACCCTGAGGGGGCGCTCTCTCACCCTCCCTCTCTGTGCAGCGTGTGAGTGTCACCCTGAGGGGGCGCTCTCTCACCCTCCCTCTCTGTGCAGCGTGTGAGTGTCACCCTGAGGGGGCGCTGTCGCACCAGTGTGAGGCGGGCAGTGGGCGGTGCCAGTGCCGGCCCGGGGCGTTCGGGCGCCGCTGCTCGGAGTGCCAGCCCGGGCACTGGGGCTTCCCGTCCTGCGGCGCCTGTCGGTGCAACGGCCACGCCGACTCATGCCACGCCCACAGCGGGGAGTGCAGCGCCTGCAGAGACCACACGGCGGGGCACTTCTGTGAGAGGTATGTGTCCCCCAGCCTCACCCCAGCCTCACCCCTCACCCCAGCCTCACCCCAGCCTCACCCCAGCCTCACCCCAGCCTCACCCCAGCCTCACCCCAGCCTCACCCCAGCCTCACCCCAGCCTCACCCCAGCCCTCACCCCCAGCCTCTCCCCAGCCTCACCCCAGCCTCACCCCAGCCTCACCCCCAGCCTCACCCCCAGCCTCTCCCCAGCCTCACCCCAGCCTCACCCCAGCCCTCACCCCCAGCCTCTCCCCAGCCTCACCCCAGCCTCACCCCAGCCTCACCCCCAGCCTCACCCCCAGCCTCTCCCCAGCCTCACCCCAGCCTCACCCCCAGCCCTCACCCCTCACCCTCCAGCCCTCACCCCCAGCCTCACCCCTCACCCCCAGCCTCACCCCTCACCCCCAGCCTCACCCCCAGCCTCACCCCCAGCCTCACCCCCACCCTCACCCCTCACCCCCAGCCCTCACCCCCAGCCTCACCCCTCACCCCCAGCCCTCACTCCCCAGCCCTCACCTCCAGCCCTCACCCCAGCCCTCACCCCCAGCCCTCACCTCCAGCCCTCACCCCAGCCCTCACCCCCAGCCCTCACCCTCACCCCCAGCCCTCACCCCAGCCCTCACCCCCAGCCTCACCCCCAGCCTCACCCCAGCCCTCACCGCCCGCCCTCCCCCCCAGCCCCCACCCCCCAGCCTCACCCCCAGCCTCACCCCCCAGCCTCACCACCCAGTCTCACCCCTCACCCCTCACCCCCACCCTCACCCCCAGCCTCACCCCCAGCCCTCACCCCCAGCCTCACCCCCAGCCCTCACCCCCAGCCTCACCCCCAGCCTCACCCCCCAGCCTCACCACCCAGTCTCACCCTCACCCCCACCCTCACCCCCAGCCTCACCCCCAGCCCTCACCCCCACCCTCACCCCCAGCCCTCACCCCCACCCCTCACCCCCAGTCCTCACCCCCAGCCTCACCCCCAGCCTCACCCCCAGCATCACCCCTCACCCCCAGTCCTCACCCCCAGCCCTCACCCCCACCCTCACCCCCAGTCCTCACCCCCAGCCTCACCCCCAGCCCTCACCCCGAGCCTCACTCCTCACCCCCCACCCTCACCCCCCCACCCTCACCCCCAGGTCCTCACCCCTCACCCCTCACCCCCACCCCTCACCACCCAGTCTCACCCCTCACCCCCACCCTCACCCCCAGCCCTCACCCCCAGCCTCACCCCCAGCCCTCCTGTCCTGTCCTGTGGCTCTGTTCAGGTGTAAATGTGGTGCATGTTCTTTCTGTGCTTCAGGTGTGAGGACGGTTACTATGGAAACCCGGTGCTGGGGTCAGGGGACCACTGTCGCCCGTGTTCGTGTCCAGGACGTCCCGACTCTGACCATTTCAACGCCGTGTCCTGCAGCGCCGACCACCACAGCAACCAGGTCCTGTGCCACTGCAAGCCGGGCTTCACAGGTGAGACCCAGACCGGGCCCAGACCGGGACCAGACCGGGCCCAGACCGGGACCAGACCAGGCCAGGACCGGGCCCAGACCAGGCCAGGACCGGGCCCAGACCGGGCCCAGACCGGGACCAGACCAGGCCAGGACCGGGACCAGACCGGGACCAGACCAGGCCAGGACCGGGCCCAGACCGGGTCCAGGGGAAAACAGAATCATATAATTGTCAGAATCAACGAACAAAGAAACAACATTTGACACAAAGTAAAGCCTGAAATCCACTTAAGTCCTGGTTTAGTCCTGGTTTAGTCCTGGTTTAGTCCTGGTTTAGTCCTGGTTTAGTCCTGGTTTAGCCCTGGTTTAGTCCAGGTTTAGTCCTGGTTTAGTCCTGGTTTAGTCCTGGTTTAGTCCTGGTTTAGTCCTGGTTTAGTCCAGGTTTAGTCCTGGTTTAGTCCTGGTTCAGTCCTGGTTTAGTCCTGGTTTAGTCCTGGTTCAGTCCTGGTTTAGTCCTGGTTTAGTCCTGGTTTAGTCCTGGTTTAGTCCTGGTTTAGTCCTGGTTTAGTCCTGGTGCGGTGCATTATATTTTACTGATCGTGCCTCTCGTGGGTCGTGTGTTCTTCCTCAGGTCCTCGCTGTGACCAGTGCGCCCCGGGACACTTTGGCGCCCCCTCTGTGGCAGGAGGGCAGTGCGAGCCGTGTCGCTGTAACGGAAACATCGACGTCCTGGACCCCGAGTCGTGCGACGCTTCGACCGGCGCCTGCCTCAAGTGCCTGTACCACACCACGGGCGCCGCCTGCGCCCAGTGCCAGAGCGGTTACTACGGCGACGCCCGCGCCCACGACTGCAGACGTACGTGACAGCGCCGCCGCACAGACGCGCTCCGGCAGCACAGTGTATACTGAGATCAGAGTGAACAACAGAGAGCAAACGATTTAAGGCTCCAGTGATTCTTAAACAGAAAAGGCTGCACATGACTCTCTGTGCCTCTCTCTCTGTCTCTCTCTGCCTCTCTGTGCCTCTCTCTGCCTCTCTGTGCCTCTCTGTGCCTCTCTCTGTCTCTCTCTGCCTCTCTCTCTGTGCCTCTCTGTGCCTCTCTGTGCCTCTCTCTGCCTCTCTCTGCCTCTCTCTGTCTCTCTCTCTGCCTCTCTGTGTCTCTCTCTGCCTCTCTGTGCCTCTCTGTGCCTCTCTCTGCCTCTCTCTGCCTCTCTCTGCCTCTCTCTGCCTCTCTGTGCCTCTCTGTGCCTCTCTCTGCCTCTCTGTGCCTCTCTCTGCCTCTCTGTGCCTCTCTCTGTGCCTCTCTCTGTCTCTCTCTGCCTCTCTCTGCCTCTCTGTGCCTCTCTGTGCCTCTCTGTGCCTCTCTCTGTCTCTCTCTGCCTCTCTCTGCCTCTCTGTGCCTCTCTGTGCCTCTCTCTGCCTCTCTCTGCCTCTCTGTGCCTCTCTCTGCCTCTCTGTGCCTCTCTCTGTGCCTCTCTCTGCCTCTCTCTGCCTCTCTGTCTCTCTCTCTGCCTCTCTCTGCCTCTCTCTGTGTCTCTCTGCCTCTCTGTGCCTCTCTCTGCCTCTCTGTGCCTCTCTGTGCCTCTCTGTGCCTCTCTCTCTCTCTGCCTCTCTGTGCCTCTCTGTGCCTCTCTCTGCCTCTCTGTGCCTCTCTCTGTGCCTCTCTGTGCCTCTCTCTGTGCCTCTCTCTGTGCCTCTCTGTGCCTCTCTCTGCCTCTCTGTGCCTCTCTGTGCCTCTCTCTGCCTCTCTGTGCCTCTCTCTGCCTCTCTGTGCCTCTCTGTGCCTCTCTCTGCCTCTCTCTGCCTCTCTCTGCCTCTCTGTGCCTCTCTCTGCCTCTCTGTGCCTCTCTGTGCCTCTCTCTGCCTCTCTGTGCCTCTCTCTGTGCGTCTCTATGCCTCTCTCTGTCTCTCTCTGTGTCTCTCTGTGCCTCTCTCTGCCTCTCTGTGCCTCTCTCTGTCTCTCTCTGTCTCTCTCTGCCTCTCTGTGCCTCTCTGTGCCTCTCTCTGCCTCTCTGTGCCTCTCTCTGTGCGTCTCTATGCCTCTCTCTGCCTCTCTGTGCCTCTCTCTGCCTCTCTCTGTCTCTCTCTGTCTCTCTCTGTGTCTCTCTCTGCCTCTCTCTGCCTCTCTGTGCCTCTCTCTGCCTCTCTGTGCCTCTCTGTGCCTCTCTCTGCCTCTCTGTGCCTCTCTCTGTGCGTCTCTATGCCTCTCTCTGTCTCTCTCTGTCTCTCTCTGTGTCTCTCTCTGTCTCTCTCTGCCTCTCTGTGCCTCTCTCTGCCTCTCTCTGCCTCTCTGTGCGTCTCTGTGCCTCTCTCTGCCTCTCTCTGTCTCTCTCTGTGCCTCTCTCTCACTCTCTCTCCCTCTCTCTGCCTCTCTCTGTGCCTCTCTGTGCCTCTCTCTCCCTCTCTCTCTCCCTCTCTCTGCCTCTCTCTCCCTCTCTCTGCCTCCCTCTCCCTCTCTCTCCCTCCCTCTCTCTCTCTCCCTCTCTCTCCCTCTCTCTCTCCCTCCCTCTCCCTCTCTCTCCCTCTCTCTGTACCTCTCTCTGTTCCCCTCTCTCCCTCTCCCTCTCTCCCTCTCTCTGTACCTCTCTCTGTTCCCCTCTCTCTCTCTCCCTCCCTCTCTCTCTGCCTCCCTCTGTCCCTCCCTCTCTCTCCCTCTCTCTCCCTCTCTCCCCCTCTCTCTCCCTCCCTCTCCCTCTCTCTCTCTCTCTCTCCCTCCCCCTCTCTCCCTCTCCCTCCCTCCCTCCCCCTCTCTCACACTCTCTCTGTGCGCCCCCTGCAGGCTGCTCGTGTGTCACTGCGGGCACTCTGTCCTCGTCCTGCTCGCTCGGCCTCTGTGAGTGTGACAGAGTGAGTGGAGAGTGTGTCTCTCCCTCTCTCTCCCTCTCTCCCCCTCCCTCCCCCTCTCTCACACTCTCTCTGTGCGCCCCCTGCAGGCTGCTCGTGTGTCACTGCGGGCACTCTGTCCTCGTCCTGCGCCCTCGGCCTCTGTGAGTGTGACAGAGTGAGTGGAGAGTGTCCGTGTCGGATGAACGTGGTGGGACGGAGCTGTGACGTCTGTGCAGAGAATCACTGGAACTACGGCCACGAGGCGGGCTGTGAACCCTGTGCCTGTCGCCCCCTGGAGGCCCTGGGCCCGCACTGCAACATGGTGAGAGACGGGGACTAGAACCAGGACTGAACCAGGACTAAACCAGGACTGAACCAGGACTGAAGCAGGACTGAACCAGGACTGAACCAGGTCTGAAACAGGACTGAACCAGGACTGAACCAGGAGTAAACCAGGACTGAACCAGGACTGAACCAGGACTGAACCAGGACTGAACCAGGACTGAACCAGGACTGAACCAGTACTGAACCAGGACTGAACCAGGAGTAAACCAGGACTGAACCAGGACTGAACCAGGACTGAACCAGGACTGAACCAGGTCTGAAACAGGACTGAACCAGGACTGAACCAGGACTGAACCAGGTCTGAAACAGGACTGAACCAGGACTGAACCAGGAGTAAACCAGGACTGAACCAGGACTGAACCAGGACTGAACCAGGACTGAACCAGGACTGAACCAGGACTGAACCAGTACTGAACCAGGACTGAACCAGGAGTAAACCAGGACTGAACCAGGACTGAACCAGGACTGAACCAGGACTGAACCAGGACTAAACCTGGACCACACCAGGACCACACCAGGACTGAACCAGGACTGAACCAGGACTGAACCAGGACTGAACCAGGACTGAACCAGGACTAAACCAGGAGTAAACCAGGACTGAACCAGGACTGAACCAGGACTGAACCAGGACTGAACCAGGACTGAACCAGGACTGAACCAGGACTGAACCAGGACTGAACCAGGTCTGAAACAGGACTGAACCAGGACTGAACCAGGACTGAACCAGGACTGAACCAGGACTGAACCAGGACTGAACCAGGAGTAAACCAGGACTGAACCAGGACTGAACCAGGACTGAACCAGGACTGAACCAGGAGTAAACCAGGACTGAACCAGGACTGAACCAGGACTGAACCAGGACTGAACCAGGACTAAACCTGGACCACACCAGGACCACACCAGGACTGAACCAGGACTGAACCAGGACTGAACCAGGACTAAACCAGGACTGAACCAGGACTGAACCAGGACTGAACCAGGACTGAACCAGGTCTAAACCAGGACTGAACCAGGACTGAACCAGGACTGAACCAGGACTGAACCAGGACTAAACCAGGACTAAACCAGGACCACACCAGGACTGAACCAGGACTGAACCAGGACTGAACCAGGACTGAACCAGGACTGAACCAGGACTGAACCAGGACTGAACCAGGACTGAACCAGGTCTGAACCAGGACTGAACCAGGACTGAACCAGGACTAAACCAGGACTGAACCAGGTCTGAACCAGGACCACACCAGGACTGAACCAGGACCACACCAGGACTGAACCAGGACTGAACCAGGACTGAACCAGGACTGAACCAGGACTTAACCAGGACTGAACCAGGACTGAACCAGGACTGAACCAGGACTGAACCAGGACTGAACCAGGACTGAACCAGTACTGAACCAGGACTGAACCAGGACTAAACCAGGACTGAACCAGGACTGAACCAGGACTGAACCAGGACTGAACCAGGACTAAACCTGGACCACACCAGGACCACACCAGGACTGAACCAGGACTGAACCAGGACTGAACCAGGACTGAACCAGGACTGAACCAGGACTGAACCAGGACTGAACCAGGACTGAACCAGGTCTGAACCAGGACTGAACCAGGACTGAACCAGGACTAAACCAGGACTGAACCAGGTCTGAACCAGGACCACACCAGGACTGAACCAGGACCACACCAGGACTGAACCAGGACTGAACCAGGACTGAACCAGGACTGAACCAGGACTGAACCAGGACTAAACCAGGACTGAACCAGGACTGAACCAGGACTGAACCAGGACTGAACCAGGACTGAACCAGGACTGAAGCAGGACTGAACCAGGACTGAACCAGGACTAAACCAGGTCTAAACCTGGACCACACCAGGACCACACCAGGACTGAACCAGGACTAAACCAGGACTAAACCAGGACTAAACCAGGACTAAACCAGGACTAAACCAGGACTGAACCAGGACTAAACCAGGACTAAACCAGGACTGACCCAGGTCTGACCCAGGTCTGACCCGGGGTGTCTCTGTGCTCAGTTCTCGGGGCAGTGTCAGTGTCGTCCTGGTTTTGGAGGAAGGACGTGTTCTGAGTGTGAAGAGCTGCACTGGGGGGACCCCCGGACACAGTGTAGAGGTCAGACACACACTGTACACACACAGAGACACACACAGAGACACACACAGAGACACACACTGTACACACACACTGTACACACACAGAGACACACTGTACACACAGAGACACACTGTACACACACTGTACACACACTGTACACAGAGACACACACACACACTGTACACAGAGACAAACACAGAGACACACACAGAGACACACACACACCTTCACCTCTCCCTCCTCCTCCTCTGTCTCTCCCTCCTCCTCACCCTCTCCCTCCTCCCCTGCCTCACCCTCTCTCTCCTCCCTTCCCTCACCCTCTCCCTCCTCCTCCTCTCCCTCTCCCTCCTCCCCTGCCTCCCCCTCTCCCTCCTCCTCCTCCTCTGTCTCTCCCTCCCCTTCCTCACCCTCTCCCTCCTCCTCCCCCTCTCCCTTCTCTCCCTCCTCCCCTGCCTCACCCTCACCCCCTCTCTCCTCCCCTGCCTCCTCCTCTCCCCTCCTCCTCCTCCTCCTCTCCCTCTCCCTCCTCCCCTGCCTCCCCCTCTCCCTCCTCCCCTGCCTCACCCTCTCCCCCCCCCCTGCCTCCCCCTCTCCCTCCTCCTCTTTTGTCTCTCCCTCCTCCTCCTCCTCTCCCTCCTCCCCTGCCTCCCCCTCTCCCTCCTCCTCCCCTCCCTCCCCCTCTCCCTCACCCTCTCCCTCCCCCTCTCCCTCCTCACCCTCTCCCTCTCCCTCCTCCCCTGCCTCACCCTCTCCCTCCTCCCTCCCCCTCCTCCTCCCCCTCCCCCTCTCCCTCCTCCTCCTCCCCCTCCCCCTCTCCCTCCTCCTCCCCTCCCTCCCCCTCTCCCTCCTCCTCCTCCCCCCCTCTCCCTCCTCCCCCGCCTCACCCTCTCCCTCCTCCTCCTCCTCTGTCTCTCCCTCCTCCTCCTCCTCCCCCTCTCCCTCCTCCTCCCCTGCCTCACCCTCCTCCTCCTCCCCTGCCTCTCCCTCCTCCTCCCCCTCTCCCTCTCCCTCCTCCTCCCCTGCCTCACCCTCTCCCTCCTCTCCCTCCTCCTCCCTCCTCCCCTCTCTCCCTCACCCTCTCCCTCACCCTCTCCCTCCTCTCTCCCCTCCTCCCCCCCCTCTCTCCCTCCTCCTCCCCTGCCTCCCCTCTCCCTCTCTCCTCCACTCCTCTCCTCCTCCTCACCCTTCCTCCCCCCTCTCTCTCCCTCCCTCTCCCCTCCCTCCTCCTCTCTCCTCCTCCCCCCTCCCCCCTCTCCCTCCCCCTCTCTCCCTCTCCTCTCTCTCCCTCTCCCTCCTCCTCCCCTCCCCCCTCCCCTCCTCCTCCCTCTCCCCTGCTCCCTCTCCCCTCCTCCCTCCTCCTCCTCCCCTGCCTCACCCTCTCCCTCCTCCTCCTCACCCTCTCCCTCCTTCTACTCACCCTCACCCTCTCCCTACTCCTCCTCACCCTCACCCTCTCCCTCCTCCTCCTCCTCCCCCTCTCCCTCTCTCCCTCCCTCCCCCCTCACTCCTCTCCCTCCTCCTCCTCCTCCCCCCTCTCCCTCCCTCCCCTCCCCTGCCTCCCTCTCTCCCTCCTCCTCCTCTCCTCACCCTCTCCCTCTCCCCTGCCTCCCCCTCTCCCTCTCTCCTCCCCTCCCTCCCCTGCCTCACCCCTCTCCCTCTCTCTCCTCCCTCCTCACCCTCCTCCCTCCCTCCCTCACTCACCCTCACCCTCTCCCTCCTCCTCCTCCTCCCTCACCCTCTCCCTCCTCCTCCTCCCCCTCTCCCTCCTCTCCTCACCCTCTCCCTCCTCCTCCTCCTCCCCCTCTCCCTCCTCCCCTGCCTCACCCTCTCCCTCCTCCTCCTCACCCTCTCCCCCCTCCCCTGCCTCCCCTCTCTCTCCTCCCTCCCTCCTCCCCCTGCCTCACACCTCTCCTCCCCCCCTCCTCCTCACCCTCTCCTCCTCCTCCTCCTCACCCCCCTCTCCCTCCTCCTCCTCCTCCTCTCCCTCCTCCCCTGCCTCACCCTCTCCCTCCTCCTCCTCACCCTCTCCCTCCTCCCCTTCCTCCCCCTCTCCCTCCTCATCCTCCCCCTCCCCCTCTCCCTCCTCCTCACCCTCTCTCTCCCCCGGTGCAGAGTGCAGGTGTCACCCTCTGGGCTCGGAGGCGGCCCAGTGCGACCGCAGCACCGGGGCGTGTTCGTGTCGTGAGGGGGCGTCGGGTCCTCGCTGTGAGGAGTGCGCCCGCGGTTACTCCGGCGCCTTCCCGTCCTGCGCCCCGTGCCACGCCTGCTTCACGCTCTGGGACGACCTGCTGTGTCAGCTCAGACGGGACCTGGAGCACGTCCTGCTGACGGCGGACCACGTCCTGGAGGGAGGAGCGGGCGCCGCCGGAACCAACCACAGCCGCGTCAACGAGCTCTGGAGGCGGCTCGGACAAGTGCGGGCGCTGGCGGCGGGAAACGAGACGGAGCGGGCGCATCAGCTGATCGCACAGAGCCTGGACGACATCAGGTGAGGGACAGGACCTCGACGACAGGTGAGGGACAGGACCTCGTGAGGGACAGGACCTCGTGAGGGACAGGACCTCGTGAGGAACAGGACCTCGTGAGGGACAGGACCTCGACGACAGGTGAGGAACAGGACCTCGACGACAGGTGAGGGACAGGACCTCGACGACAGGTGAGGGACAGGACCTCGTGAGGAACAGGACCTCGACGACATCAGGTGAGGGACAGGACCTCGTGAGGGACAGGACCTCGACGACATCAGGTGAGGAACAGGACCTCGTGAGGGACAGGACCTCGACGTCAGGTGAGGGACAGGACCTCGACGACAGGTGAGGAACAGGACCTCGACGACATCAGGTGAGGAACAGGACCTCGTGAGGGACAGGACCTCGACGACAGGTGAGGGACAGGACCTCGTGAGGAACAGGACCTCGTGAGGAACAGGACCTCGACGACATCAGGTGAGGGACAGGACCTCGTGAGGGACAGGACCTCGACGACATCAGGTGAGGAACAGGACCTCGTGAGGGACAGGACCTCACTGGCGTCAGGTGAGGGACAGGGATACTTTTTCGGCGACAGGTGAGGAACAGGACCTCGACGACATCAGGTGAGGGACAGGACCTCGACATCAGGTGAGGAACAGGACCTCGACGACATCAGGTGAGGGACAGGACCTCGTGAGGGACAGGACCTCGACGACATCAGGTGAGGAACAGGACCTCGTGAGGGACAGGACCTCGACGTCAGGTGAGGGACAGGACCTCGACGACAGGTGAGGAACAGGACCTCGACGACATCAGGTGAGGAACAGGACCTCGACGACAGGTGAGGGACAGGACCTCGTGAGGGACAGGACCTCGTGAGGAACAGGACCTCGACGACAGGTGAGGAACAGGACCTCGACGACAGGTGAGGGACAGGACCTCGTGAGGGACAGGACCTCGTGAGGAACAGGACCTCGACGACAGGTGAGGAACAGGACCTCGACGACAGGTGAGGGACAGGACCTCGTGAGGGACAGGACCTCGTGAGGAACAGGACCTCGACGACAGGTGAGGAACAGGACCTCGACGACAGGTGAGGGACAGGACCTCGTGAGGGACAGGACCTCGTGAGGGACAGGACCTCGTGAGGGACAGGACCTCGTGAGGGACAGGACCTCGACGACAGGTGAGGAACAGGACCTCGACGACAGGTGAGGGACAGGACCTCGACGACAGGTGAGGGACAGGACCTCGTGAGGGACAGGACCTCGTGAGGGACAGGACCTCGACGACATCAGGTGAGGGACAGGACCTCGACGACAGGTGAGGAACAGGACCTCGACGACAGGTGAGGGACAGGACCTCGACGACAGGTGAGGAACAGGACCTCGTGAGGGACAGGACCTCGTGAGGGACAGGACCTCGTGAGGGACAGGACCTCGACGACATCAGGTGAGGGACAGGACCTCGACATCAGGTGAGGGACAGGACCTCGACGACAGGTGAGGGACAGGACCTCGACGACAGGTGAGGGACAGGACCTCGACGACAGGTGAGGACCAGGACCTCATGAGGGACAGGACCTCGACGACATCAGGTGAGGACCAGGACCTCATGAGGGACAGGACCTCGTGAGGGACAGGACCTCGTGAGGGACAGGACCTCGTGAGGGACAGGACCTCGACGACATCAGGTGAGGGACAGGACCTCGTGAGGGACAGGACCTCGACGACATCAGGTGAGGGACAGGACCTCGTGAGGGACAGGACCTCGTGAGGGACAGGACCTCGACGACAGGTGAGGAACAGGACCTCGACGACAGGTGAGGGACAGGACCTCGACGACAGGTGAGGGACAGGACCTCGTGAGGGACAGGACCTCGTGAGGGACAGGACCTCGACGACATCAGGTGAGGGACAGGACCTCGACGACAGGTGAGGGACAGGACCTCGTGAGGGACAGGACCTCGTGAGGGACAGGACCTCGACGACAGGTGAGGTACAGGACCTCGTGAGGGACAGGACCTCGTGAGGAACAGGACCTCGACGACAGGTGAGGGACAGGACCTCGACGACAGGTGAGGGACAGGACCTCGTGAGGGACAGGACCTCGTGAGGAACAGGACCTCGACGACATCAGGTGAGGGACAGGACCTCGACGACAGGTGAGGGACAGGACCTCGTGAGGGACAGGACCTCGTGAGGGACAGGACCTCGTGAGGGACAGGACCTCGTGAGGGACAGGACCTCGACGACATCAGGTGAGGGACAGGACCTCGTGAGGGACAGGACCTCGTGAGGGACAGGACCTCGTGAGGGACAGGACCTCGTGAGGGACAGGACCTCGTGAGGGACAGGACCTCGACGACATCAGGTGAGGGACAGGACCTCGTGAGGGACAGGACCTCGTGAGGGACAGGACCTCGACGACATCATGGGGTCTCAGAGCGGTTTCTCTCTCGTCTCAGAGCGGTTTCTCTCTCGTCTCAGAGCAGTTTCTCTCTCGTCTCAGAGCGGTTTCTCTCTCGTCTCAGAGCGGTTTCTCTCTCGTCTCAGAGCGGTTTCTCTCTCGTCTCAGAGCGGTTTCTCTCTCGGTTTCTCTCTCGTCTCAGAGCGGTTTCTCTCTCGTCTCAGAGCGGTTTCTCTCTCGTCCCAGAGTGGTTTCTCTCTCGTCTCAGAGCGGTTTCTCTCTCGTCTCAGAGCGGTTTCTCTCTCGTCTCAGAGCAGTTTCTCTCTCGCCTCAGAGCGGTTTCTCTCTCGCCTCAGAGCCGGTTTCTCTCGCCTCAGAGCGGTTTCTCTCGCCTCAGAGCGGTTTCTCTCTCGGTTTCTCTCTCGTCTCAGAGCGGTTTCTCTCTCGTCACAGAGCGGTTTCTCTCTGCTCCCAGAGTGGTTTCTCTCTCTCAGAGCGGTTTCTCTCTGCCTCAGAGCGGTTTCTCTCTCTCAGAGCGGTTTCTCTCTCGTCTCAGAGCGGTTTCTCTCTCGTCTCAGAGCGGTTTCTCTCTCGTCTCAGAGCGGTTTCTCTCTCGTCTCAGAGCGGTTTCTGTCTCGTCTCAGAGCGGTTTCTCTCTCGTCTCAGAGCGGTTTCTGTCTCGTCTCAGAGCGGTTTCTCTCTCGTCTCAGAGCGGTTTCTCTCTCGTCTCAGAGCGGTTTCTCTCAAGTCTCAGAACGGTTTCTCTCACGTCTCAGAGCGGTTTCTCTCTCGTCTCAGAGCGGTTTCTCTCTCGTCTCAGAGCGGTTTCTCTCTCGTCTCAGAGCGGTTTCTCTCGGCCTCAGGCGGTTTCTCTCTCTCTCTCGTCTCAGAGCTGGGTTTCTCTGTACGCCTCAAGCGAGCTTTCTCGTCTCAGAGCGGTTTCTCTCGTCCCAGAGAGGTTTCTCTCTCGTCTCAGAGCGGTTTCTCTCGTCTCAGAGCGGTTTCTCTCTTGTCTCAGGGCGGTTTCTCTCTCGTCTCAGAGCGGTTTCTCTTTCGTCCCAGAGCGGTTTCTCTCTCGTCTCAGGGCGGTTTCTCTCTCGTCTCAGAGCGGTTTCTCTCTCGTCTCAGAGCGGTTTCTCTTTCGTCTCAGAGCGGTTTCTCTCTCGAGTGGTTTCTCTCTCGTCTCAGAGCGGTTTCTCTCTCGTCTCTGAGCGGTTTCTCTCTCGTGTGGTTTCTCTCTCGTCTCAGAGCGGTTTCTCTCTCGAGTGGTTTCTCTCTCGTCTCAGAGCGGTTTCTCTCTCGTCTCTGAGCGGTTTCTCTCTCGTCTCAGAGCAGTTTCTCTCTCGTTGCAGGGCGGTTTCTCTCTCGTCTCAGAGCGGTTTCTCTCTCGGTTTCTCTCTCGTCTCAGAGCGGTTTCTCTCTCTTCTCAGGGCGGTTTCTCTCTCTTCTCAGGGCGGTTTCTCTCTCGTCTCAGAGCAGTTTCTCTCTCGTTGCAGGGCGGTTTCTCTCTCGTCTCAGAGCGGTTTCTCTCTCGTCTCAGATCGGTTTCTCTCTCGTCTCAGAGCAGTTTCTCTCTCGTTGCAGGGCGGTTTCTCTCTCGTCTCAGGGCGGTTTCTCTCTCGTCTCAGTGCGGTTTTTATCTCTTCTCAGAGCGGTTTCTCTCTCGTCTCAGAGCGGTTTGTCTCTCGAGTGGTTTCTCTCTCGTCTCAGAGCGGTTTCTCTCTCGTCTCAGTGCGGTTTCTCTCGCCTCAGGGCGGTTTCTCTCTCGTCTCAGAGCGGTTTCTCTCTCTTCTCAGGGCGGTTTCTCTCTCGTCTCAGAGCGGTTTCTCTCTCTCAAGCGGTTTCTCTCGTCTCAGGGCGGTTTCTCTCTCTTCTCAGGGCGGTTTCTCTCTTGTCTCAGAGCAGTTTCTCTCTCGTCTCAAGCGGTTTCTCTCTCGTCTCAGGGCGGTTTCTCTCTCTTCTCAGGGCGGTTTCTCTCTCGTCTCTGAGCGGTTTCTCTCTCGTCTCAGATCGGTTTCTCTCTCGTCTCAGAGCAGTTTCTCTCGCTGCAGGGCGGTTTCTCTCTGCCTCAGAGCGGTTTCTCTCTCGGTTTCTCTCTCGTCTCAGAGCGGTTTCTCTCTCGTCTCAGAGCGGTTTCTCTCTCGTCTCAAGTGGTTTCTCTCTCGTCTCAGAGCGGTTTCTCTCTCGAGTGGTTTCTCTCTCGTCTCAGAGCGGTTTCTCTCTCTTCTCAGGGCGGTTTCTCTCTCGTCTCAGAGCAGTTTCTCTCTCGTCTCAAGCGGTTTCTCTCTCGTCTCAGAGCAGTTTCTCTCTCGTCTCAAGCGGTTTCTCTCTCGTCTCAGAGCGGTTTCTCTCTCGAAAGTGGTTTCTCTCGACTCAGAGCGGTTTCTCTCTCGTCTCAAGCGGTTTCTCTCTCTCTCCTCAGAGCGGTTTCTCTCTCAGTGGTTTCTCTCTCGTCTCAGAGCCGGTTTCTCTCTCGTCTCAGAGCGGTTTCTCTCTCGGTTTTCTCTCTCGCCTCAGAGCGGTTTCTCTCGTTTCAGATCGGTTTCTCTCTCATCCCAGAGCGGTTTCTCTCTCGGTTTCTCTCTCGTCTCAGAGCGGTTGCTCTCTCGTCTCAGATCGGTTTCTCTCTCGTCTCAGAGCGGTTTCTCTCTCGTCTCAGAGCGGTTTCTCTCTCGTCTCAAGCGGTTTCTCTCTCGTCTCAGAGCGGTTTCTCTCTCGAGTGGTTTCTCTCTCGTCTCAGAGCGGTTTCTCTCTCTTCTCAGGGCGGTTTCTCTCTCTTCTCAGGGCGGTTTCTCTCTCGTCTCAGAGCGGTTTCTCTCTCGTCTCAGAGCGGTTTCTCTCTCGTCTCAGAGCAGTTTCTCTCTCGTTGCAGGGCGGTTTCTCTCTCGTCTCTGAGCGGTTTCTCTCTCGTCTCAGAGCGGTTTCTCTCTCGTCTCAGAGCAGTTTCTCTCTCGTTGCAGGGCGGTTTCTCTCTCGTCTCAGAGCGGTTTCTCTCTCGGTTTCTCTCGCCTCTCAGAAGCGTTGCTCTCGTCTCCTCAGATCGGTTTCTCTCTCGTCTCAGTGCGGTTTCTCTCTCGTCTCAGAGCGGTTTCTCTCTCTTCTCAGGGCGGTTTCTCTCTCGTCTCAGGGCGGTTTCTCTCTGGTCTCAGAGCGGTTTCTCTCTCGTCTCAGATCGGTTACTCTCTCGTCTCAAGTGGTTTCTCTCACGTCTCAGAGCGGTTTCTCTCTCGAGTGGTTTCTCTCTCGTCTCAGAGCGGTTTCTCTCTCGAGTGGTTTCTCTCTCGTCTCAGAGCGGTTTCTCTCTCGTCTCAGGGCGGTTTCTCTCTCGTCTCAGAGCAGTTTCTCTCGCGGTTTCTCTCTCGTCTCAGAGCGGTTTCTCTCTCGTCTCAGAGCGGTTTCTCTCTCGTCTCAGAGCGGTTTCTCTCTCGAGTGGTTTCTCTCTCGTCTCAGAGCGGTTTCTCTCGCCTCAGAGCGTTTCTCTCTCGGTTCTCTCTCGTCTCAGAGCGGTTTCTCTCTCGTTTCAGATCGGTTTCTCTCTCATCCCAGAGCGGTTTCTCTCTCGGTTTCTCTCTCGTCTCAGAGCGGTTGCTCTCTCGTCTCAGATCGGTTTCTCTCTCGTCTCAGAGCGGTTTCTCTCTCGTTTCAGATCGGTTTCTCTCTCATCCCAGAGCGGTTTCTCTCTCGGTTTCTCTCTCGTCTCAGAGCGGTTGCTCTCTCGTCTCAGAGCGGTTTCTCTCTCGTCACAGAGCGGTTTCTCTCTCGTCTCAAGCGGTTTCTCTCCTGTCTCAGAGCGGTTTCTCTCTCTTCTCAGGGCGGTTTCTCTCGTCTCAGGGCGGTTTCTCTCTCGTCTCAGAGCGGTTTCTCTCTCGTCTCAGAGCGGTTTCTCTCTCGTCTCAAGTGGTTTCTCTCTCGTCTCAGAGCGGTTTCTCTCTCGAGTGGTTTCTCTCTCGTCTCAGAGCGGTTTCTCTCTCTTCTCAGGGCGGTTTCTCTCGTCTCAGGGCGGTTTCTCTCTCGTCTCAGAGCGGTTTCTCTCTCGTCTCAGAGCGGTTTCTCTCTCGTCTCAAGTGGTTTCTCTCTCGTCTCAGAGCGGTTTCTCTCTCGAGTGGTTTCTCTCTCGTCTCAGGGCGGTTTCTCTCTCGTCTCACGGCGGTTTCTCTCTCGTCTCAGAGCGGTTTCTCTCTCGTCTCAAGCGGTTTCTCTCTCGTCTCAGAGCGGTTTCTCTCTCGTCTCAAGCGGTTTCTCTCTCGTCTCAGAGCGGTTTCTCTCTCGAGTGGTTTCTCTCTCGTCTCAGAGCGGTTTCTCTCTCGTCTCAGAGCGGTTTCTCTCTCGGTTTCTCTCTCGTCTCAGAGCGGTTTCTCTCTCGTTTCAGATCGGTTTCTCTCTCATCCCAGAGCGGTTTCTCTCTCGGTTTCTCTCTCGTCTCAGAGCGGTTGCTCTCTCGTCTCAGATCGGTTTCTCTCTCGTCTCAGAGCGGTTTCTCTCTCGTCTCAGAGCGGTTTCTCTCTCGTCTCAAGCGGTTTCTCTCTCGTCTCAGAGCGGTTTCTCTCTCGTCTCAAGCGGTTTCTCTCCTGTCTCAGAGCGGTTTCTCTCTCTTCTCAGGGCGGTTTCTCTCTCGTCTCAGGGCGGTTTCTCTCGTCTCAGAGCGGTTTCTCTCTCGTCTCAGAGCAGTTTCTCTCTCGTTGCAGGGCGGTTTCTCTCTCGTCTCTGAGCGGTTTCTCTCTCGTCTCAGAGCGGTTTCTCTCTCGGTTTCTCACTCGTCTCAGAGCGGTTTCTCTCTCGTCTCAGGGCGGTTTCTCTCTCGTCTCAGAGCGGTTTCTCTCTCGGTTTCTCACTCGTCTCAGAGCGGTTTCTCTCTCGTCTCAGAGCGGTTTCTCTCTCGGTTTCTCTCTCGTCTCAGATCGGTTTCTCTCTCGTCTCAGAGCGGTTTCTCTCTCGGATCATAGCGGTTTCTCTCTCGTCTCAGAGCGGTTTCTCTCTCGTCTCAGAGCGGTTTCTCTCTCGTCTCAAGCGGTTTCTCTTCGTCTCAGAGCGGTTTCTCTCTCAGTGGTTTCTCTCTGTCTCAGAGCGGTTTCTCTCTCTTCTCAGGGCGGTTTCTCTCGTCTCAGGGCGGTTTCTCTCTCGCCTCAGGGCGGTTTCTCTCGTCTCTGAGCGGTTTCTCTCTCGCCTCAGAGCGGTTTCTCTCGGTTTCTCACTCGCCTCAGAGCGGTTTCTCTCTCGTCTCAGGGCGTTTCTCTCTCGTTTCAGAGCAGTTTCTCTCTCGGTTTCTCTCTCGTCTCAGAGCGGTTTCTCTCTCGTCTCAGAGCGGTTTCTCTCTCGGTTTCTCTCTCGTCTCAGAGCGGTTTCTCTCTCGCCTCAGAGTGGTTTCTCTCGCCTCAGAGCGGTTTCTCTCGCCTCACGCGTTTCTCTCTCGTCTCAGAGCGGTTTCTCTCGTCTCAAGCGGTTTCTCTCGTCCTCAGAGCGGTTTCTCTCTCGAGTGGTTTCTCTCTCGTCTCAGAGCGGTTTCTCTCTCGTCTCAGAGCGGTTTCTCTCTCGGTTTCTCTCTCGTCTCAGAGCGGTTTCTCTCGTCTCAGATCGGTTTCTCTGCCTCAGAGCGGTTTCTCTCGCCTCTGAGCGGTTTCTCTCTGCCCCAGAGCGGTTTCTCTCGTTTCAGAGCAGTTTCTCTCTCGGTTTCTCTCGTCCTCAGAGCGGTTTCTCTCGCCTCAGAGCGGTTTCTCTCGCTGCAGGGCGGTTTTCTCTCGCCTCTGAGCGGTTTCTCTCTCGTCTCAGAGCCGTTTCTCTCTCGGTTTCTCACTGCCTCAGAGCGGTTTCTCTCTCGTCTCAGAGCGGTTTCTCTCTCGGTTTCTCACTCGTCTCAGAGCGGTTTCTCTCTCGTCTCAGAGCGGTTTCTCTCTCGGTTTCTCTCTCGTCTCAGATCGGTTTCTCTCTCGTCTCAGAGTGGTTTCTCTCTCGTCTCAGAGCGGTTTCTCTCTCGTCTCAAGCGGTTTCTCTCTCGTCTCAGAGCGGTTTCTCTCTCGTCTCAAGCGGTTTCTCTCTCGTCTCAGAGCGGTTTCTCTCTCGAGTGGTTTCTCTCTCGTCTCAGAGCGGTTTCTCTCTCGACTCAGAGAGGTTTCTCTCTCGGTTTCTCTCTCGTCTCAGAGCGGTTTCTCTCTAGTCTCAGATCGGTTTCTCTCTCGTCTCAGAGCGGTTTCTCTCTCGTCTCTGAGCGGTTTCTCTCTCGTCTCAGAGCGGTTTCTCTCTCGTCTCAGAGCGGTTTCTCTCTCGTCTCAGAGCGGTTTCTCTCTCGTTGCAGGGCGGTTTCTCTCTCGTCTCTGAGCGGTTTCTCTCTCGTCTCAGAGCGGTTTCTCTCTCGGTTTCTCACTCGTCTCAGAGCGGTTTCTCTCTCGTCTCAGAGCGGTTTCTCTCTCGTCTCAGAGCGGTTTCTCTCTCGGTTTCTCACTCGTCTCAGAGCGGTTTCTCTCGTCTCAGAGCGGTTTCTCTCTCGGTTTCTCTCTCGTCTCAGATCGGTTTCTCTCTCGTCTCAGAGCGGTTTCTCTCTCGTCTCAGAGCGGTTTCTCTCTCGTCTCAAGCGGTTTCTCTCTCGTCTCAGAGCGGTTTCTCTCTCGTCTCAAGCGGTTTCTCTCACGTCTCAGAGCGGTTTCTCTCTCGAGTGGTTTCTCTCTGCCTCAGAGCGGTTTCTCTCTCCTCTCAGAGCGGTTTCTCTCTCGGTTTCTCTCTCGTCTCAGAGCGGTTTCTTTATCGTAGCAGATCGGTTTCTCACTCGTATCAGTGCGGTTTCTCTATAGTCACTGAGCGGTTTCTCTCTCGTCTCAGAGCGGTTTCTCTCGCTTCAGAGCAGTTTCTCTCGGTTTCTCTCTCTCGCCTCAGAGCGGTTTCTCTCTCGTCTCAGAGCGGTTTCTCTCGTTGCAGGGCGGTTTCTCTCTCGTCTCTGAGCGGTTTCTCTCTCGTCTCAGAGCGGTTTCTCTCGGTTTCTCTCTGCGTCTCAGATCGGTTTCTCTCTCGCCTCAGATCGGTTTCTCTCGTCTCAGAGCGGTTTATCTCTCGGTTTCTCTCTCGTTTCAGATCGGTTTCTCTCTCGGTTTCTCACTCGTCTCAGAGCAGTTTCTCTCTCGTCTCAGAGCGGTTTCTCTCTCGGTTTCTCTCTCGTCTCAGAGCAGTTTCTCTCTTTTCTCAGGGCGGTTTCTCTCTCGTCTCAGGGCGGTTTCTCTCTCGTCCCAGAGCGGTTTCTCTCTCGGTTTCTCTCTCGTCCCAGAGCGGTTTCTCTCTCGTCTCAGAGCGGTTTCTCTCTCTTCCCAGAGCGGTTTCTCTCTCGTCTCAGAGCGGTTTCTCTCTCGTCCCAGAGCGGTTTCTCTCTCGTCTCAGAGCGGTTTCTCTCTCGTCTCAGAGCGGTTTCTCTCTTGTCTCAGAGCGGTTTCTCTCTCGTCTCAGAGCGGTTTCTCTCTCGTCTCAAGTGGTTTCTCTCTCGAGCGGTTTCTCTCGTCTCAGGGCGGTTTCTCTCTCATCCCAGAGCGGTTTCTCTCTCGTCTGAGAGCGGTTTATCTCTCGTCTCAAGCGGTTTCTCTCGAGCGGTTTCTCTCTCGTCTCAGGGCGGTTTCTCTCTCATCCCAGAGCGGTTTCTCTCTCATCCCAGAGCGGTTTCTCTCTCGTCTCAGAGCGGTTTCTCTCTCGTCCCAGAGCGTTTCTCTCGTCTCAGAGCGTTTCTCTCTCGCCTCAGAGCGGTTTCTCTCGAGCGGTTTCTCTCGCCTCAGAGCGGTTTCTCTCTCGTCTCAGAGCGGTTTCTCTCGGTTTCTCACTCGTCTCAGAGCGGTTTCTCTCTCGGTTTCTCACCTGCCTCAGAGCGGTTTCACACTCGTCTCAGAGCGGTTTCTCTCTCGGTTTCTCTCTCGTCTCAGATCGGTTTCTCTCTCGTCTCAGAGCGGTTTCTCTCTCGGCTCAGAGCGTTTCTCTGCGTCTCAGAGCGGTTTCTCTCTCGTCTCAAGCGGTTTCTCTCTCGTCTCAGAGCGGTTTCTCTCTCAGTTTCTCTCTCGTCACAAGCGGTTTCTCTCTATTCTCAGAGCGGTTTCTCTCGAGTGGTTTCTCTCTCATCCCAGAGCGGTATCTCTATCGGTTTCTCACTCGTCTCAGAGCGGTTTCTCTCTCGTCTCAGAGCGGTTTCTCTCTCGGTTTCTCTCTCATCCCAGAGCGGTTTCTCTCTCGGTTTCTCACTCGTCTCAGAGCGGTTTCTCTCTCGTCTCAGATCGGTTTCTGTCTCGTCTCAGAGCGGTTTCTCTCTCGTCTCAGAGCGGTTTCTCTCTCGTCTCAGAGCGGTTTCTCTCTCGTCTCAGAGCGGTTTCTCTCTCGTCTCAGAGCGGTTTCTCTCTCGTCTCAGGGCGGTTTCTCTCTCGTCTCAGGGCGGTTTCTCTCGTCTCAGAGCGGTTTCTCTCTCGGTTTCTCACTCGTCTCAGAGCGGTTTCTCTCGTCTCAGGGCGGTTTCTCTCTCGTTTCAGAGCGGTTTCTCTCTCGGTTTCTCACTCGTCTCAGAGCGGTTTCTCTCTCGTCTCAGAGCGGTTTCTCTCTCGGTTTCTCTCTCGTCTCAGATCGGTTTCTCTCTCGTCCCAGACCGGTTTCTCTCTCGGTTTCTCACTCGTCTCAGAGCGGTTTCTCTCGGTTTCTCTCTGCCTCAGATCGGTTTCTCTCTCGCCTCAGAGCGGTATCTCTCGCGTCTAAGAGTGGTTTCTCTCTCGTCTCAAGCGGTTTCTCTCTCGTCTCAGAGCGGTTTCTCTCTCGTCTCAAGCGGTTTCTCTCTCGTCTCAGAGCGGTTTCTCTCTCGAGTGGTTTCTCTCTCGTCTCAGAGCGGTTTCTCTCTCGTCTCAGAGCGGTTTCTCTCTCGGTTTCTCTCTCGTCTCAGAGCGGTTTCTCTCTCGTCTCAGATCGGTTTCTCTCTCATCCCAGAGCGGTTTCTCTCTCGTCCCAGAGCGGTTTCTCTCTCGTCTCAGATCGGTTTCTCTCTCGTCTCAGAGCGGTTTCTCTCTCGTCTCTGAGCGGTTTCTCTCTCGTCTCAGAGCGGTTTCTCTCTCATCCCAGAGCGGTTTCTCTCTCGTCCCAGAGCGGTTTCTCTCTCGTCTCAGAGCGGTTTCTCTCTCGTCTCAGAGCGGTTTCTCTCTCGTCTCAAGCGGTTTCTCTCTCGAGCGGTTTCTCTCTCGTCTCAGGGCGGTTTCTCTCTCATCCCACAGCGGTTTCTCTCTCGTCTCAGAGCGGTTTCTCTCTTTTCTCAGAGCGGTTTCTCTCTCGTCTCAGAGCGGTTTCTCTCTCGTCTCAGAGCGGTTTCTCTCGTCTCAAGCGGTTTCTCTCTCGAGCGGTTTCTCTCTCGTCTCAAGCGGTTTCTCTCTCGAGCGGTTTCTCTCTCGTCTCAGGGCGGTTTCTCTCTCGTCTCAGAGAGGTTTATCTCTCGGTTACTCTCTCGTCTCAGAGCGGTTTCTCTCTCGTCTCAGAGCGGTTTCTCTCTCGTCTCAGATCGGTTTCTCTCTCAGTTTCTCTCTCGTCTCAGAGCGGTTTCTCTCTCGTCTCAGAGCGGTTTCTCTCTCGAGCGGTTTCTCTCGTCTCAAGCGGTTTCTCTCTCGAGCGGTTTCTCTCTCGTCTCAGGGCGGTTTCTATCTCGTCTCAGTGCGGTTTCTCTCTACCGTCCCCAGAGCGGTTTCTCTCGGTTTCTCTCGCCTCAGAGCGGTTTCTCTCGCCTCAGAGCGGTTTCTCTCGTCTCAGAGCGGTTTCTCTCGTCCCCAGAGCGGTTTCTCTCGCCCCAGAGCGGTTTCTCTCGCCTCAGAGCGGTTTCTCTCGCCCCAGAGCGTTTCTCTCGTCCTCAGAGCGTTTCTCTCTCGAGCGGTTTCTCTCGCCTCAGAGCGGTTTCTCTCTCGGTTTCTCGCTCAGAGCGGTTTCTCTCGTCTCAGAGCGGTTTCTCTCGTCCTCAGAGCGTTTCTCTCTGCCTCAGAGCGGTTTCTCTCTCGTCCCAGAGCGGTTTCTCTCTCGTCTCAGAGCGGTTTCTCTCTCGTCTCAGGGCGGTTTCTCTCTCGAGCGGTTTCTCTCTCGTCTCAGAGCGGTTTCTCTCTCGGTTTCTCTCTCGTCTCAGAGCGGTTTCTCTCTCGTCTCAGAGCGGTTTCTCTCTCGTCTCAGGGCGGTTTCTCTCTTGTTGCAGGGCGGTTTCTCTCTCGTCTCAGGTGGTTTCTCTCTCGTCTCAGAGCGGTTTCTCTCTCGTTTCAGGGCGGAGATCGCTGTGACCGACGGGCGACTCATGGCGGTGGCGGTGGATCTGAACGTCTCGTCGTCGTTGGAAGCTTCGGCGCGACAGAAACTCGGCGACTTAGAAGAAGAACTGAAGAACCTGAACCAGACGCTGAGCCACAAACAGCAGCTGCTCCACGACCTGCTCACCTCAGGGTTCTCAGGTACCGAACCACAAACCCGCTCACCTCAGGGTTCTCAGGTACCGAACCACAAACCCGCTCACCTCAGGGTTCTCAGGTACCGAACCACAAACCCGCTCACCTCAGGTACCGAACCACAAACCCGCTCACCTCAGGGTTCTCAGGTACCGAACCACAAACCCGCTCACCTCGGGGTTCTCAGGTACCGAACCACAAACCCGCTAACCTCAGGGTTCTCAGGTACCGAATCACAAACCCGCTAACCTCAGGGTTCTCAGGTACCGAATCACAAACCCGCTCACCTCGGGGTTCTCAGGTACCGAACCACAAACCCGCTAACCTCAGGGTTCTCAGGTACTGAACCTTCTGGGTTGGACACAGTTGAAGGGATTGGGCCTGTGTGGGACCAAAGCTAGAGCCGTTGCCTCAGAGCCGAACAGTCGAGCGCCCTCTGCTGGTCCGAGCGCCCTCTGCTGGCCTGAGCGCCCTCTGCTGGTCCGAGCGCCCTCTGCTGGCCTGAGCGCCCTCTGCTGGTCTGAGCGCCCTCTGCTGGTCCGAGCGCCCTCTGCTGCTCTGGTCTCTGTCTCTGTGTTTGTTCTTGTTCTGTGTTCATGACCCCAAAAAAATTTCTTACTTCCGCATTTACTTCCTGTTACAGAGGCGGCCATCTTTGCTTTACTTCCTGATACGGAGGCGGCCATCTTTGTTTTACTTCCTGATACGGAGGCGGCCATCTTTGCTTTACTTCCTGATACGGAGGCGGCCATCTTTGCTTTACTTCCTGATACGGAGGCGGCCATCTTTGATTTACTTCCTGATACGGAGGCGGCCATCTTTGTTTTACTTCCTGATACGGAGGCGGCCATCTTTGTTTTACTTCCTGATACGGAGGCGGCCATCTTTGTTTTACTTCCTGATACGGAGGCGGCCATCTTTGTTTTACTTCCTGATACGGAGGCGGCCATCTTTGTCTTACTTCCTGATACGGAGGCGGCCATCTTTGTTTTACTTCCTGATACGGAGGCGGCCATCTTTGTTTTACTTCCTGATACGATGGCTGCCATCTTTGCTTTACTTCCTGATACGGAGGCGGCCATCTTTGCTTTAGGGCACCATGTGACCACAATCCCCCACTTCATATAAAAACGGTCATTTGTGTGATTTTATAAACTGTAGAAAAGAACATTTCCTTCTATTTTATTTAAATACTGATAATAATTCAGTCCTGTCTGTGATTATAATGTGACATTTTAGAAAAAGGCTGCAGTACCTCACACGACCACTAATCAACCTGGGACACAGACAGAGGGGGCGGGGCTTATCCAGTTCATTTAATACATCCATGGTTTGATCTGAAGGTCCTCAGACTTTCACCAAACATCTCGAGGAGGACGTCGTGTTTCTTTCTGTTCCTTGAGCCTCTGTGTTTGACCCGTTGAACTCTTTCTGTCTCAGATCAGTTTGACAAAGTGAAGCGTTTCCACAAACAGTCGCTGGAGGCGGAGCAGAAGTGTAACTCCTCGGTGTCTGGTCCCCTGAGCCCCGTGGAACTGTCCCGAGGAACCAGGAACCAGACGGAGAACCTGCTGGAGTCCGAGCGGGACCGGCTGCTCAGAACCATCTCGGCGCACAACCGCTCGCTGTGGGAGCTGAAGGAGAAGAGCGCGGACCTGGAGGAGCGTGGGCGGGGCCTGAGCGCGGCCGTGTGCGGCGCCGGCTGTGAGGGCGGGGCCTGCGGCGGCGCCGGCTGTAACGGCACCGTGAGCGCGTCCAAAGGCGCCGTGAACAACGCCAGGAACGTGAGCCGCAGCCTGAACACGGCCAACGGCGAGCTGCAGGACGTCGGCAAAAAGGTCAGAGGTCAAAGAGTCTGCACTGAACACACACTGAACACTTTAGCCGCTATAACTGCTAGCTCCACATTAGCCGGTTTAACTTCTAGCTCCACTTTAGCCGCTGTAACTGCTAGCTCCACTTTAGCCGCTATAACTGCTAGCTCCACTTTAGCCGCTATAACTGCTAGCTCCACTTTAGCCGCTATAACTGCTAGCTCCACGTTAGCCGCTATAACCGCTAGCTCCACTTTAGCCGCTATAACCGCTAGCTCCACTTTAGCCGCTATAACTGCTAGCTCCACTTTAGCCGCTATAACTGCTAGCTCCACATTAGCCGGTTTAACTGCTAGCTCCACTTTAGCCGCTATAACTGCTAGCTCCACTTTAGCCGCTATAACTGCTAGCTCCACATTAGCCGGTTTAACTGCTAGCTCCACTTTAGCCGCTATAACTGCTAGCTCCACTTTAGCCGGTTTAACTGCTAGCTCCACTTTAGCCGCTATAACTGCTAGCTCCACTTTAGCCGGTTTAACTGCTAGCTCCACTTTAGCCGCTATAACTGCTAGCTCCACTTTAGCCGCTGTAACTGCTAGCTCCACTTTAGCCGCTATGACTGCTAGCTCCACTTTAGCCGCTATAACTGCTAGCTCCACTTTAGCCGCTATAACTGCTAGCTCCACGTTAGCCGCTATAACCGCTAGCTCCACTTTAGCCGCTATACCCGCTAGCTCCACTTTAGCCGCTATAACCGCTAGCTCCACTTTAGCCGCTATAACCGCTAGCTCCACTTTACCCGCTATAACTGCTAGCTCCACTTTAGCCGCTATAACTGCTAGCTCCACATTAGCCGGTTTAACTGCTAGCTCCACATTAGCCGGTTTAACTTCTAGCTCCACTTTAGCCGCTGTAACTGCTAGCTCCACTTTAGCCGCTATAACTGCTAGCTCCACTTTAGCCGCTATAACTGCTAGCTCCACTTTAGCCGCTATAACTGCTAGCTCCACGTTAGCCGCTATAACCGCTAGCTCCACTTTAGCCGCTATAACCGCTAGCTCCACTTTAGCCGCTATAACTGCTAGCTCCACTTTAGCCGCTATACCCGCTAGCTCCACTTTAGCCGCTATAACCGCTAGCTCCACTTTAGCCGCTATAACTGCTAGCTCCACTTTAGCCGCTCTAACCGCTAGCTCCACGTTAGCCGCTATAACCGCTAGCTCCACTTTAGCCGCTATAACCGCTAGCTCCACTTTAGCCGCTATAACCGCTAGCTCCACTTTAGCCGCTATAACCGCTAGCTCCACTTTAGCCGCTATACCCGCTAGCTCCACTTTAGCCGCTATAACCGCTAGCTCCACTTTAGCCGCTATAACTGCTAGCTCCACTTTAGCCGCTATAACTGCTAGCTCCACTTTAGCCGATATAACTGCTAGCTCCACTTTACCCGCTATAACTGCTAGCTCCACTTTAGCCGATATAACTGCTAGCTCCACTTTAGCCGCTATAACCGCTAGCTCCACTTTAGTTGTGTTTTTGTCAGTTTCTCTAAAGTTTCTCGAGGCCAGAACATTGTATTTAGTCCATAGTTTGTTCTAGAAAAGCAAACGACCTGAGCTTTGACTCTGGAAATTCAAATGTGCAACAAACTCTTCAAACCATAGAGTTTAGATCTAACGTGAGACAATCGTTCAGACACTTAGAGTCCTGTTTCCTGTGGACTCTGACTCACTGAGTTCTCCTGCAGCTCCAGGACCTGGTGGCCCTGACTCAGGACGTGAAGAACCGAGCGGTGAGTGCTCTGCAGAAGGCCCAGAGCAAGAAGGACCTCCTGCAGAGCTCCAACCAGAGGCTCAAGGACTTCATCAAGAAGATCAAGGATTTCCTCACAGGTGAACCCTCTGCTCCTCTGACCTTCTCCTCCTCTCCTCTGCTCCTCTGACCTTCTCCTCTGCTCCTCCTCTCCTCTGCCCCTCTGACCCTCTGCTCCTCTCCTCTGCTCCTCTCCTCCTCTCCTCCTCTGCTCCTCTGCTCCTCCTCTCCTCTGCCCCTCTGACCCTCTGCTCCTCCTCTCCTCTGCTCCTCTGACCCTCTGCTCCTCTGCTCCTCCTCTCCTCTGCTCCTCTGACCCTCTGCTCCTCTCCTCTGCTCCTCTGCTCCTCTCCTCTGCTCCTCTCCTCTGCCCCTCTCCTCTGCTCCTCTGCTCCTCTCCTCCTCTGCTCCTCTGCTCCTCTGACCCTCTGCCCCTCTGCTCCTCTGCTCCTCTGACCCTCTGCTCCCCCTGCTCCCTCTGCCCCCCCCTGCTCCCTCTGCTCCTCTGCTCCTCTGCTCCTCTGCTCCTCTGACCCTCTGCTCCTCTGACCCTCTGCTCCTCTGACCCTCTGCTCCTCTGCTCCTCTCCTCTGACCCTCTTCTCCTCTGCCCCTCTCCTCTGCTCCTCCTCTGCTCCTCTGCTCCTCTGCTCCTCTCCTCTGCTCCTCTGCTCCTCTGCTCCTCTCCTCTGCTCCTCTGCTCCTCTGCTCCTCTCCTCCTCTCCTCCTCTGCTCCTCTCCTCCTCTCCTCTCCTCTGCTCCTCTGACCCTCTGACCCTCTGCTCCTCTCCTCCTCTCCTCCTCTGCTCCTCTGCTCCTCTGCTCCTCTGCTCCTCTGCCTCTCTCCTCTGCTCCTCTGCTCCTCCTCTCCTCTCCTCCTCTCCTCCTCTGCTCCTCCTCTGCCCCTCTGCTCCTCTGACCCTCTGCTCCTCTGACCCTCTGACCTTCTCCTCTGCTCCTCTCCTCTCCTCCTCTCCTCTCCTCCTCTCCTCCTCTCCTCCTCTCCTCCTCTCCTCCTCTCCTCTCCTCTGCTCCTCCTCTGCTCCTCCTCTGCCCCTCTGACCCTTTGGTTCTTCTCTCAGAGGAGGGTGCAGACCCAGAGAGTATCCAGAAGGTGGCGCTGCAGGTCCTGTCGGTGTCTCTTCCGGTGAACAGGACGGCGTTGGACTCGACGGTGGATCAGATCAAACTCAGTCTCTCAAACTTGACCAACGTCCAGGAGATCGTGACCCGCACGACGGAGCAGACGGAGCGAGCGCGAGAGCTGCTGAGACGAGCGCAGGACGCACGGTGAGCCCCGCCCCCTGAGCCCCGCCCCCTGACCGCAGGACGCACGGTGAGCCCCGCCCCCTGACCGCAGGACGCACGGTGAGCCCCGCCCCCTGACCACACGGTGAGCCCCGCCCCCTGACCGCAGGACGCACGGTGAGCCCCGCCCCCTGACCACACGGTGAGCCCCGCCCCTGACCGCAGGGTGAGCCCCGCCCCCTGAGCCCCGCCCCCTGACCACAGGACGCACGGTGAGCCCCGCCCCCTGAGCCCCGCCCCCTGACCGCAGGGTGAGCCCCGCCCCCTGACCGCATGGTGAGCCCCGCCCCCTGACCGCAGGGTCACCGGTCTGACCCCCGAGTCGCCCTGTGACCACAGAAACTACACTTAAACACGGCTGCCAAGCCCCGCCCTCTGGTGGGAGGTTCCTGTCGTTTTCTCACTTGACCGAAGCATAGAACTATAATAAAACCTGGAAGATGAATCCAAGATGGCCGTCCTGTTTATCCCTATGGAGAGTGCTCATTGGTGCATGACCCCAAAAAAGTTTCTTACTTCCGCATTTACTTCCTGATACGGAGGCGGCCATCTTTGCTTTACTTCCTGATACGGAGGCGGCCATCTTTGCTTTACTTCCTGATACGGAGGCGGCCATCTTTGTTTTACTTCCTGATACGGAGGCGGCCATCTTTGTTTTACTTCATGATACGGAGGCGGCCATCTTTGTTTTACTTCCTGATACGGAGGCGCCATCTTTGTTTTACTTCCTGACACGGAGGCGGCCATCTTTGTTTTACTTCCTGACACGGAGGCGCCATCTTTGCTTTACTTCCTGATACGGAGGCGCCATCTTTGTTTTACTTCCTGATACGGAGGCGCCATCTTTGTTTTACTTCCTGATACGGAGGCGCCATCTTTGTTTGACGTCCTGATACGGTGGCTGCCATCTTTGCTTTACTTCCTGATACGGAGGCGGCCATCTTTGTTTTACTTCCTGATACGGAGGCGGCCATCTTTGTTTTACTTCCTGATACGGAGGCGGCCATCTTTGCTTTACTTCCTGATACGGAGGCGCCATCTTTGCTTTACTTCCTGATACGGAGGCGCCATCTTTGCTTTACTTCCTGATACGGAGGCGGCCATCTTTGCTTTACTTCCTGATACGGAGGCGGCCATCTTTGTTTTACTTCCTGATACGGAGGCGGCCATCTTTGCTTTAGGGCACCATGTGACCACAATCCCCCACTTCAGATAAAAACAGTAATTTGTGTGATTTTATAAACGGTAGAAAAGAACATTTCCTTCTATTTTATTTAAATACTGATAATAATTCAGTCCTGTCTGTGATTATAATGTGACATTTTAGAAAAAGGCTGCAGTACCTCACACGACCACTAATCAGACAGAGGGGGCGGGGCTTATCCAGTTCATTTAATACATCCATGGACCGAAGTGAAAGGCCCGGGCCGTGAACAGATTAAAGAGCCGCCCTCTTCTGTCACAAGCCCCGCCTTCTCTTTAGCTGCACAGCACTCTGTGACGCTCAGAGCCTCTGAACCCTCTGTGTGTGTCGTCTGCAGAGGAACCTGAGCTGAAAGATTCACAAAAACTGAACTTTATTTAGTTCATAAAGTTTATTTATGAAGATCCTCGACAAAACAGAGTTTTAAAAACAATAAAGTGACAACATCAGGGAAGAAAACACACAGCGTAAACCATTGGGAGTGAACCACGAGGCGTCTGTTTCAGAGCTGGTGCTGATGGAGTGAAGGAGGCGGCCAATCAGACGAAGGCGGCGCTGGACGTGTCGAAGAAGGCCATCGAGGAAGCCACAGCCGCCCTGAGGCAAGCTGTGAAGAACCTGAACCACACCAGGAACGCCACAGCTCAGGTACAGCGCCCCCTGTGTGTCCGCTCAGGTACTGCACCTTCTGCAGGTGGACGAGCCTCTGATCTTTGTTCTTCTGCAGGTGGACGAGCGTCTGATCTTTGTTCTTCTGCAGGTGGACGAGCGTCTGATGTTTGTTCTTCTGCAGGTGGACGAGCGTCTGTCTGATCTTTGTTCTTCTGCAGGTGGACGAGCCTCTGATCTTTGTTCTTCTGCAGGAGGACGAGCGTCTGTCTGATCTTTGTTCTTCTACAGGTGGACGAGCGTCTGTCTGATCTTTGTTCTTCTGCAGGTGGACGAGCGTCTGATCTTTGTTCTTCTGCAGGTGGACGAGCGTCTGTCTGATCTTTGTTCTTCTGCAGGTGGACGAGCCTCTGATCTTTGTTCTTCTGCAGGTGGACGAGCGTCTGTCTGATCTTTGTTCTTCTGCAGGTGGACGAGCGTCTGTCTGATCTTTGTTCTTCTGCAGGACGAGCGTCTGTCTGATCTTTGTTCTTCTGCAGGTGGACGAGCGTCTGTCTGATCTTTGTTCTTCTGCAGGTGGACGAGCGTCTGTCTGATCTTTGTTCTTCTGCAGGTGGACGAGCGTCTGTCTGATCTTTGTTCTTCTGCAGGACGGCGTCTGTCTGATCTTTGTTCTTCTGCAGGTGGACGAGCCGTCTGTCTGATCTTTGTTCTTCTGCAGGTGGGCGAGCCTCTGATCTTTGTTCCTCTGCAGGTTGACGACCGTCTGTCTGATCTTTGTTCTTCTGCAGGTGGACGAGCGTCTGTCTGATCTTTGTTCTTCTGCAGGTGGACGAGCGTCTGTCTGATCTTTGTTCTTCTGCAGGTGGACGAGCGTCTGTCTGATGTTTGTTCTTCTGCAGGTGGACGAGCGTCTGATCTTTGTTCTTCTGCAGGTGGACGAGCCTCTGATGTTTGTTCTTCTGCAGGTGGACGAGCCGCCTGTCTGATCTTTTGTTCTTCTGCAGGTGGACGAGCGTCTGTCTGATCTTTGTTCTTCTGCAGGTGGACGAGCGTCTGTCTGATCTTTGTTCTTCTGCAGGTGACGAGCCGTCTGTCTGATCTTTGTTCTTCTGCAGGTGGACTAGCCGCCTGTCTGATCTTTGTTCTTCTGCAGGAGGACGAGCGACAGTCTGATCTTTGTTCTTCTGCAGGTGGACGAGCGTCTGTCTGATCTTTGTTCTTCTGCAGGTGGACGAGCGTCTGTCTGATCTTTGTTCTTCTGCAGGTGGACGAGCCTCTGATCTTTGTTCTTCTGCAGGTGGACGAGCGTCTGTCTGATCTTTGTTCTTCTGCAGGTGGACGAGCGTCTGTCTGATCTTTGTTCTTCTGCAGGTGGACGAGCGTCTGATCTTTGTTCTTCTGCAGGTGGACGAGCCTCTGATCTTTGTTCTTCTGCAGGAGGACGAGCGTCTGTCTGATCTTTGTTCTTCTGCAGGTGGACGAGCGTCTGTCTGATCTTTGTTCTTCTGCAGGTGGACGAGCGTCTGTCTGATCTTTGTTCTTCTGCAGGTGGACGAGCGTCTGTCTGATCTTTGTTCTTCTGCAGGTGGACGAGCGTCTGTCTGATCTTTGTTCTTCTGCAGGTGGACGAGCGTCTGATCTTTGTTCTTCTGCAGGTGGACGAGCGTCTGATCTTTGTTCTTCTGCAGGTGGACGAGCGTCTGTCTGATGTTTGTTCTTCTGCAGGTGGACGAGCGTCTGATCTTTGTTCTTCTGCAGGTGGACGAGCGTCTGTCTGATCTTTGTTCTTCTGCAGGTGGACGAGCCTCTGATCTTTGTTCTTCTGCAGGTGGACGAGCGTCTGTCTGATCTTTGTTCTTCTGCAGGTGGACGAGCGTCTGATCTTTGTTCTTCTGCTGGTGTCCGTCCGTCTGATCTTTGTTCTTCTGCAGGTGGACGAGCCTCTGATCTTTGTTCTTCTGCAGGTGGACGAGCGTCTGATCTTTGTTCTTCTGCAGGTGGACGAGCGTCTGTCTGATCTTTGTTCTTCTGCAGGTGGACGAGCGTCTGTCTGATCTTTGTTCTTCTGCAGGTGGACCGCGTCTGATCTTTGTTCTTCTGCAGGTGGACGAGCGTCTGTCTGATCTTTGTTCTTCTGCAGGTGGACGAGCGTCTGTCTGATCTTTGTTCTTCTGCAGGTGGACGAGCGTCTGATCTTTGTTCTTCTGCAGGTGGACGAGCGTCTGTCTGATCTTTGTTCTTCTGCAGGTGGACGAGCGTCTGTCTGATCTTTGTTCTTCTGCAGGTGGACGAGCGTCTGTCTGATCTTTGTTCTTCTGCAGGTGGACGAGCGTCTGTCTGATCTTTGTTCTTCTGCAGGTGGACGAGCGTCTGACCTTTGTTCTTCTGCAGGTGGACGAGCGTCTGTCTGATCTTTTGTTCTTCTGCAGGTGGACGGCGCCTGTCTGATCTTTGTTCTTCTGCAGGTGGACGGCGTCTGATCTTTGTTCTTCTGCAGGTGGACGAGCGTCTGATCTTTGTTCTTCTACAGGTGGACGAGCGTCTGTCTGATCTTTGTTCTTCTACAGGTGGACGAGCGTCTGATCTTTGTTCTTCTGCAGGAGGACGAGCGTCTGTCTGATCTTTGTTCTTCTGCAGGTGGACGAGCCTCTGATCTTTGTTCTTCTGCAGGTGGACGAGCCTCTGATCTTTGTTCTTCTGCAGGTGGACGAGCCTCTGATCTTTGTTCTTCTGCAGGTGGACGAGCGTCTGATCTTTGTTCTTCTGCAGGAGGACGAGCGCCTGTCTGATCTTTGTTCTTCTGCAGGTGGACGAGCCGCCTGTCTGATCTTTGTTCTTCTGCAGGTGGACGAGCGTCTGTCTGATCTTTGTTCTTCTGCAGGTGGACGAGCGTCTGTCTGATCTTTGTTCTTCTGCAGGTGGACTAGCCGCCTGATCTTTGTTCTTCTGCAGGTGGACGAGCCGCCTGTCTGATCTTTGTTCTTCTGCAGGTGGACGAGCCGCCTGTCTGATCTTTGTTCTTCTGCAGAGCCGCCTGATCTTTGTTCTTCTGCAGGTGGGCCAGCGTCTGTCTGATCTTTGTTCTTCTGCAGGTGGACGAGCGTCTGATGTTTGTTCTTCTGCATGAGGACAAGCGTCTGTCTGATCTTTGTTCTTCTGCAGGTGGACGAGCCTCTGATCTTTGTTCTTCTGCAGGTGGACGAGCCTCTGATCTTTGTTCTTCTGCAGGTGGACGAGCGTCTGATCTTTGTTCTTCTGCAGGTGGACGAGCCTCTGATGTTTGTTCTTCTGCAGGTGGACGAGCGTCTGATCTTTGTTCTTCTGCAGGAGGACGAGCCGCCTGTCTGATCTTTGTTCTTCTGCAGGTGGACGAGCCGCCTGTCTGATCTTTGTTCTTCTGCAGGTGGACGAGCCGCCTGTCTGATGTTTGTTCTTCTGCAGGTGGACGAGCGTCTGATCTTTGTTCTTCTGCAGGAGGACGAGCGTCTGTCTGATCTTTGTTCTTCTGCAGGAGGACGAGCCGTCTGTCTGATCTGTGTTCTTCTGCAGGTGGACGAGCCGCCTGTCTGATCTTTGTTCTTCTGCAGGAGGACGAGCGCCTGTCTGATCTTTGTTCTTCTGCAGGTGGACGAGCCGCCTGTCTGATCTTTGTTCTTCTGCAGGTGGACGAGCCTCTGATCTTTGTTCTTCTGCAGGTGGACGAGCGTCTGTCTGATGTTTGTTCTTCTGCAGGTGGACGAGCGACAGTCTGATCTTTGTTCTTCTGCAGGTGGACGAGTGTCTGATCTTTGTTCTTCTGCAGGAGGACGAGCGTCTGTCTGATCTTTGTTCTTCTGCAGGTGGACGAGCGTCTGATCTTTGTTCTTCTACAGGAGGACGAGCGTCTGTCTGATCTTTGTTCTTCTGCAGGAGGACGAGCGTCTGTCTGATCTTTGTTCTTCTGCAGGAGGACGAGCGTCTGTCTGATCTTTGTTCTTCTGCAGGTGGACGAGCGTCTGATCTTTGTTCTTCTGCAGGTGGACGAGCCTCTGATCTTTGTTCTTCTGCAGGAGGACGAGCGTCTGTCTGATGTTTGTTCTTCTGAGGTGGACGAGCGTCTGATCTTTGTTCTTCTACAGGTGGACGAGCGTCTGATCTTTGTTCTTCTGCAGGTGGACGAGCGTCTGTCTGATCTTTGTTCTTCTGCAGGTGGACGAGTGTCTGTCTGATCTTTGTTCTTCTGCAGGAGGACGAGCGTCTGATCTTTGTTCTTCTGCAGGTGGACGAGCGTCTGTCTGATCTTTGTTCTTCTGCAGGTGGACGAGCGTCTGTCTGATCTTTGTTCTTCTGCAGGTGGACGAGCGTCTGTCTGATCTTTCTTCTTCTGCAGGTGGACGAGCGTCTGTCTGATCTTTCTTCTTCTGCAGGTGGACGAGCGTCTGTCTGACCTGGAGCAGAGGCAGATGGACCTGATGCTCCGTTTGGGGAACCTCTCGGCTGGAGTGGAGATGCTCCGGAACAAAACCCGACTGAACCAGGATCTGTCCAAAGAGGCGGCGGCGCTGTCGGTCCGAGCCCAGGACCAGGCCTCGGATCTGGGAACGGTGAGTCTCATGTCTCATTGTTCTGGTCAGTTTAGGTCCTGTTCTCACGTGTTAGAGCGCCCCCTGGAGCAGTTCAGGAATTCTTGTGCAAACTGTGTCCGTCTCTCGTGGCTCCAGGTCGAGTCAGATCAAACAGAAATAAGCAGCTGCGGCGCCTTTTAAAGCGTTTGTTCAGAGTTGAAGGTGTGTTTGGTTTCCCTCTGGATCCTGGACCTTCCTGTTTCTTCTGTCGTCCAGAGCCTGAACCAGACGGAGCGACAGTTCCAGGACCTGAAGCAGAAGCTGGACTCGTTTGGAGGAGAATCTGGAGGTTTGGACGTTCTCAGTGACAGAGCCAAAGATCTGAAGAACGAGGCTGAAGATCTGCTGAACAGAGCCACGCAAGGAGTGGAGCAGCTGAAGAGTGAGGACCACCACAGAGGGGGGACACAGAGGGAGGACACAGAGGGGGGACACAGAGGGACAGAGAGGGAGAGCACAGAGGGAGGACACAGAGGGGGGACACAGAGGGGGGACACAGAGGGGGGACACAGAGGGAGGACACAGAGGGGGGACACAGAGGGGGACACAGAGGGACAGAGAGGGAGAGCACAGAGGGAGGACACAGAGGGGGACACAGAGGGGGACACAGAGGGAGGACACAGAGGGAGGACACAGAGGGAGGACACAGAGGGGGGACACAGAGGGAGGACACAGAGGGAGGACACAGAGGGGGGACACAGAGGGGGGACACAGAGGGAGGACACAGAGGGAGGACACAGAGGGGGGACAGAGGGGGACAGAGAGGGAGAGCACAGAGGGGGGACACAGAGGGGGACAGAGAGGGACAGAGAGGGAGAGAGAGGGAGAGCACAGAGGGAGAGCACAGAGGGGGACAGAGAGGGGGACAGAGAGGGGGACACAGGACACAGAGGGGGACACAGAGGGAGGACACAGAGGGGGGACACAGAGGGAGGACACAGAGGGGGACAGAGGGGGACAGAGAGGGAGAGCACAGAGGGGGGACACAGAGGGGACAGAGAGGGACAGAGAGGGAGAGAGAGGAGAGCACAGAGGGAGAGCACAGAGGGGACAGAGAGGGGGACAGAGAGGGGGACACAGAGGGGGACACAGAGGGGGACACAGAGGGGGGACACAGAGGGAGAGAGAGGGAGAGCACAGAGGGGGGACACAGAGGGGGACAGAGAGGGACAGAGAGGGAGAGAGAGGGAGAGCACAGAGGGGGGACACAGAGGGGGACAGAGAGGGACAGAGAGGGAGAGAGAGGGAGAGCACAGAGGGAGAGCACAGAGGGGGACAGAGAGGGGGGACACAGAGGGGGACACAGAGGGGGACACAGAGGGGGGCACAGAGGGGGACACAGAGGGGGGACACAGAGGGAGGACACAGAGGGACACAGAGGGAGGACACAGAGGGGGGACACAGAGGGGGACACAGAGGGAGGACACAGAGGGAGAACACAGAGGGAGGACACAGAGGGAGGACACAGAGGGAGAACACTGAGGGAGGACACAGAGGGAGAACACAGAGGGAGGAAGCAGAGGGAGGACACAGAGGGAGAACACAGAGGGAGGACACAGAGGGAGGACACAGAGGGAGAACACAGAGGGAGGACACAGAGGGAGGACACTGAGGGAGGACACTGAGGGAGGACACAGAGGGACACAGAGGGAGGACACAGAGGGAGAACACAGAGGGACACAGAGGGAGGACACAGAGGGAGGACACAGAGGGAGAACACAGAGGGAGGACACAGAGGGGGACACAGAGGGAGGACACAGAGGGAGGACACAGAGGGAGGACACAGAGGGAGGACACAGAGGGGGACACAGAGGGAGGACACAGAGGGAGGACGCAGAGGGAGAACACAGAGGGAGAACACAAAGGGAGAACACAGAGGGAGGACACAGAGGGAGGACACAGAGGGAGAACACAGAGGGAGAACACAGAGGGAGAACACAGAGGGAGGACACAGAGGGAGGACACAGAGGGAGGACGCAGAGGGAGAACACAGAGGGAGAACACAGAGGGAGAACACAGAGGGAGGACACAGAGGGAGGACACAGAGGGAGAAAACAGAGGGAGGACACTGAGGGAGGACACAGAGGGAGAACACAGAGGGAGGACACAGAGGGAGGACACAGAGGGAGGACACAGAGGGAGGACACTGAGGGAGGACACAGAGGGAGAACACAGAGGGACACAGAGGGAGGACACAGAGGGAGAACACAGAGGGACACAGAGGGAGGACACTGAGGGAGGACACAGAGGGAGAACACAGAGGGAGGACACAGAGGGGGACACAGAGGGAGGACACAGAGGGAGGACACAGAGGGAGGACACAGAGGGAGGACACAGAGGGAGAACACAGAGGGAGGAAGCAGAGGGAGGACACTGAGGGAGGACACAGAGGGAGAACACAGAGGGACACAGAGGGAGGACACAGAGGGAGAACACAGAGGGACACAGAGGGAGGACACTGAGGGAGGACACAGAGGGAGAACACAGAGGGAGGACACAGAGGGGGACACAGAGGGAGGACACAGAGGGAGGACACAGAGGGAGGACACAGAGGGAGGACACAGAGGGGGACACAGAGGGAGGACACAGAGGGAGGACACAGAGGGAGAACACAGAGGGAGAACACAGAGGGAGAACACAGAGGGAGGACACAGAGGGAGGACACAGAGGGAGGACGCAGAGGGAGAACACAGAGGGAGAACACAGAGGGAGAACACAGAGGGAGAACACAGAGGGAGGACACTGAGGGACACAGAGGGAGGACACAGAGGGACACAGAGGGAGGACACAGAGGGACACAGAGGGGGGACACAGAGGGAGGACACAGAGGGATATAATTGTACATAACTTTATTTATATTTAATACATTTGCAGATGTTTCTGTTTTATGTTAAATATTTATTGAGATGAAAATCATCAAAACTTTATCTGAAGAAAGAGCTGCAGAGTTAACCTTCATTTGGTTTGAACTTTAATGACCTCTGCTTTGTTTGTTTGTTTGTGTTTGTTGTTTGTTTGTTTGTTTGTTTGTTTGTTTGTTTGTTTGTTTGTTGTTTGTTTGTTGTTTGTTTGTTTGTTCTTTGTTTGTTTGTTTGTGTTTGTTTGTTTGTTTGTTTGTTTGTTTGTGTTTGTTGTTTGTTTGTTGTTTGTTTGTTTGTTTGTTTGTTTGTTTGTGTTTGTTGTTTGTTTGTTGTTTGTTTGTTGTTTGTTTGTTGTTTGTTTGTTTGTTTGTGTTTGTTGTTTGTTTGTTGTTTGTTTGTTGTTTGTTTGTTGTTTGTTTGTTTGTTGTTTGTTTGTTTGTTTGTTTGTTGTTTGTTGTTTGTTTGTTTGTTTGTTTGTTTGTTTGTTTGTTTGTTTGTTTGTTTGTTTGTTTGTTGTTTGTTTGTTGTTTGTTTGTTGTTTGTTTGTTGTTTGTTTGTGTTTGTTTGTTTGTTTGTTGTTTGTTGTTTGTTTGTTTGTTGTTTGTTTGTTTTGTTTGTTTGTTGTTTGTTTGTTTGTTTGTTTGTTTGTTTGTTTGTTGTTTGTCCAGAGCTGGAGAAGAAGTTCCGCACTAACGAGCAGAAGATGCAGCGTCAGCGCTCAGAGCTCGACGAACTCAGAGGAAACGTGACGTTTGTGAGAGACGAGATCCGAACCCAGGTCCAGAAGTACAGCAGCTGCAACTGAGACCGGGACCAGGACCAGGACCAGGACCAGGACCAAGACCAGAGCCAGAGCCAGAGCCAGGACCGGGACCAGGACCAAGACCAGGACCAGAGCCAGAGCCAAGACCAGGACCAGGACCAAGATCAGAGCCAAGACCAGGACCAGGACCAAGACCAGAGCCAGAGCCAGAGCCAGGACCGGGACCAGGACCAAGACCAGGACCAGAGCCAGAGCCAAGACCAGGACCAGACCGGGACCTGTTCAAACTGAAACCTCTTTGGAAAATGTAAAGCCACGATCTGACTTTTATTCACATTTTCTTCAGTTTCTTTGTTTTTTACGTTTTATCAAACGCTCAAAGTGAAGCTTCAGTGAAACAAATCAGACCTGAAGGTTCATTATTTTAACTTTTTATACAGAGTCTGTCTCTCTGTCTCTGTGTCTCTGTCTCTGTGTCTGTGTCTCTGTGTCTTTGTCTCTGTCTCTGTGTCTCTGTGTCTCTGTGTCTTTGTCTCTGTGTCTCATGTGTCTCTGTCTCTGTGTCTGTGTCTCTGTGTCTTTGTCTCTGTGTCTTTGTCTCTGTGTCTCTGTGTCTCTGTGTCTCTGTCTCTCTGTGTCTCTGTCTCTGTGTCTTTGTCTCTGTGTCTCTGTCTCTGTCTCTGTGTCTCTGTGTCTTTGTCTCTGTGTCTCATGTGTCTCTGTCTCTGTGTCTTTGTCTCTGTGTCTCTGGGTTTGTCTCTGTGTCTCTGTGTCTCTGTGTCTCTGTGTCTCTGTGTCTCTGTCTCTGTGTCTCTGTCTCTGTCTCTGTGTCTCTGTGTCTCTCTGTCTCTGTGTCTCTGTGTCTCTGTCTCTGTGTCTCTGTGTCTCTGTGTCTCTGTGTCTCTGTGTCTCTGTGTCTCTGTCTCTGTGTCTCTGTGTCTCTGTGTCTCTGTCTCTGTGTCTCTGTGTCTCTGTCTCTGTGTCTCTGTCTCTGTGTCTCTGTGTCTGTGTCTCTGTCTCTCTGTGTCTCTGTCTCTGTGTCTCTGTGTCTCTGTGTCTCTGTGTCTCTGTGTCTCTGTGTCTCTGTCTCTCTGTGTCTCTGTCTCTGTGTCTCTGTGTCTCTGTCTCTCTGTGTCTCTGTGTCTCTGTGTCTCTGTGTCTCTGTGTCTCTGTCTCTGTGTCTCTGTGTCTCATGTGTCTTTGTCTCTGTGTCTCATGTGTCTCTGTGTCTCTGTGTCTCTGTCTCTGTGTCTCTGTCTCTCTGTGTCTCTGTCTCTGTGTCTCTGTGTCTCTGTGTCTCTGTGTCTCTGTGTCTCTGTCTCTCTGTGTCTCTGTCTCTGTGTCTCTGTGTCTCTGTCTCTGTGTCTCTGTGTCTCTGTGTCTTTGTCTCTGTGTCTCTGTGTCTCTGTCTCTGTCTCTGTGTCTCTGTCTCTGTGTCTCTGTGTCTCTGTGTCTCTGTGTCTCTGTCTCTGTGTCTCTGTGTCTCTGTGTCTCTGTGTCTCTGTCTCTCTGTGTCTCTGTCTCTGTGTCTCTGTCTCTGTGTCTCTGTGTCTCTGTGTCTTTGTCTCTGTGTCTCTGTGTCTTTGTCTCTGTGTCTCTGTCTCTGTGTCTCTGTGTCTCTGTGTCTCTGTCTCTCTGTGTCTCTGTCTCTGTGTCTCTGTGTCTCTGTGTCTTTGTCTCTGTGTCTCATGTGTCTCTGTCTCTGTGTCTTTGTCTCTGTGTCTCTGTCTCTGTGTCTCTGGGTTTGTCTCTGTGTCTCTGTGTCTCTGTGTCTCTGTCTCTGTGTCTCTGTCTCTGTGTCTCTGTGTCTCTCTGTCTCTGTGTCTCTGTGTCTCTGTGTCTTTGTCTCTGTGTCTCTGTGTCTCTGTGTCTCTGTGTCTCTGTCTCTGTGTCTCTGTCTCTGTCTCTGTGTCTCTGTGTCTCTGTCTCTGTGTCTCTGTGTCTCTGTGTCTCTGTCTCTGTGTCTCTGTGTCTCTGTGTCTCTGTCTCTGTCTCTGTGTCTCTGTGTCTCTGTGTCTCTGTCTCTGTGTCTCTGTGTCTCTGTCTCTGTGTCTCTGTCTCTGTGTCTCTGTGTCTCTGTGTCTCTGTCTCTGTGTCTCTGTCTCTGTGTCTCTGTGTCTCTGTGTCTCTGTGTCTTTGTCTCTGTGTCTCTGGCTCTGAACTGAGGACCAATCTTTTTATTTTTTGACTAAATCTCACGTTTTTGACTGAATTGTGTTTAATCCGTTGTTGTTTCTGTTGTTTTTAAGTCGAGCTTCAGTATTTACCACATTTATCCTCCAAACAAGAAAATAATAAAAACATTTGACATTTACTTTGGATTTGTGTCGTTTGTCCTGAGTTTTAACCACCAGAGGGCGCCACCACTGGTCCAGTCCAGGTCTAGTCCAGTCCAGGTCCAGTCCAGATCCAGTCCTGGTCCAGTCCAGGTCCAGTCCAGGTCCAGTCCTGGTCAGTCAGGTTCAGTCCAGGTCAGTTCAGGTCAGTCAGGTCAGGTTCAGTTCAGGTCAGTCTCTGGTTCAGGTCAGGTTCAGTCAGGTTCCAGTCTAGGTCAGTCTAGGTTCAGTCAGGTCCAGTCTAGGGTCCAGGTTCAGGTCAGTCTAGGTTCAGTCTCTGGTCTAGGTTCAGTTCAGGTCAGTCTCTGGTCCAGTCAGGTCTAGTCCAGGTCCAGTCAGGTCTAGTCTAGGTCCAGTCCAGGTTCAGGTTCAGTTCCTGGTTCAGTCAGGTCCAGTCTAGGTTCAGTCTAGGTTCAGTCAGGTTCAGTCTAGGTCTCAGTCCAGGTCTAGGTTCAGTCCTGGTCTAGTCTCTGGTCAGTCAGGGTTCAGTTCAGGTCCAGTTCAGGTCCAGTCAGGTTCAGGTTCAGTCAGGTTCAGTCTCTGGTTCAGGTCCCAGGTTCAGTCTAGGTTCAGTTCAGGTCCAGTCCCAGGTTCAGTTCAGGTCAGTCCTGGCCCAGTCTCTGGTCAGGTTCAGGTCCCAGTCAGGTCCAGGTCAGCCCAGGTTCAGTCCTGGTCAGGTTCAGGTCAGGTCAGTCCAGGTCCAGTCAGGTCCAGTCCCAGGTCCAGTCTAGGTTCAGTCAGGCCCAGTCCAGGTTCAGTCCAGGTCCAGTCTGGTTCAGTCCTGGTCCAGCCTCTGGTTCAGTCCTGGTCAGCCCTGGTCCAGTCTCTGGTCAGGTCCAGTCCAGTTCAGGTCCAGTCTCTGGTCAGTCAGGTTCAGTCCAGGTCCAGTTCAGGTCAGTCCAGGTCCAGTCTCTGGTCCAGTCTAGGTCAGTTCAGGTCCAGTTCAGGTTCAGTCCAGGTTCAGTCAGGTTCAGTCCAGGTTCAGTCTGGTCCAGTTCAGGTTCAGTTCAGGTTCAGTCAGGTCCAGTTCAGGTCCAGTTCAGGTCAGTCAGGTCAGTCTCTGGTCTAGTCTCAGGTTCCAGTCTAGGTCCAGTCTAGGTCTAGTTCAGTGTCTAGGTTCAGTTCAGGCCCAGTCTCTCTGGTTCAGGTTCAGGTTCAGTCTAGGTTCAGTCTAGGTTCTAGTTCAGGTTCAGTTCAGGTTCAGTCTCAGGTTCAGGTCAGGTCAGTCAGGTCCAGTCCTGGTCCAGGTTCAGTCCAGGTCAGTCTGGTCCAGTTCAGGTTCAGTTCAGGTTCAGTCCAGGTCCAGTCAGGTCCAGTCTAGGTCAGGTCCAGTCCTGGTCTAGTTCAGGTCAGTTCAGGTTCAGTTCAGGTCAGTCTAGGTCAGTCAGGTTCAGTCTAGGTTCAGGTTCAGTTCCTGGTCCAGTCTCTGGTTCAGTCTAGGTTCAGTCTCAGGTTCAGTCCAGGTCAGTTCAGGTTCAGGTTCAGTCAGGTTCAGTCTCTGGTCCCAGGTCCCAGGTCAGTCTAGGTTCAGTCAGGTCCAGTCAGGTTCAGTTCAGGTTCAGTTCTGGTCAGTCTCTGGTCAGGTCAGGTCCAGTTCAGGTTCAGGTCCAGTTCCAGGTCTAGTCCTGGTCCAGGTCAGGTCAGGTTCAGTCTAGGTCAGTCTAGGTCCAGTCCCAGGTCAGTCCAGGTTCAGTTCAGGTCCAGTCAGGTCTCAGGTTCAGGTTCAGTCTCTGGTTCCAGTCCTGGTCTGTGCTCTTGGTCCAGTCTCTGGTCTAGCCCTGGTCAGTCTCTGGTTCAGGTCCAGTTCAGTCCAGGTCCAGTCCTGGTCCAGTCCAGGTCCAGTCCAGGTCCAGTCCAGGTCCAGTCCAGGTCCAGTCCTGGTCCAGTCCAGGTCCAGTCCAGGTCCACATTCTCAGCTGCTTCAGGACAGAGTTTCTTTGTCCTTGAACCCAGACCAGGATCTGAACCAGGACTAACCGGCACAGCGGGTCCTCGGGGCGCCCTCTGCTGGACAGCGGGTCCTCGGGGCGCCCTCTGCTGGACAGCGGGTCCTCGGGGCGCCCTCTGCTGGACAGCGGGTCCTCGGGGCGCCCTCTGCTGGACAGCGGGTCCTCGGGGCGCCCTCTGCTGGACAGTGGGTCCTCGGGGCGCCCTCTGCTGGACAGCGGGGCCCCGGGGCGCCCTCTGCTGGACAGTGGGTCCTCGGGGCGCCCTCTGCTGGACAGTGGGTCCTCGGGGCGCCCTCTGCTGGACAGTGGGTCCTCGGGGCGCCCTCTGCTGGACAGCGGGTCCTCGGGGCGCCCTCTGCTGGACAGCGGGGCCCCGGGGCGCCCTCTGCTGGACAGACTGATCACATTGTGCTTTTATTTCTCCATAAACTGTTTCGTGGGTGAATCAGGGGCGGAGCCTCCGGGTCAAATGTCTTTGTTCAGTGACTCAGAACAACTGTCCGAGTCCGACGGAACAGGTGGTCCGCCCCCCCCCCCCCACCCGGGGCCCCCCGGGCCCCGCAGGCTCCGAGGCTCCGCTCCGGGATCCAGCGCGGGCTTTTCCTCCTCCTCCCCCTCCTCCTCCCCCTCCTCCTCCCCCTCCTCCTCCTCCAAAACAGCAACAAGTGGAGCCCGAGCCGGAGGAGAGAGAGGCGTGTGCGGAGCGTCTGCAGAGCCGGAGCTGCACTCAGGGGCCCGCGCTCAGGGGCCCGCGCTCAGGGGCCCGCCCTCAGGGGCCCCACGCTCCCTTCAGTGCTCTTCTTCTTCTCTTCAGTTTGGGACGGTTTGGAGAGCGACACCGGAGGCTCTTTGTTTTTAGTTTTGTAAAAGTGTCAGTGACAAAAACAACGACTGAAGTTCAGGCGGAACAGAATCAAAGTCAAACTAAACCTGAGTCTGAGAGAAATAAGTCAGAATTAAACATTTGCTTCAAAAACAAGACACAAACTGAACGCTTCACCGAAGAGAACGGAGCACTTTAAAGAGGTGCTGCCCCCTGCTGTGCTGGAGGAGTCTCACACTGTCCTCTTCTTCTTCTACTTTCATCAACAACATTTAAGGTTTTAGTTCAACTGTATCTGTTCATTGCTGTTCACATGTTTTTTCTCTTTCTCCTCTCTACACCAGATGAACTGATCCTCCTGAGCCTGGAGGACCTGTCCCTCATTAGATGATCCACCTTCCTCCTCTTGAGTGGTTCTGGTCCAAGTGTCAGTCCTGGTCCATCTGGGACAGAAGGGGGCGCTCTGGGACAGAAGGGGGCGCTCTGGGACAGAAGGGGGCGCTCTGGGACACACAGGGGGCGCTCTGGGACAGAAGGAGGCGCTCTGGGACAGAAGGGGGCGCTCTGGGACAGAAGGGGGCGCTCTGGGACAGAAGGGGGCGCTCTGGGACAGAAGGGGGCGCTCTGGGACACACAGGGGGCGCTCTGGGACAGAAGGAGGCGCTCTGGGAAAGAAGGGGCTCTGGGACAGAAGGGGCGCTCTGGGACAGAAGGGGCTCTGGGACAGAAGGGGGCGCTCTGGGACACACAGGGGCGCTCTGGGACAGAAGGGGGCGCTCTGGGACAGACAGGGGGCGCTCTAGGACAGAAGGGGGCGCTGTGGGACAGAAGGGGGCACTGTGGGACAGAAGGGGGCGCTCTGGGACAGAAGGGGGCACTGTGGGACAGAAGGGGGCGCTGTGGGACAGAAGGGGGCGCTCTGGGACACACAGGGGGCGCTGTGGGACAGAAGGGGGCGCTGTGGGACAGAAGGGGGCGCTCTGGGACAGAAGGGGGCGCTCTGGGACAGAAGGGGGCGCTCTGGGACAGAAGGGGGCGCTCTGGGACAGAAGGGGGCGCTCTCTTAAATGCATCAGTGACGCTTCATTGTTTCTCCGCCGTCATGACGTAATGACACAGAGTCACGTGACCCTGGCCGCAGTCACAGAAGAAGGGCCCCTGAGCGCGGGGCCTGAGAGTGCAGCTCCGGGTCTGAAGTGTCCTGTGTGGAGCCTGAGCCTGTGTCCTCCCTCAGACCCTCAGACCCTCAGACCCTCAGACCCTCAGACCCTCAGACCCCACGGGCTCGGGACCCACGCGCGGCGGGACAAGCGGCGCGGACACGGCCCCGGAGCAGCGCGAGGACCGGAACAGGAGCGCGTCCTCGCGACGAAAAACGGAAACGTGCACGAGCCCGAGGAATCTGCGCGTGAACCGGGAGAAAGCACCGACGAAAGTCCAGAAAAGCGGCGTAAGAACGACGTAAGAACGACGTAAGGACGACGTAAGAACGACGTAAGGAGCGCGTCCCGGGACGGAATTAGAACCGAGTCAGTTTGAGTTTACGGCCTTTGTCCAGAAAAAGAGACTAAACCAGGACTAAACCAGGACTAAACCAGGACTGAACCAGGACTAAACCAGGACTAAACCAGGACTAAACCAGGACTAAACCAGGACTAAACCAGGACTAAACCAGGACTGAACCAGGACTAAACCAGGACTAAACCAGGACTAAACCAGGACTGAACCAGGACTGAACCAGGACTAAACCAGGACTAAACCAGGACTAAACCAGGACTAAACCAGGACTAAACCAGGTCTAAACCAGGTCTAAACCAGGACTAAACCAGGACTGAACCAGGACTAAACCAGGACTAAACCAGGACTAAACCAGGACTAAACCAGGTCTAAACCAGGTCTAAACCAGGACTAAACCAGGACCGAACCAGGACTGAACCAGGTCTAAACCAGGACTGAACCAGGACTAAACCAGGACTAAACCAGGTCTAAACCAGGACTGAACCAGGACTAAACCAGGACTAAACCAGGACCGAACCAGGACTAAACCAGGTCTAAACCAGGACTAAACCAGGACTGAACCAGGACTAAACCAGGTCTAATCCAGGTGTCTCTGGTCCCTGTAACTGTGAGTGTTTCAGGGTCTTACTCACAGTCACTTTCATCAGACTCAGTTATTATTGTCACTCACAGCGACTCGAGCCTGAGCTCCTTGAACTCTGGGTTCAGTTCAGACAGAAGGAGGAGGCGCAGACCTGACTCCAGTAAATGTGAGTCCTGCCACAGAAGCACCTGCCTCACATCTGTGTGTTTGGTCCTCAGGTTCATCTGGAGCGTCAGAGATGAAAACCACCGTCCTCACACTTCTGTGCGGTGAGTGTGTGCTTCTGTGTCTGTGCTGCTGTGAGTGTGTGCTTCTGTATCTGTGCTGCTGTGAGTCTGTGCTTCTGTGTCTGTGCTGCTGTGAGTCTGTGCTGCTGTGAGTGTGTGCTTCTGTGTCTGTGCTGCTGTGAGTCTGTGCTTCTGTGTCTGTGCTTCTGTGTCTGTGCTGCTGTGAGTCTGTGTCTGTGCTTCTGTGTCTGTGCTTCTGTGTCTGTGCTGCGGTGAGTCTGTGCTTCTGTGTCTGTTCTGCTGTGTCTGTGCTGCTGTGAGTCTGTGCTTCTGTGTCTGTGCTGCTGTGTGTCTGTGCTTCTGTGTCTGTGCTTCTGTGTCTGTGCTGCTGTGAGTCTGTGCTTCTGTGTCTGTGCTGCTGTGTGTCTGTGCTTCTGTGTCTGTGCTTCTGTGTCTGTGCTGCTGTGAGTCTGTGCTTCTGTGTCTGTGCTGCTGTGTGTCTGTGCTTCTGTGTCTGTGCTGCTGTGTCTGTGCTGCTGTGAGTCTGTGCTTCTGTGTCTGTGCTGCTGTGTGTCTGTGCTTCTGTGTCTGTGCTTCTGTGTCTGTGCTGCTGTGAGTCTGTGCTGCTGTGTCTGTGCTTCTGTGTCTGTGCTGCTGTGAGTCTGTGCTTCTGTGTCTGTGCTGCTGTGTCTGTGCTTCTGTGTCTGTGCTGCGGTGAGTTGCTGTGAGTCTGTGCTGCTGTGTCTGTGCTGCTGTGAGTCTGTGCTTCTGTGTCTGTGCTTCTGTGTCTGTGCTGCTGTGAGTCTGTGCTGCTGTGTCTGTGCTGCTGTGTCTGTGCTGCTGTGAGTCTGTGCTTCTGTGTCTGTGCTGCTGTGTGTCTGTGCTTCTGTGTCTGTGCTTCTGTGTCTGTGCTGCTGTGAGTCTGTGCTGCTGTGTCTGTGCTTCTGTGTCTGTGCTGCTGTGAGTCTGTGCTTCTGTGTCTGTGCTGCTGTGTGTCTGTGCTTCTGTGTCTGTGCTTCTGTGTCTGTGCTGCTGTGAGTCTGTGCTGCTGTGTCTGTGCTGCTGTGTCTGTGCTTCTGTGTCTGTGCTTCTGTGTCTGTGCTGCTGTGAGTCTGTGCTTCTGTGTCTGTGCTGCTGTGAGTCTGTGCTGCTGTGTCTGTGCTTCTGTGTCTGTGCTGCTGTGAGTCTGTGCTTCTGTGTCTGTGCTGCTGTGAGTCTGTGCTGCTGTGTCTGTGCTGCTGTGTCTGTGCTGCTGTGAGTCTGTGCTGCTGTGTCTGTGCTTCTGTGTCTGTGCTGCTGTGAGTCTGTGCTTCTGTGTCTGTGCTGCTGTGAGTCTGTGCTTCTGTGTCTGTGCTGCTGTGAGTCTGTGTCTGTGCTTCTGTGTCTGTGCTTCTGTGTCTGTGCTGCTGTGAGTCTGTGCTTCTGTGTCTGTGCTTCTGTGTCTGTGCTGCTGTGAGTCTGTGCTTCTGTGTCTGTGCTTCTGTGTCTGTGCTGCTGTGAGTCTGTGCTTCTGTGTCTGTGCTTCTGTGTCTGTGCTGCTGTGAGTCTGTGCTGCTGTGTCTGTGCTGCTGTGTGTCTGTGCTTCTGTGTCTGTGCTTCTGTGTCTGTGCTGCTGTGAGTCTGTGCTTCTGTGTCTGTGCTGCTGTGAGTCTGTGCTGCTGTGTCTGTGCTTCTGTGTCTGTGCTGCTGTGAGTCTGTGCTTCTGTGTCTGTGCTGCTGTGAGTCTGTGCTGCTGTGTCTGTGCTGCTGTGTCTGTGCTGCTGTGAGTCTGTGCTGCTGTGTCTGTGCTTCTGTGTCTGTGCTGCTGTGAGTCTGTGCTTCTGTGTCTGTGCTGCTGTGAGTCTGTGCTGCTGTGTCTGTGCTGCTGTGAGTCTGTGTCTGTGCTTCTGTGTCTGTGCTTCTGTGTCTGTGCTGCTGTGAGTCTGTGCTTCTGTGTCTGTGCTTCTGTGTCTGTGCTGCTGTGAGTCTGTGCTTCTGTGTCTGTGCTTCTGTGTCTGTGCTGCTGTGAGTCTGTGCTTCTGTGTCTGTGCTTCTGTGTCTGTGCTGCTGTGAGTCTGTGCTTCTGTGTCTGTGCTTCTGTGTCTGTGCTGCTGTGAGTCTGTGCTTCTGTGTCTGTGCTGCTGTGAGTCTGTGTCTGTGCTTCTGTGTCTGTGCTTCTGTGTCTGTGCTGCTGTGAGTCTGTGCTTCTGTGTCTGTGCTGCTGTGAGTCTGTGCTGCTGTGTCTGTGCTTCTGTGTCTGTGCTGCTGTGAGTCTGTGCTGCTGTGTCTGTGCTTCTGTGTCTGTGCTGCTGTGAGTCTGTGCTTCTGTGTCTGTGCTTCTGTGTCTGTGCTGCTGTGAGTCTGTGCTGCTGTGTCTGTGCTTCTGTGTCTGTGCTGCTGTGAGTCTGTGTCTGTGCTTCTGTGTCTGTGCTTCTGTGTCTGTGCTGCTGTGAGTCTGTGCTTCTGTGTCTGTGCTTCTGTGTCTGTGCTGCTGTGAGTCTGTGCTTCTGTGTCTGTGCTTCTGTGTCTGTGCTGCTGTGAGTCTGTGCTTCTGTGTCTGTGCTTCTGTGTCTGTGCTGCTGTGAGTCTGTGCTTCTGTGTCTGTGCTGCGGTGAGTTGCTGTGAGTCTCGGTTCTTTCCTGTTTTTCCGTCTCGGTGGATTCTGCACAAACAGAACAAAAACATCTTCAGAAGTGACTCAGTGAAGAGGAGCTAAGCACCGGCACAAGACCTGCAGGTCCAGTCCAGTCCAGGTCCAGGTCCAGTCCAGGTCTGGGCCTGATTCAGTCCTGGTTTAGTCCTGGTTCAGTCCTGGTTTAGACCTGGTTCAGTCCTGGTTTAGTCCTGGTTTAGTCCTGGTTCAGTCCTGGTTCAGTCCTGGTCCAGTCCTGGTCCAGTCCTGGTTCAGTCCTGGTTCAGTCCTGGTCCAGTCCTGGTTCAGTCCTGGTTCAGTCCTGGTTCAGTCCTGGTTCAGTCCTGGTTCAGTCCTGGTCCAGTCCTGGTTCAGTCCTGGTTCAGTCCTGGTTCAGTCCTGGTTCAGTCCTGGTTCAGTCCTGGTTCAGTCCTGGTCCAGTCTTGGTTCAGTCCTGGTTCAGGTCTGTGTTGTGCAGGTGGAGGGTCTTTGTGCTGTAGCTCCGGAAGTTTAGAGATCAATCTGAACAATGAGAGGGAGGGGGAGGGGGAGAGAGTGAGAGAGAGAGGGGGGGAGTGAGAGAGAGAGAGAGGGGGAGGGGGGAGGGAGGGAGGGGGAGAGAGGGGGAGGGAGAGAGAGAGAGAGAGAGAGAGAGAGAGAGGGGAGAGGGGGAGAGAGAGAGAGAGGGGGGGGGGGGAGGAGAGAGAGGGGGGGGGGTGTTTGTGGAGGAAACAAAGATCATCTGAAGACCAGAGTGCAGCTCCTCCTCAGGTTCTGGCTCCACAACAGTGTCCTCCAGGGCCAGGGCTTCCCTCACCCCAGACACTTCCTCCACAGACACCCTCCCTCCAGAGTGTCCTGGTCCCCCCCGGGGCCTCCTCCTGTGGGACATGAACCTCCTGAGGCTCCAGGAGGCTCCAGGACAGATGTGCCTCAGCAGCTCCACTCAGAGCTCCTCCTCTGAGGGAGCGCCCCCTGAGGAGGAGGAGCGCCCCCTGAGGAGGAGGAGTGTGTCCCTCTGTGACAGGGACGCTCCTGTCCTCCTTCTTAAACAGAGGGACACCCCCCGGTCTGACAGTCCAGAGGAACTGTCCCAGACCACCAGATGTTCACGTGTCCAAGACAGTCCCTCAACCTCCAGAGACTGTAGCTCCTCAGGAGGATCTCCTCCTGGAGCCTCCTCACAAGGAGCTTTCACCTCCTCAGTGACTTCAGTGGGAGACGGACCAGTCTCCTCTGAGTCCTCAGTCCTTCCTCCTCAGACGTGACGTGGGTTTGAGGAGATCCTTCCACCGTCCCACAACATCCAGGTCCACACGGTCCACAGAAGCTCCTCCTCCTGAGGTCCAGGCTTGTTCTGCTGGTGTCTGTCACAGGAGGACGTCCCACGTCGCTCCTTCGGGCCGGGCCCCCTGGGGCCCTCACCCCAGGCTCAGCTCCAGGGGGCGCCCCGTCACACCGGGCCACGTCACTGACCTCAGTAAACTATCCATAAGGGGCTCCTGAGCCGCTCTTGGTCTGACCCTCAGGGGCCCAAACCCACCACCAGGTGAAGGAGGAACATGTGACGCCCCTTTGATAAAGCCCAGTCCTGGTTCAGTCCTGGTTCAGTCCTGGTTCAGTCCTGGTTCAGTCCTGGTCCAGTCACAGATGTCTGAGGCTCTGGCTCCTGTTTCGTTTCCTGTGATAAAAGTCTGATAAACACAAGTCCAGATAAACTCAGCTCTGTCTCACGTCAATCACCCACTGCCCTTAGACCTGGTTCAGTCCTGGTTTAGACCTGGTTCAGTCCTGGTTTAGTCCTGGTTTAGACCTGGTTCAGTCCTGGTTTAGACCTGGTTCAGTCCTGGTTTAGACCTGGTTCAGTCCTGGTTTAGACCTGGTTCAGTCCTGGTTTAGTCCTGGTTTAGTCCTGGTTCTTTCTCTTGTCGTTGATCAGAATCTTAGTTTCTTGTTTTCAACAGAAACATATTTTAATCTCTTAAACATGTGTCCACAACACACAGTGTGTGTGTGTGTGTACAGTGTGTGTGTACAGTGTGTGTGTACAGTGTGTGTGTGTACAGTGTGTGTGTGTGTACAGTGTGTGTGTGTTGTGTGTAACAGCTGGTCTTTGTCTGTTTTAATCAGTGTTTCTGGGGGAGTCAGGACTCTGAGGAAGTTACTCTTGTCTCGGCCTCTGTCTCGGCCTCTGTCTCGGCCTCTGTCTCGGCCTCAGTCTCGGCCTCAGTCTCGGTCTCTTGTCCCGGTCTCTTGTCTCTGGTCTCTGGTCTTCGGTCTCTGGTCTTCGGTCTCGGTCTCTTGTCCCGGTCTCTTGTCTCTGGTCTCTGGTCTTCGGTCTCTGGTCTTCGGTCTCGGTCTCTTGTCCCGGTCTCTTGTCTCTGGTCTCTGGTCTTCGGTCTCTGGTCTTCGGTCTCGGTCTCTTGTCTCGGTCTCGGCCTCTGTCTCGGTCTCGGTCTTGGTCTCGGTCTCGGTCTCTGTCTCTGTCTCTGTCTCGGTCTCTTGTCTCTGGTCTCTGGTCTCTGGTCTTCGGTCTCTGGTCTTCGGTCTCTGGTCTCGGTCTCGGTCTCGGCCTCTGTCTCGGTCTCGGTCTTGGTCTCGGTCTCGGTCTCGGTCTTGGTCTCGGTCTCGGTCTCTGGTCTTCGGTCTCGGTCTCGGTCTCGGCCTTGGCCTCAGTCTCGGTCTCGGTCTCGGTCTCGGTCTCTGCTCCTCCTTGTCTTTGTGGAGGAGCGTCTCTTATAAACAAAGCCTCCTTTTAATTAGAGCTCGTTTCACCCAAAGTAAAGACACTTGAGGATCCACTCGATCAGAGTCGACTGTGACCTCAGAGGAGACCAGCCTCTCAAGCTAATGCTAGCATGGCAGCTAACGCTACAGACGGACGGGGTCTGTGGGAGCGGGTCTGTGGGAGCGGGTCTGTGTCTGTGGGTCTGTGGCTGTGGGTCTGTGGCTGTGGGTCTGTGGCTGTGGGTCTGTGGGAGCGGGTCTGTGGGAGCGGGTCTGTAGGAGCGGGTCTGTGTCTGTGGGTCTGTGGCTGTGGGTCTGTGGCTGTGGGTCTGTGGCTGTGGGTCTGTGGGAACGGGTCTGTGGGAGCGGGTCTGTAGGAGCGGGTCTGTGTCTGTGGGTCTGTGGGAGCGGGTCTGTAGGAGCGGGTCTGTGTCTGTGGGTCTGTGGGAGCGGGTCTGTAGGAGCGGGTCTGTGTCTGTGGGTCTGTGGGAGCGGGTCTGTGTCTGTGGGTCTGTGGGAGCGGGTCTGTGGGAGCGGGTCTGTGTCTGTGGGTCTGTGTCTGTGGGTCTGTGTCTGTGGGTCTGTGTCTGTGGGTCTGTGGGAGCGGGTCTGTGGCTGTGGGTCTGTGTCTGTGGGTCTGTGTCTGTGGGTCTGTGTCTGTGGGTCTGTGGGAGCGGGTCTGTGTCTGTGGGTCTGTGGGAGCGGGTCTGTGTCTGTGGGTCTGTGGGAGCGGGTCTGTGGGAGCGGGTCTGTGGGAGCGGGTCTGTGGGAGCGGGTCTGTGTCTGTGGGTCTGTGGCTGTGGGTCTGTGTCTGTGGGTCTGTGGCTGTGGGTCTGTGGGAGCGGGTCTGTGGCTGTGGGTCTGTGTCTGTGGGTCTGTGGGAGCGGGTCTGTGGGAGCGGGTCTGTGGCTGTGGGTCTGTAGGAGCGGGTCTGTGTCTGTGGGTCTGTGGGAGCGGGTCTGTGTCTGTGGGTCTGTGGGAGCGGGTCTGTGGGAGCGGGTCTGTGGGAGCGGGTCTGTGGGAGCGGGTCTGTGTCTGTGGGTCTGTGTCTGTGGGTCTGTGGCTGTGGGTCTGTGTCTGTGGGTCTGTGGCTGTGGGTCTGTGGGAGCGGGTCTGTGGCTGTGGGTCTGTGTCTGTGGGTCTGTGGGAGCGGGTCTGTGGGAGCGGGTCTGTGGCTGTGGGTCTGTAGGAGCGGGTCTGTGTCTGTGGGTCTGTGGCTGCAGTTTTAATAAACAGTTGAAGAGAATAGATCAAAGTGTCCCAGAGCGCCCCCTTCTGTCCCAGAGCGCCCCCTGTGTGTCCCAGAGCGCCCCCTTCTGTCCCAGAGCGCCCCCTGTGTGTCCCAGAGCGCCCCCTTCTGTCCCACAGCGCCCCCTGTCTGTCCCAGAGCGCCCCCTTCTGTCCCAGAGCGCCCACTGTGTGTCCCAGTGCTCCACCTTCTGTCCCAGAGCGCCCCCTTCTGTCCCACAGCGCCCCTGTGTGTCCCAGAGCGCCTTCTGTCCCAGAGCGCCCCCTTCTGTCCCAGAGCCCCTTCTGTCCCAGAGCGCCCTTCTGTCCCACAGCGCCCCCTTCTGTCCCAGAGCGCCCCCTTCTGTCCCAGAGCGCCCCCTTCTGTCCCAGAGCGCCCCCTTCTGTCCCACAGCGCCCCCTTCTGTCCCAGAGCCCCCTGTCTGTCCCAGAGCTCTTCTGTCCCAGAGCGCCCCTGTGTGTCCCAGAGCCCTCTTCTGTCCCACAGCGCCTTCTGTCCCAGAGCGCCCCTTCTGTCCCAGAGCGCCCCCTGTGTGTCCCAGAGCGCCCCTTCTGTCCCAGAGCGCCTCTGTGTGTCCCAGAGCGCCCCTGTGTGTCCCAGAGCGCCCTTCTGTCCCAGAGCTCTTCTGTCCCACAGCCCCTGTGTGTCCCAGAGCTCTTCTGTCCCAGAGCCCCTTCTGTCCCAGAGCGCCTTCTGTCCCAGAGCGCCTTCTGTCCCACAGCTCTTCTGTCCCAGAGCGCCCCTTCTGTCCCAGAGCCCCTTCTGTCCCACAGCCCCTTCTGTCCCAGAGCCCTGTCTGTCCCAGAGCCCTGTCTGTCCCAGAGCGCCCCTTCTGTCCCAGAGCGCCCCTGTGTGTCCCAGAGCCTCTTCTGTCCCACAGCGCCCCTTCTGTCCCAGAGCCCCTTCTGTCCCAGAGCGCCCCTGTGTGTCCCAGAGCGCCTTCTGTCCCAGAGCCCCTTCTGTCCCAGAGCCCCTGTGTGTCCCAGAGCGCCCTTCTGTCCCACAGCCCCTTCTGTCCCAGAGCGCCCCTTCTGTCCCAGAGCGCCCCCTGTGTGTCCCAGAGCGCCCCCTTCTGTCCCAGAGCGCCCCCTTCTGTCCCAGAGCGCCCCCTTCTGTCCCAGATGGACCAGGACTGACACTTGGACCAGAACCACTCAAGAGGAGGAAGGTGGATCATCTAATGAGGGACAGGTCCTCCAGGCTCAGGAGGATCAGTTCATCTGGTGTAGAGAGGAGAAAGAGAAAAAACATGTGAACAGCAATGAACAGATACAGTTGAACTAAAACCTTAAATGTTGTTGATGAAAGTAGAAGAAGAAGAGGACAGTGTGAGACTCCTCCAGCACAGCAGGGGGCAGCAGAGGACAGAGGAGGAGGAGCCTGTGAACAGGAGCTCCGCCTCCTGCTGTGACTCTAGGACCAACAATAGTCCACATTAGAGTCCAGGCTCTGTTTGATGGGACTCTACTGTCACAGCTTTGAGTCGATGGGACCATATCATTTATGGTTTATAGTTCAGGGGGAGGAGCTTAAATGTGGAGCCAATGAGGAGCCTCTAACACCGGCGTCATGTGCTTCTTCTTCTAGTTCTGTTCATAATCTGCTGCTGCATTTGACCCAGTTAAAGCTTCTTCTGGAGCTTTTAGGACGCGCTGCAGGGTCACAGTCTGATCTGGGTCAAATGCAGGAGCAGCTTTTAGGAGGATCACACAGATGAAAGTCGTACAGGTCAGATGTGCTTTGGACGAGGGGTTCCTCTGACTCCTGCACCACATTGTAACCTCAGCAGGAGAACGTCCAACAGAACCAGGACTGAGACCTGTCCATCGTGTTTGGGACGTCCTGTGGCTCGTCTTCGTTCAGAACTGTGTATTTGGGTTCTGATGTTCTCCTCTCTGCTCCTCAGGCCTGGTTCTCTGCTCCTCAGGCCTGGTTCTGATGTTCTCCTCTCTGCTCCTCAGGCCTGGTTCTGATGTTCTCCTCTCTGCTCCTCAGGCCTGGTTCTGATGTTCTCCTCTCTGCTCCTCAGGCCCGGTTCTGATGTTCTCCTCTTTGCTCCTCTCTGCTCCTCAGGCCTGGTTCTGATGTTCTCCTCTTTGCTCCTCAGGCCTGGTTCTGATGTTCTCCTCTCTGCTCCTCAGGCCTGGTTCTGATGTTCTCCTCTCTGCTCCTCAGGCCTGGTTCTGATGTTCTCTGTGCTCCTCAGGCCTGGTTCTGATGTTCTCCTCTCTGCTCCTCAGGCCTGGTTCTGATGTTCTCCTCTCTGCTCCTCAGGCCTGGTTCTGATGTTCTCCTCTCTGCTCCTCAGGCCTGGTTCTGATGTTCTCCTCTCTGCTCCTCAGGCCTGGTTCTGATGTTCTCCTCTCTGCTCCCTCAGGCCTGGTTCTGATGTTCTCTGTGCTCCTCAGGCCTGGTTCTGATGTTCTCCTCTCTGCTCCTCAGGCCTGGTTCTGATGTTCTCTGTGCTCCTCAGGCCTGGTTCTGATGTTCTCCTCTTTGCTCCTCAGGCCTGGTTCTGATGTTCTCCTCTCTGCTCCTCAGGCCTGGTTCTGATGTTCTCCTCTCTGCTCCTCAGGCCTGGTTCTGATGTTCTCCTCTCTGCTCCTCAGGCCTGGTTCTGATGTTCTCTCTCTCTGCTCCTCAGGCCTGGTTCTGATGTTCTCCTCTTTGCTCCTCAGGCCTGGTTCTGATGTTCTCCTCTCTGCTCCTCAGGCCTGGTTCTGATGTTCTCCTCTCTGCTCCTCAGGCCTGGTTCTGATGTTCTCCTCTCTGCTCCTCAGGCCTGGTTCTGATGTTCTCTGTGCTCCTCAGGCCTGGTTCTGATGTTCTCCTCTCTGCTCCTCAGGCCTGATTCTGATGTTCTCTGTGCTCCTCAGGCCTGGTTCTGATGTTCTCCTCTCTGCTCCTCAGGCCTGGTTCTGATGTTCTCCTCTCTGCTCCTCAGGCCTGGTTCTGATGTTCTCCTCTCTGCTCCTCAGGCCTGGTTCTGATGTTCTCCTCTCTGCTCCTCAGGCCTGGTTCTGATGTTCTCTGTGCTCCTCAGGCCTGGTTCTGATGTTCTCCTCTTTGCTCCTCAGGCCTGGTTCTGATGTTCTCTGTGCTCCTCAGGCCTGGTTCTGATGTTCTCCTCTTTGCTCCTCAGGCCTGGTTCTGATGTTCTCCTCTCTGCTCCTCAGGCCTGGTTCTCTGCTCCTCAGGCCTGGTTCTGATGTTCTCCTCTCTGCTCCTCAGGCCTGGTTCTGATGTTCTCCTCTTTGCTCCTCAGGCCTGGTTCTGATGTTCTCCTCTCTGCTCCTCAGGCCTGGTTCTGATGTTCTCCTCTCTGCTCCTCAGGCCTGGTTCTGATGTTCTCCTCTCTGCTCCCTCAGGCCTGGTTCTGACGTTCTCTGTGCTCCTCAGGCCTGGTTCTGATGTTCTCCTCTCTGCTCCTCAGGCCTGATTCTGATGTTCTCTGTGCTCCTCAGGCCTGGTTCTGATGTTCTCCTCTCTGCTCCTCAGGCCTGGTTCTGATGTTCTCCTCTCTGCTCCTCAGGCCTGGTTCTGATGTTCTCCTCTCTGCTCCCTCAGGACTGGTTCTGATGTTCTCCTCTCTGCTCCTCAGGCCTGGTTCTGATGTTCTCTGTGCTCCTCAGGCCTGGTTCTGATGTTCTCCTCTTTGCTCCTCAGGCCTGGTTCTGATGTTCTCTGTGCTCCTCAGGCCTGGTTCTGATGTTCTCCTCTTTGCTCCTCAGGCCTGGTTCTGATGTTCTCCTCTCTGCTCCTCAGGCCTGGTTCTGATGTTCTCCTCTCTGCTCCTCAGGCCTGGTTCTGATGTTCTCCTCTCTGCTCCTCAGGCCTGGTTCTGATGTTCTCCTCTCTGCTCCTCAGGCCTGGTTCTGATGTTCTCCTCTTTGCTCCTCAGGCCTGGTTCTGATGTTCTCCTCTCTGCTCCTCAGGCCTGGTTCTGATGTTCTCTCTGCTCCT
>CM033624.1:40735444-40745444 GCA_019453435.1 Rhinogobius similis
AACCAGGACTAAACCAGGACTAAACCAGGTCTAAACCAGGACTAAACCAGGTCTAAACCAGGACTAAACCAGGACTAAACCAGGACTAAACCAGGACTAAACCAGGTCTAAACCAGGACTAAACCAGGACTAAACCAGGTCTAAACCAGGACTAAACCAGGACTAAACCAGGTCTAAACCAGGACTAAACCAGGACTAAACCAGGACTAAACCAGGACTAAACCAGGACTAAACCAGGTCTAAACCAGGACTAAACCAGGACTAAACCAGGACTAAACCAGGACTAAACCAGGTCTAAACCAGGACTAAACCAGGTCTAAACCAGGACTAAACCAGGACTAAACCAGGTCTAAACCAGGACTAAACCAGGACTAAACCAGGACTAAACCAGGTCTAAACCAGGACTAAACCAGGTCTAAACCAGGACTAAACCAGGACTAAACCAAGACTAAACCAGGACTAAACCAGGACTAAACCAGGTCTAAACCAGGACTAAACCAGGTCTAAACCAGGACTAAACCAGGACTAAACCAGGTCTAAACCAGGACTAAACCAGGACTAAACCAGGACTAAACCAGGTCTAAACCAGGACTAAACCAGGTCTAAAACCAGGACTAAACCAGGACTAAACCAGGACTAAACCAGGACTAAACCAGGTCTAAACCAGGACTAAACCAGGACTAAACCAGGACTAAACCAGGACTAAACCAGGTCTAAACCAGGACTAAACCAGGTCTAAACCAGGACTAAACCAGGACTAAACCAGGACTAAACCAGGACTAAACCAGGTCTAAACCAGGACTAAACCAGGACTAAACCAGGACTAAACCAGGACTAAACCAGGTCTAAACCAGGACTAAACCAGGTCTAAACCAGGACTAAACCAGGTCTAAACCAGGACTAAACCAGGACTAAACCAGGACTAAACCAGGTCTAAACCAGGACTATCCCAGGTCTATCCCAGGACTATCCCAGGACTATCCCAGGACTATCCCAGGACTATCCCAGGGCCTGTTTCTGGCTCAGCACCTGCCTGTGTCAGTCACACTCTTTGTCTTTGGTGCAGAGTCATGTTACAGACTCTGAGTCTCTCAGACTCAAAATGGAGACGACTGAAGACAAAATGAATCCGATCGAAATCAGAATTAGACTCAGAATGACTCTATTGTTCCCTGAAGGAAAGTTGTGTTGGGCCGGACACAAAGTGTAGACAGTGACCGGCTCTGTTCGGCTTCACTTGGTGCTGTTTATGGGTGAACGGGCTGCTCCACGGCGCCTCCCGGAGGCCGGAGGGGGAGGGGCATCTCTGTGGAGCTCGAGGTCACAGGCCGATCAGACGTGTGAGAGCAGCTGGACAAACGGCAAAGTCACATCATGTTTGGACCTGAACCAGGTTCAAGTCGAGCTTCAATAAGAAACAAAAACGACAAAAACAAGTTTGAAGAAACATTTGATTAAAACAACAATTAAAGTGAAATAGTCTGAACCTCCCCCTCATCAGAGAATAAAGGGAGGGGAGGGCGCCCCCTCTCTGTGGCGCCCCCTCTCTGTGGCGCCCCCTCTCTGTGGCGCCCCCTCTCTGTGGCGCCCCCTCTCTGTGGTGTCCCCTCTCTGCGGCGCCCCCTCTCTGTGGCGCCCCCTCTCTGTGGCGCCCCCTCTCTGTGGCGCCCCCTCTCTGCGGCGCCCCCTCTCTGTGGCGCCCCCTCTCTGCGGCGCCCCCTCTCTGTGGCGCCCCCTCTCTGTGGCGCCCCCTCTCTGTGGCGCCCCCTCTCTGTGGTGTCCCCTCTCGGCGGCGCCCCCTCTCTGTGGCGCCCCCTCTCTGTGGCGCCCCCTCTCTGTGGCGCCCTCTCTGTGGTGTCCCCTCTCTGCAGCGCCCTCTCTGTGGCGCCCTCTCTGTGGCGTCCTCTCTGTGGCGCCCCCTCTCTGTGGCGCCCCCTCTCTGTGGCGCCCCCTCTCTGTGGCGCCCCCTCCCTGTGGCCCCCTGGCCCTCTCTGTGGCGCCCCTCTCTGTGGCGCCTCCTCTCGCCCCCCCCTCTCTGTGGCGCCCTCCTGTGGCGCCCCCTCTCTCTGGCCCTCTCTGTGGCCCCCTCCTGTGGCGCCCTCTCTGCGGCCCCCTCTCTGTGGTGTCCTCTCTGCAGCCCCCTCTCTCTGCAGTGCCCTCTCTGTAGCGCCTCCTGTGGCGCCCTCTCTGGCAGCCCTCTCTGTGGTGTCCCCTCTCTGCGGCTCTCTGTGGCTCTCTGTGGTGTCCCCGCTGTGTGGTGTCCCCTCTCTGTGGTGTCCCTCTCTGCGGCTCTCTGTGGCTCTCTGTGGCGCCCCCTCTCTGTGGCGCCCCCTCTCTGTGGCGCCCCCTCTCTGTGGTGTCCCCTCTCTGCGGCTCTCTGTGGCGCCCCCTCTCTGTGGTGTCCCCTCTCTGGCTCTCTGTGGCGCCCCCTCTCTGTGGTGTCCCCTCTCTGTGGCGCCCCCTCTCTGTGGCGCCCCCTCTCTGTGGCGCCCCCTCTCTGTGGTGTCCCCTCTCTGTGGCTCTCTGTGGCGCCCCCTCCCTGTGGTGTCCCCTCTCTGTGGTGTCCCCTCTCTGCGGCTCTCTGTGGTGTCCCCTCCCTGTGGTGTCCCCTCTCTGTGGTGTCCCCTCTCTGCGGCTCTCTGTGGTGTCCCCTCCCTGTGGTGTCCCCTCTCTGTGGTGTCCCCTCTCTGTGGCGCCCCCTCCCTGTGGTGTCCCTTCCCTGTGGCGCCCCCTCTCTGTGGTGTCCCCTCTCTGCGGCGCCCCCTCTCTGTGGCGCCCCCTCTCTGTGGCCTTAGAACAAGCCTTAGAATTGTATTTTCACTTCACAAAAGTATAATCCGTGTTAAAGTGTGTGATATTTCTGTGATAAAAGTACATATTGTGGGCTCAGTGGTTCTGGTCTTGTTTCAGACCAGCTCCGAATCACAAACCTCAGGGTGAACTTCACGAAGCTCCACACTCTGGGGGACAACCTTCTGGACACACGCGCCGAGATAAAGGAGAAGTATTACTACTCCATGTACGAGCTGGTCGTCCGCGGCAACTGCTTCTGCTACGGCCACGCCTCCGAGTGCGCCCCCATCCCAGGCATCGCCGACGACATCGAGGGAATGGTCAGAAAACGCACACTTTCAAAGAGTTTATGCAGAAACACCACAGCGTTCGGAATGTTATCTCTCAAAAACATAAGAGAGTGAAATGTTCTCCTGTAAGAGCTCAAACGTGAGAGACCTGCTGCAGTCTGAGAGCAAATATAAGTCTACAAGCCGGATAAATATTGTAACTGACAAAAACAAAGTGTGGTTAAGAGTATAAAACACACTCAGAAGTGTGGATCTGACACACATTTCTCCCGTCGGTGTGTTCCAGGTGCACGGCAGGTGTGTGTGTAACCACAACACAAAAGGTCTCAACTGTGAACTCTGCGATGACTTTTACAACGATCTGCCCTGGAGACCTGCCGAGGGCCGCCACAGCCACGCCTGCCAGAGTGAGACACACCTGAGACACCTGAGATACACCTGAGACACACCTGAGACATACCTGAGACACACCTGAGACACACCTGAGACACACCTGAGACACACCTGAGACACACCTGAGACACACCTGAGACACCTGAGACATACCTGAGACACACCTGAGACATCTGAGACACCTGAGACACACCTGAGACATCTGAGACACCTGAGACATACCTGAGATACACCTGAGACACACCTGAGACATCTGAGACACACCTGAGATACACCTGAGACATACCTGAGATACACCTGAGATACACCTGAGACACCTGAGACACCTGAGATACACCTGAGACACACCTGAGACACCTGAGACACACCTGAGACACACCTGAGATACACCTGAGACACACCTGAGACACCTGAGACACACCTGAGACACCTGAGACATACCTGAGATACACCTGAGATACACCTGAGACACACCTGAGACACACCTGAGATACACCTGAGACACACCTGAGACACGCCTGAGATACACCTGAGATACACCAGAGACACACCTGAGACACACCTGAGACACACCTGAGATACACCTGAGACACACCTGAGACACACCTGAGATACACCTGAGACACACCTGAGACACACCTGAGACACACCTGAGACACACCTGAGACACCTGAGACATACCTGAGACACACCTGAGATACACCTGAGACACACCTGAGACATCTGAGACACCTGAGACATACCTGAGATACACCTGAGACACACCTGAGACATCTGAGACACACCTGAGATACACCTGAGACATACCTGAGATACACCTGAGATACACCTGAGACACACCTGAGACACCTGAGATACACCTGAGATACACCTGAGACACACCTGAGACACACCTGAGACACCTGAGATACACCTGAGACACACCTGAGACACCTGAGACACACCTGAGACACCTGAGACACACCAGAGACACACCTGAGATACACCTGAGACACACCTGAGACACGCCTGAGATACACCTGAGATACACCAGAGACACACCTGAGATACACCTGAGATACACCTGAGATACACCAGAGACACACCTGAGACACACCTGAGACACCTGAGATACACCTGAGACACACCTGAGACACCTGAGACATACCTGAGACACACCTGAGACATACCTGAGACACACCTGAGATACACCTGAGACACACCTGAGACACACCTGAGACACACCTGAGACACACCTGAGACACACCTGAGACACACCTGAGACACACCTGAGACACACCTGAGAGTTAACTGATTTCTTCCTCTTTTTTTCTTTAGTTTGTGAGCAAAGTAGATGTGACTGAACAGAGACCTGTTGTGTTCCAGAGTGCGAGTGCCATGGCCACGCCTCCAGCTGTCACTTCGACATGGCGGTTTACTTGGCCACAGGAAACAGCAGCGGAGGAGTGTGTGACCTGTGTCTGCACAACACTATGGGCATAACTGTGAGAGCTGCAGACCCTTCTACTATAAAGACCCCCAACGAGACCTGAGGGACCCCCAGGTCTGCACACGTGAGTGTTATCTACATACACTGTACACGTGACACTGTACACGTGAGTGTTATCTACATACACTGTACACGTGACACTGCACACATGAGTGTTATCTACATACACTGTACACGTGAGTGTTATTATTACATATACTCCAAGTCTGCAGTATTTCCACTGTTGCTTACATGAGTTATTTTTCTGATTCTCCTCTGTGCCTCCTCTGTGCCTCCTCTGTGCCTCCTCTCTGTGCCTCCTCTGTGCCTCCTCTGTGCCTCCTCTGTGCCTCCTCTCTGTGCCTCCTCTCTGTGCCTCCTCTGTGCCTCCTCTGTGCCTCCTCTGTGCCTCCTCTCTGTGCCTCCTCTGTGCCTCCTCTGTGCCTCCTCTGTGCCTCCTCTGTGCCTCCTCTGTGCCTCCTCTGTGCCTCCTCTCTGTGCCTCCTCTCTGTGCCTCCTCTGTGCCTCCTCTGTGCCTCCTCTCTGTGCCTCCTCTCTGTGCCTCCTCTGTGCCTCCTCTGTGCCTCCTCTCTGTGCCTCCTCTGTGCCTCCTCTGTGCCTCCTCTCTGTGCCTCCTCTCTGTGCCTCCTCTGTGCCTCCTCTGTGCCTCCTCTCTGTGCCTCCTCTGTGCCTCCTCTGTGCCTCCTCTGTGCCTCCTCTGTGCCTCCTCTGTGCCTCCTCTGTGCCTCCTCTCTGTGCCTCCTCTGTGCCTCCTCTCTGTGCCTCCCTCTGTGTGCCTCCCTCTGTGCCTCCTCTCTGTGCCTCCCCTCTGTGCCTCCTCTGTGCCTCCTCTCTGTGCCTCCTCTGTGCCTCCTCTGTGCCTCCTCTCTGTGCCTCCTCTCTGTGCCTCCTCTGTGCCTCCTCTGTGCCTCCTCTCTGTGCCTCCTCTGTGCCTCCTCTCTGTGCCTCCTCTGTGCCTCCTCTGTGCCTCCTCTCTGTGCCTCCTCTCTGTGCCTCCTCTGTGCCTCCTCTGTGCCTCCTCTCTGTGCCTCCTCTGTGCCTCCTCTGTGCCTCCTCTGTGCCTCCTCTCTGTGCCTCCTCTCTGTGCCTCCTCTCTGTGCCTCCTCTGTGCCTCCTCTGTGCCTCCTCTCTGTGCCTCCTCTGTGCCTCCTCAGCCTGTGACTGTGACCCAGTCGGCTCTCTGGACGGGGGGGTGTGTGACGGTGACACAGACGTGGTCCTGGGGCAGGTCGCTGGACAGTGTCGCTGTAAAACACACGTCGAGGGGCCGCGCTGCGACAGGTGCAAAGCCGGGTTCTACGGCCTGAGCGCGGACAACCCGGACGGCTGCCAGCGTGAGTAACACCCGCCGGAGTGACACCCGCCGGAGTGACACCCGCCGTGGAGTGACACCCGCCGGAGTGACACCCGCCGTGGAGTGACACCCGCCGGAGTGACACCCGCCGTGGAGTGACACCCGCCGGAGTGACACCCGCCGGAGTGACACCCGCCGTGGAGTGACACCCGCCGGAGTGACACCCGCCGGAGTGACACCCGCCGGAGTGACACCCGCCGGAGTGACACCCGCCGGAGTGACACCCGCCGTGGAGTGACACCCGCCGGAGTGACACCCGCCGGAGTGACACCCGGCGGAGTGACACCCGGCGGAGTGACACCCGCCGGAGTGACACCCGCCGGAGTGACACCCGCCGGAGTGACACCCGCCGTGGAGTAACACCCGGCGGAGTGACACCCGCCGGAGTCACACCCGCCGGAGTCACACCCGCCGTGGAGTGACACCCGCCGTGGAGTAACACCCGGCGGAGTGACACCCGCCGGAGTGACACCCGCCGGAGTCACACCCGCCGGAGTGACACCTGCCGGAGTGACACCCGCCGGAGTGACACCTGCCGGAGTGACACCGGAGTGACACCCGCCGGAGTGACACCCGCCGGAGTGACACCTGCCGGAGTCACACCCGCCGGAGTCACACCCGCCGGAGTGACACCCGGCGGAGTGACACCCGCCGGAGTGACACCCGCCGGAGTGACACCCGGCGGAGTGACACCCGCCGGAGTGACACCCGCCGGAGTGACACCCGCCGGAGTGACACCCGCCGTGGAGTCACACCCGCCGGAGTAACACCCGCCGGAGTGACACCCGCTGTGGAGTGACACCCGCCAGAGTGACACCCGCCGGAGTGACACCCGCCGGAGTGACACCCGCCGGGGTGACACCTGTCTTGTTCTCCTGTCTTGCTCAGCCTGCAGGTGCGACGCTCGAGGCAGTGTTTCTGGGCGCGCTCAGTGCGACCCGGTCAGCGGGGACTGCGTCTGCAAACGCCTGGTGACAGGGCGCACCTGCGACCAGTGTCTGGTCAGTTTATCTTTATTTTGTGATAAGAATCTTTACTTTTCCCTCAGACACCAGCCTCACTCTGAGACACAAACATGAGAATCCATTTAGTCAAGTTCTTTTGTGATTGGTCTGAACCACCAGTGATTCTGAGACTGGACCAATAACAGGGCGGCATTGTGGTGTGGGCGGAGCCAAAGGTGAAACGCCAAAAAGAACCAAAACAGACTCCGACCATAAACTATTTCAGCAGAAACACAGACTTTGTGCTTTTGTAGAAGAAAGAGGTTCAGAGGAGCAGCAGCTCTACTCTGAGCTCCTCCTCTGAGGGAGCGCCCCCTGAGGAGGAGCTCAGTCTGAGGGAGCGCCCCCCTGAGGAGGAGCCCGGTCTGAGGGAGCGCCCCCTGAGGAGGAGCCCAGTCTGAGGGAGCGCCCCCTGAGGAGGAGCTCGGTCTGAGGGAGCGCCCCCTGAGGAGGAGCCCAGTCTGAGGGAGCGCCCCCTGAGGAGGAGCTCGGTCTGAGGGAGCGCCCCCTGAGGAGGAGCTCGGTCTGAGGGAGCGCCCCCTGAGGAGGAGCCCAGTCTGAGGCGCCCCTGAGAGAGCCCGGTCTGAGGCGCCCCTGAGGAGGAGCCCGGTCTGAGGCGCCCCTGAGGAGGAGCTTCGGTCTGAGGCGCCCCTGAGGAGAGCCCAGTCTGAGGCGCCCCTGAGGAGGAGCTCGGTCTGAGGCGCCCCTGAGGAGGAGCCCAGTCTGAGGCGCCCCTGAGGAGGAGCCCAGTCTGAGGCGCCCCTGCTCTGAGGAGGAGCCCAGTCTGAGGGAGCGCCCCCTGAGGAGGAGCCCAGTCTGAGGGAGCGCCCCTGAGGAGGAGCCCAGTCTGAGGCGCCCCTGAGGAGGAGCCCAGTCTGAGGGAGCGCCCCCTGAGGAGGAGCTCAGTCTGAGGGAGCGCCCCCTGAGGAGGAGCCCGGTCTGAGGGAGCGCCCCCTGAGGAGGAGCCCGGTCTGAGGGAGCGCCCCCTGAGGAGGAGCTTCTGAGCCGCTCTTGGTCCGACCCATCACCCTGGACCTGTTTGCCTTGAGTGACCCTCAGGGGCCCGAAGGCCCCGACAGCAGCTCCAGGATCATCCTCCGGGCGAAGGCGGGGCTTAAAGGCGGGGCTTAAAGGCGGGGCTTCTTCCTGTTTGACATCAGGGTGAGGGAACACCTCGATCCTTTCACTCTGGAGTTAGAGTCTGCAGGAGCCACAGCTGCCCTGGGACACTTTCACACAGCGAGTGGAAGTGTCTTGCTCAAAGACACAACAGTTTGTGCTCTGACCAGAGTCAACCCGTCCTCTGCTCCAGAGGGAGCTTCTATTTTTACAGTTTAACCCTTTCCTCCCTCAGACTCAGCCCCAGACGAGCGGCTCCTGTTTAAGCCCATATATGGACTTCCTGCTCTGGTTAAGTCTATGTTTGGACGTTCATTCCAGGGTTAAGTCCATATTTGGACGTTCCTGCTGGGTTTGGTCTATCTTTAGAGGCTCCTCTGTCGGGGCCGAGGGGCTCAGTCCTGCTCCAGTGGATCCACCTTCAGATCAGGTCCCTCTGGGTCTTTATCAGGACAGATTTAACACAGAATCAAACCCAGAAGTTCAACCATGAAACGAAGTGTTTGACCTGAAACAGTGAGGAGCAGCTGCAGGGTCTGCTCCTCCTTCAGCTCCTCCTTCAGCTCCTCCTCTTCACTCTGATAAACCACTTTAGTGTGAATCGTCCTGGTCCTGTGTTTGTGCTTCAGCCTGAAGGGTTCACTTTGTTTGTTTGTTTGTTTGTTTGTTTGTTTGTTTGTTTGTTTCAGCCGGAGCACTGGGCCCTGAGCCACGACCTGAGCGGCTGCAGAGGCTGTGACTGCGACGTGGGCGGAGCTTTGGACAATCTGTGAGTCACACCCGTCACATGACACAGCTTCACTGTGAGGGGCGGAGCTAATGTCGCCCCCTGCAGGTGCTCAGTGTGACCCATAGACCGTACATATCAGTGGACCGTGTTAGCATGCTAGCCGCCACGTTCCAAATAGGAAGCAGCTCTGGAGGCTCCTGGCTCCGCCCTCTTCCTGTGACTGTTTGGGTCAAACTCACATCTGGAGTTAAACGTCTGACACATGATCCTGGGGCTTTTTCTCGTTGGTTTTAAATCAATTTATTACAATAATAACTGACCAATCAGGTGCTTCCTTTTCCAGGGGCCGGTTTCACTCGTGTTAGCAACAGCTTTGATTGACAGCTAGCGCCTCACATTGCCGCCGTCTCCTCCCACTGAGGGGCGGAGACCGTTAGCAACCTCCTCCTGATTAGTCCATGTGGCCACGATACGCACTCGGATTTAAATATGGAGTCTGGCTCCACTTTAGCCGCTATAACTGCTAGCTCCACTTTAGCCGCTATAACTGCTAGCTCCACTTTAGCCGCTATAACTGCTAGCTCCACTTTAGCCGCTATAACTGCTAGCTCCACTTTAGCCGCTATAACTGCTAGCTCCACTTTAGCCGCTATAACTGCTAGCTCCACTTTTGCCGCTATAACTGCTAGCTCCACTTTAGCCGCTATAACTGCTAGCTCCACTTTAGCCGCTATAACTGCTAGCTCCACTTAGCCGCTATAACTGCTAGCTCCACTTTAGCCGCTATAACTGCTAGCTCCACTTTAGCCGCTATAACTGCTAGCTCCA
>CM033624.1:40747944-40765444 GCA_019453435.1 Rhinogobius similis
CTCTCCCTCTCTCTCCCTCTCTCCCCCTTTGCCTCAGATGCCCTCCCTCTCTCCCCCTCTCCCCTCTTTGCCTCAGATGCCCTCCCTCTCTCCCCCTCTCTCCCTCTCTCCCTCTCTCTCCCTCCCTCTCTCCCCCTTTGCCTCAGATGCCCTCCCTCTCTGCCTCTCTCCCTCTCTCCCTCTCTCTCCCTCCCTCTCTCCCCCTTTGCCTCTGATGCCCTCCCTCTCTCTCCCTCTCTCTCCCTCCCTCCCTCTCTCCCCCTTTGCCTCAGATGCCCTCCCTCTCTCCCTCTCTCTCCCTCTCTCCCTCCCTCCCTCCCTCCCCTTTGCCTCTGATGCCCTCCCTCTCTCCCTCCCTCCCTCCCTCTTTGCCTCAGATGCCCTCCCTCTCTGCCTCTCTCCCTCTCTCTCTCTCCCTCTCTCCCCCTTTGCCTCAGATGCCCTCCCTCTCTGCCTCTCTCCCTCTCTCCCCCTCCCTCCCCCTTTGCCTCAGATGCCCTCCCTCTCTGCCTCTCTCCCTCTCTATCCCCCCCTCCCTCGCCTTTTCCTCAGATGCCCTCCCTCTCTCCCTCCCTCTCTCCCCCTTTGCCTCTGATGCCCTCTCTCTCCCTCCCTCTCTCCCCCTTTGCCTCAGATGCCCTCCCTCTCTCCCTGTCTCTCCCTCTCTCCCTCCCTCCCTCTCTGCCTCTCTCCCTCTCTCTCCCTCCCTCTCTCCCCCTTTGCCTCTGATGCCCTCCCTCTCTCTCCCTCTCTCCTCAGGGGTGCTCGGTGGAGGTGAGGGAGCATCAGCCGGGACGTCCCGCCTCGTGGACAGGTCTGGGTTTCGCCCGCGTGCCAGTGAGCAGCGCACTGGAGTTCACCGTCGACAACATCCCCTTCTCCATGGAATACGACCTGCTGCTGCGCTACGAGTCACAGGTAACAGAGCTACGAGTCACAGGTAACAGAGCTACGAGTCACAGGTAACAGAGCTACGAGTCACAGGTAACAGAGCTACGAGTCACAGGTAACAGAGCTACGAGTCACAGGTAACAGAGCTACGAGTCACAGGTAACAGAGCTACGAGTCACAGGTAACAGAGCTACGAGTCACAGAGCTACGAGTCACAGAGCTACGAGTCACAGGTAACAGAGCTACGAGTCACAGGTAACAGAGCTACGAGTCACAGGTAACAGAGCTACGAGTCACAGAGCTACGAGTCACAGGTAACAGAGCTACGAGTCACAGGTAACAGAGCTACGAGTCACAGGCAACAGAGCTACGAGTCACAGGTAACAGAGCTCACGAGTAACAGAGCTCAACAGAGCTACGAGTCACAGGTAACAGAGCTACGAGTCACAGGTAACAGAGCTACGAGTCACAGGTAACAGAGCTACGAGTCACAGAGCTACGAGTCACAGGTAACAGAGCTACGAGTCACAGAGCTACGAGTCACAGGTAACAGAGCTACGAGTCACAGGTAACAGAGCTACGAGTCACAGGTAACAGAGCTACGAGTCACAGGTAACAGAGCTACGAGTCACAGAGCTACGAGTCACAGGTAACTGAGCTACGAGTCACAGGTAACAGAGCTACGAGTCACAGGTAACAGAGCTACGAGTCACAGAGCTACGAGTCACAGGTAACAGAGCTACGAGTCACAGAGCTACGAGTCACAGGTAACAGAGCTACGAGTCACAGAGCTACGAGTCACAGGTAACAGAGCTACGAGTCAGAGCTACGAGTCACAGAGCTACGAGTCACAGGTAACAGAGCTACGAGTCACAGGTAACAGAGCTACGAGTCACAGAGCTACGAGTCACAGGTAACAGAGCTACGAGTCACAGGTAACAGAGCTACGAGTCACAGGTAACAGAGCTACGAGTCACAGAGCTACGAGTCACAGGTAACAGAGCTACGAGTCACAGGTAACAGAGCTACGAGTCACAGGTAACTGAGCTACGAGTCACAGGTAACAGAGCTACGAGTCACAGGTCACAGAGCTACGAGTCACAGGTAACAGAGCTACGAGTCACAGAGCTACGAGTCACAGGTAACAGAGCTACGAGTCACAGAGCTACGAGTCACAGGTAACAGAGCTACGAGTCACAGGTAACAGAGCTACGAGTCACAGGTAACAGAGCTACGAGTCACAGAGCTACGAGTCACAGGTAACAGAGCTACGAGTCACAGGTAACTGAGCTACGAGTCACAGGTAACAGAGCTACGAGTCACAGGTCACAGAGCTACGAGTCACAGGTAACAGAGCTACGAGTCACAGAGCTACGAGTCACAGGTAACAGAGCTACGAGTCACAGGTCACAGAGCTACGAGTCACAGGTAACAGAGCTACGAGTCACAGAGCTACGAGTCACAGGTAACAGAGCTACGAGTCACAGGTAACAGAGCTACGAGTCACAGGTAACAGAGCTACGAGTCACAGGTCACAGAGCTACGAGTCACAGGTAACAGAGCTACGAGTCACAGAGCTACGAGTCACAGGTAACAGAGCTACGAGTCACAGGTAACAGAGCTACGAGTCACAGGTAACAGAGCTACGAGTCACAGGTAACAGAGCTACGAGTCACAGGTAACAGAGATACGAGTCACAGGTAACAGAGCTACGAGTCACAGGTAACAGAGATACGAGTCACAGGTAACAGAGCTACGAGTCACAGGTAACAGAGCTACGAGTCACAGGTAACTGAGCTACGAGTCACAGGTAACAGAGCTACGAGTCACAGGTAACTGAGCTACGAGTCACAGGTAACAGAGCTACGAGTCACAGGTAACAGAGCTACGAGTCACAGGTAACAGAGCTACGAGTCACAGGTAACTGAGCTACGAGTCACAGGTAACAGAGCTACGAGTCACAGGTAACAGAGCTACGAGTCACAGAGCTACGAGTCACAGGTAACAGAGCTACGAGTCACAGGTAACAGAGCTATGAGTCACAGGTAACAGAGCTACGAGTCACAGGTAACAGAGCTACGAGTCACAGAGCTACGAGTCACAGGTAACAGAGCTACGAGTCAGAGCTACGAGTCACAGAGCTACGAGTCACAGGTAACAGAGCTACGAGTCAGAGCTACGAGTCACAGAGCTACGAGTCACAGGTAACAGAGCTACGAGTCACAGGTAACAGAGCTACGAGTCACAGGTAACAGAGCTACGAGTCACAGGTAACAGAGCTACGAGTCACAGGTAACAGAGCTACGAGTCACAGAGCTACGAGTCACAGGTAACAGAGCTACGAGTCACAGGTAACTGAGCTACGAGTCACAGGTAACAGAGCTACGAGTCACAGGTCACAGAGCTACGAGTCACAGGTAACAGAGCTACGAGTCACAGAGCTACGAGTCACAGGTAACAGAGCTACAAGTCACAGGTAACAGAGCTACGAGTCACAGGTAACAGAGCTACGAGTCACAGGTAACAGAGCTACGAGTCACAGGTAACAGAGCTACGAGTCACAGGTAACAGAGATACGAGTCACAGGTAACAGAGCTACGAGTCACAGGTAACAGAGCTACGAGTCACAGGTAACTGAGCTACGAGTCACAGGTAACAGAGCTACGAGTCACAGGTAACTGAGCTACGAGTCACAGGTAACAGAGCTACGAGTCACAGGTCACAGAGCTACGAGTCACAGGTAACAGAGCTACGAGTCACAGGTAACAGAGCTACGAGTCACAGAGCTACGAGTCACAGGTAACAGAGCTACGAGTCACAGGTAACAGAGCTACGAGTCACAGGTAACAGAGCTACGAGTCACAGAGCTACGAGTCACAGGTCACATGACATACATGTAACAGCTATGAGTTTCTGAGGTTACTCTGAGGTTCCTCTGAGGTTCCTCTGAGGTTCCTCTGGTGTTCCTCTGGGGTTCCTCTGAGGTTCCTCTGGTGTTCCTCTGAGGTTCCTCTGAGGTTCCTCTGAGGTTCCTCTGGTATTCTTCTGAGGTTCCTCTGAGGTTCCTCTGGTGTTCCTCTGAGGTTCCTCTGAGGTTCCTCTGAGGTTCCTCTGAGGTTCCTCTGGTGTTCCTCTGAGGTTCCTCTGGTGTTCTTCTGGGGTTCCTCTGAGGTTCCTCTGGTGTTCCTCTGAGGTTCTTCTGAGGTTCCTCTGAGGTTCCTCTGGTGTTCCTCTGAGGTTCCTCTGAGGTTCCTCTGAGGTTCCTCTGGTGTTCCTCTGAGGTTCCTCTGAGGTTCCTCTGGGGTTCCTCTGGTGTTCCTCTGGTGTTCCTCTGAGGTTCCTCTGGTGTTCCCCTGAGGTTCCTCTGAGGTTCCCCTGAGGTTCCTCTGAGGTTCCTCTGAGGTTCCTCTGGTGTTCCTCTGAGGTTCCTCTGAGGTTCCTCTGAGGTTCCTCTGAGGTTCCTCTGGTGTTCCTCTGGTGTTCCTCTGAGGTTCCTCTGAGGTTCCTCTGGGGTTCCTCTGAGGTTCCTCTGGTGTTCCTCTGGTGTTCCTCTGAGGTTCCTCTGAGGTTCCTCTGGGGTTCCTCTGAGGTTCCTCTGGTGTTCCTCTGGTGTTCCTCTGAGGTTCCTCTGAGGTTCCTCTGAGGTTCCTCTGAGGTTCCTCTGGTGCTCCTCTGGTGTTCCTCTGGTGTTCCTCTGAGGTTCCTCTGAGGTTCCTCTGAGGTTCCTCTGAGGTTCCTCTGGTGTTCTTCTGGTGTTCTTCTGGGGTTCCTCATGTTCTTGACTCCGTGATGTTCTCGTTGCTCAGATGCCCCGGGACTGGGAGGAGGTCCGAGTGACGGTGGTTCGTCCCGGAGCGATTCCGACCAGCTCCCCGTGTGGAAACACCATCCCCGACGACGACCGACTGCTGCTGTCTCTGCCAGCCACGGCCCGGTACCACACGCACTCTGTACCCAGAACAGAACCAGGACCAGAACCAGACCAGGACCAGGACCAGACCAGGACCAGGACCAGGACCAGGATCAGAACAGGAACAGGAACAGGACCAGACCAGGACCAGACCAGGACCAGGACCAGGACCAGGACCAGACCAGGACCAGGACCAGGACCAGACCAGGAACAGACCAGGACCAGGATCAGAACAGAACCAGAACAGAACCAGAACAGAACCAGAACAGAGCCAGAACAGAACCAGAACAGAACCAGAACAGAACCAGAACAGACCAGAACCAGAACAGAGCCAGAACAGAACCAGAACAGAACCAGAACAGAGCCAGAACAGAACCAGAACCAGACCAGGACCAGGACCAGACCAGACCAGGAACAGACCAGGAACAGAACCAGAACCAGAACCAGACCAGGACCAGGACCAGGACCAGGACCAGAACAGAACCAGAACCAGAACAGAACCAGGACCAGGACCAGAACCAGAACCAGAACAGACCAGAACAGAACCAGAACAGAACCAGAACAGAACCAGAACAGAACCAGAACAGAACCAGAACAGAACCTGAACCTGAACAGAACCAGCACCAGAACCAGAACAGAACCAGAACCAGGACCAGGACCAGAACCAGAACCAGAACAGACCAGAACCAGAACCAGAACAGAACCAGAACAGAACCAGAACAGAACCAGAACAGAACCTGAACCTGAACAGAACCAGCACCAGAACCAGACCAGGACCAGGACCAGAACAGAACCAGAACCAGAACAGAACCAGCACCAGAACCAGACCAGGACCAGGACCAGAACAGAACCAGAACCAGAACAGAACCAGCACCAGAACCAGACCAGGACCAGGACCAGAACAGAACCAGAACCAGAACCTGAACAGAACCAGAACAGACCAGAACCAGACCAGAACCAGAACCAGAACCAGAACCAGCACCAGAACCAGACCAGGACCAGGACCAGGACCAGGACCAGAACAGAACCAGAACCAGAACCTGAACCTGAACCTGAACAGAACCAGAACAGAACCAGAACAGAACCAGAACAGACCAGAACCTGAACAGAACCAGAACAGACCAGAACCTGAACAGAACCAGACCAGAACAGAACCAGAACAGACCAGAACCAGAACCAGACCAGAACCAGAACCAGAACCTGAACCTGAACCTGAACAGAACCAGAACAGACCAGAACAGAACCAGAACAGACCAGAACCTGAACAGAACCTGAACAGAACCAGAACAGAACCAGAACAGAACCAGAACAGAACCAGAACCTGAACAGAACCAGAACAGACCAGAACCAGAACCAGAACCAGAACCAGAACAGAACCAGAACCTGAACAGAACCAGAACCAGAACAGAACCTGACAGTGTCCTCTGACCATCACCAGAACATTTACTTCCATCAGGACAAAAAAAGTGTCTCTGCTTCTGTTCCAGGTTCATGGTTCCTCTTGTGTTCATGGTTCATGGTTCCTCTGTGTTCATGGTTCCTCTGTGTTCCAGGTTCATGGTTCCTCTGTGTTCCAGGTTCCTCTGTGTTCCAGGTTCATGGTTCTTCTTGTGTTCCAGGTTCATGGTTCCTCTGTGTTCCAGGTTCCTCTGTGTTCCAGGTTCATGGTTCCTCTGTGTTCCAGGTTCCTCTGTGTTCCAGGTTCATGGTTCCTCTGTGTTCCAGGTTCATGGTTCCTCTTGTGTTCCAGGTTCATGGTTCCTCTGTGTTCCAGGTTCCTCTGTGTTCCAGGTTCCTCTTGTGTTGTTAGGTTCATGGTTCCTCTTGTGTTCCAGGTTCCTCTTGTGTTCCAGGTTCATGGTTCCTCTTGTGTTCCAGGTTCATGGTTCCTCTTGTGTTCCAGGTTCATGGTTCCTCTTGTGTTCCAGGTTCATGGTTCCTCTGTGTTCCAGGTTCATGGTTCCTCTGTGTTCATGGTTCCTCTGTGTTCATGGTTCCTCTTGTGTTCCAGGTTCATGGTTCCTCTTGTGTTCCAGGTTCATGGTTCCTCTTGTGTTCCAGGTTCATGGTTCCTCTTGTGTTCCAGGTTCATGGTTCCTCTGTGTTCCAGGTTCATGGTTCCTCTGTGTTCCAGGTTCATGGTTCCTCTTGTGTTCCAGGTTCCAGGTTCTTCTTGTGTTCCAGGTTCATGGTTCCTCTTGTGTTCCAGGTTCCTCTGTGTTCCAGGTTCATGGTTCCTCTGTGTTCCAGGTTCATGGTTCCTCTGTGTTCCAGGTTCATGGTTCCTCTTGTGTTCCAGGTTCCTCTTGTGTTCCAGGTTCATGGTTCTTCTTGTGTTCCAGGTTCATGGTTCCTCTTGTGCTCCAGGTTCATGGTTCCTCTGTGTTCCAGGTTCATGGTTCCTCTGTGTTCCAGGTTCCTCTGTGTTCCAGGTTCATGGTTCTTCTTGTGTTCCAGGTTCATGGTTCCTCTGTGTTCCAGGTTCCTCTGTGTTCCAGGTTCATGGTTCCTCTGTGTTCCAGGTTCCTCTGTGTTCCAGGTTCATGGTTCCTCTGTGTTCCAGGTTCATGGTTCCTCTTGTGTTCCAGGTTCATGGTTCCTCTGTGTTCCAGGTTCCTCTGTGTTCCAGGTTCCTCTTGTGTTGTTAGGTTCATGGTTCCTCTTGTGTTCCAGGTCCATGGTTCCTCTTGTGTTCCAGGTTCCTCTTGTGTTCCAGGTTCATGGTTCCTCTTGTGTTCCAGGTTCATGGTTCCTCTTGTGTTCCAGGTTCATGGTTCCTCTGTGTTCCAGGTTCATGGTTCCTCTGTGTTCCAGGTTCATGGTTCCTCTGTGTTCCAGGTTCATGGTTCCTCTTGTGTTCCAGGTTCATGGTTCCTCTGTGTTCCAGGTTCATGGTTCCTCTTGTGTTCCAGGTTCATGGTTCCTCTTGTGTTCCAGGTTCATGGTTCCTCTGTGTTCCAGGTTCATGGTTCCTCTGTGTTCCAGGTTCATGGTTCCTCTTGTGTTCCAGGTTCCAGGTTCTTCTTGTGTTCCAGGTTCATGGTTCCTCTTGTGTTCCAGGTTCCTCTGTGTTCCAGGTTCATGGTTCCTCTGTGTTCCAGGTTCATGGTTCCTCTGTGTTCCAGGTTCATGGTTCCTCTTGTGTTCCAGGTTCCTCTTGTGTTCCAGGTTCATGGTTCTTCTTGTGTTCCAGGTTCATGGTTCCTCTTGTGCTCCAGGTTCATGGTTCCTCTTGTGCTCCAGGTTCATGGTTCCTCTTGTGTTCCAGGTTCATGGTTCCTCTTTTGTTCCAGGTTCATCTTGTGTTCCAGGTTCATGGTTCCTCTGTGTTCCAGGTTCATGGTTCCTCTTGTGTTCCAGGTTCATGGTTCCTCTTGTGATCCAGGTTCATGGTTCCTCTGTGTTCCAGGTTCATGGTTCCTCTGTGTTCCAGGTTCCTCTGTGTTCCAGGTTCATGGTTCCTCTTGTGTTCCAGGTTCATGGTTCCTCTGTGTTCCAGGTTCCTCTGTGTTCCAGGTTCCTCTTGTGTTGTAGGTTCATGGTTCCTCTTGTGTTCCAGGTTCATGGTTCCTCTTGTGATCCAGGTTCATGGTTCCTCTGTGTTCCAGGTTCATGGTTCCTCTTGTGTTCCAGGTTCATGGTTCCTCTGTGTTCCAGGTTCCTCTGTGTTCCAGGTTCATGGTTCCTCTTGTGTTCCAGGTCCATGGTTCCTCTTGTGTTCCAGGTTCATGGTTCCTCTTGTGTTCCAGGTTCATGGTTCCTCTGTGTTCCAGGTTCATGGTTCCTCTGTGTTCATGGTTCCTCTTGTGTTCCAGGTTCATGGTTCCTCTTGTGTTCCAGGTTCATGGTTCCTCTGTGTTCCAGGTTCATGGTTCCTCTTGTGTTCCAGGTTCATGGTTCCTCTTGTGTTCCAGGTTCATGGTTCCTCTTGTGTTCCAGGTTCATGGTTCCTCTTGTGTTCCAGGTTTCTCTTGTGTTCCAGGTTCATGGTTCTTCTTGTGTTCCAGGTTCATGGTTCCTCTGTGTTCCAGGTTCCTCTTGTGTTCCAGGTTCCTCTTGTGTTCCAGGTTCATGGTTCCTCTTGTGTTCCAGGTTCCTCTTGTGTTCCAGGTTCCTCTTGTGTTCCAGGTTCATGGTTCCTCTTGTGTTCCAGGTTCATGGTTCCTCTTGTGTTCCAGGTTCATGGTTCCTCTGTGTTCCAGGTTCCTCTTGTGTTCCAGGTTCCTCTTGTGTTCCAGGTTCATGGTTCCTCTTGTGTTCCAGGTTCATGGTTCCTCTGTGTTCATGGTTCCTCTTGTGTTCCAGGTTCATGGTTCCTCTGAAGCCTCTGTGTTTGGAGAAGGGTGTGTCGTACACTCTTCGGCTGGAGTTCCGTCGGTATCAGGACTTCAACAATGTGCAGGACGGAGCCGGACATTTCATCCTCGTCGATTCGGTCGGACTTTTATTAAAAACATTAATATTCGACGTCACACAGACTCCGCCCCCTGCACGAGGAGTGACGGTCCGTAAATGTGTTCACAGATCGCGCTGATGCCGCGTCACTCGTCGCTCGACATGTTCAGCTCTGGAGACTCCGGCGCCACCTTGAGGAAGCAGACGTACGAGCGCTACAGATGCCACGACACGGCGAGGAGCGTGGCCCGTCCCGTGATGAGCGAGGCGTGTGCGCGGCTCATCTCCAGCATGTCGGCCGTGATCAACGACGGGGCGCTGGGTCAGTGTGAGGGGGCGGGGTCTGTCAGTGTGACCACCAGGGGGCGGAGTCTGTCAGTGTGACCACCAGGGGGCGGGGTCTGTCAGTGTGACCACCAGGGGGCGGAGTCAGTCAGTGTGACCACCAGGGGTCGGAGTCAGTCAGTGTGACCACCTGGGGGCGGGGTCTGTCAGTGTGACCACCAGGGGGCGGAGTCTGTCAGTGTGACCACCAGGGGGCGGGGTCTGTCAGTGTGACCACCAGGGGGCGGGGTCTGTGCCGTGTGACCACCAGGGGGCGGAGTCTGTCAGTGTGACCACCAGGGGGCGGAGTCTGTGCCGTGTGACCACCAGGGGGCGGGGTCTGTCAGTGTGACCACCAGGGGGCGGAGTCTGTCAGTGTGACCACCAGGGGGAGGGGTCTGTGCTGTGTGACCACCAGGGGGCGGGGTCTGTGCCGTGTGACCACCAGGGGACGGGGTCTGTGCTGTGTGACCACTAGGGGGCGGGGTCTGTACCGTGTGACCACCAGGGGGCGGGGTCTGTGCCGTGTGACCACCAGGGGGCGGAGTCAGTCAGTGTGACCACCAGGGGGCGGAGTCTGTGCCGTGTGACCACCAGGGGGCGGAGTCAGTCAGTGTGACCACCAGGGGGCGGAGTCAGTCAGTGTGACCACCAGGGGGCGGAGTCTGTGCCGTGTGACCACCAGGGGGCGGAGTCAGTCAGTGTGACCACCAGGGGGCGGAGTCTGTGCCGTGTGACCACCAGGGGGCGGGGTCTGTCAGTGTGACCACCAGGGGGCGGGGTCTGTGTTTGGGAAAGTAGAAGCAGAGGCCAGTGTGAGCTCAGACTCCTCCAGCACAGCAGGGGGCAGCAGAGGACAGAGGAGGAGGAGCCTGTGAACAGGAGCTCCGCCTCCTGCTGTGACTCTAGGACCAACAATAGTCCACATTAGAGTCAATGGGACTCTACTGTCACAGCTTTGAGTCGATGGGACCATATCATTTATGGCTTTATAGTTCAGGGGGAGGAGCTTAAATGTGGAGCCAATGAGGAGCCTCTAACACCGGCGTCATGTGCTTCTTCTTCTAGTTCTGTTCATAATCTGCTGCTGCATTTGACCCAGTTAAAGCTTCTTCTGGAGCTTTTAGGACGCGCTGCAGGGTCACAGTCTGATCTGGGTCAAATGCTCCGTTTAACCCTTTCCTCTCTCGTCCTGCAGCGTGCCAGTGCGACCCCCAGGGGGCGGTCAGCTCTCTGTGTGACGTGCGCGGGGGGCAGTGCCATTGCCGGCAGAACGTGATTGGACGACGCTGCGATGAGTGCGCACCGGGAACGTACGGCTTCGGCCCCGGCGGCTGCAAAGGTCAGCGACCTGTGACCTTTGACCTTTGACCTTTGACCTCCACCAGAGCACCCAACGCAACTCCCTCTGTGCTCAGGGTGCGGCTGCAGTCAGGACGGCTCTCTGTCTCCCTCTGTGGACTCTCTCTGTCTCCTCTCTGTGACACGTTCTCCCTCTCTGTCTCCTCTCTGTGACTCGTTCTCCCTCTGTGACACGTCCTCCCTCTGTGACTCGTTCTCCCTCTGTGCTCAGGGTGCGGCTGCAGTCTGTCTCCTCTCTGACTCTCTGTCTCCTCTCTGTGACTCGTTCTCCTTCTGTGACTCTCTCTCCTCTGTGACACGTTCTCCCTCTGTGGACTCTCTCTGTCTCCCTCTGTGACTCGTTCTCCCTCTGTGCTCAGGGTGCGGCTGCAGTCAGGACGGCTCTCTGTCTCCTCTCTGTGACTCCTTCTCCTCTCTGTGACACGTTCTCCCTCTGTGACACCTTCTCCCTCTGTGTTCAGGGTGCGGCTGCAGTCAGGACGGCTCTCTGTCTCCTCTCTGTGACACGTCCTCCCTCTGTGACACGTTCTCCCTCTGTGACTCGTTCTCCCTCTGTGCTCAGGGTGCGGCTGCAGTCAGGACGGCTCTCTGTCTCCTCTCTGTCTCTCTCTGTGACACGTTCTCCCTCTCTGTCTCCCTCTGTGACACGTCCTCCCTCTGTGCTCAGGGTGCGGCTGCAGTCAGGACGGCTCTCTGTCTCCTCTCTGTGACTCCTTCTCCCTCTGTGCTCAGGGTGCGGCTGCAGTCAGGACGGCTCTCTGTCTCCTCTCTGTGACACGTTCTCCCTCTGTGGACTCTCTCTGTCTCCTCTCTGTGACTCGTTCTCCCTCTGTGCTCAGGGTGCGGCTGCAGTCAGGACGGCTCTCTGTCTCCTCTCTGTGACACGTCCTCCCTCTGTGACACGTCCTCCCTCTGTGCTCAGGGTGTGGCTGCAGTCAGGACGGCTCTCTGTCTCCTCTCTGTGACACGTCCTCCCTCTGTGACACGTTCTCCCTCTGTGCTCAGGGTGCGGCTGCAGTCAGGACGGCTCTCTGTCTCCTCTCTGTGACACGTCCTCCCTCTGTGACACGTCCTCCCTCTGTGACTCGTTCTCCCTCTCTGTCTCCCTCTGTGGACTCTCTCTGTCTCCCTCTGTGACACGTCCTCCCTCTGTGCTCAGGGTGCGGCTGCAGTCAGGACGGCTCTCTGTCTCCTCTCTGTGACACGTCCTCCCTCTGTGACACGTCCTCCCTCTGTGCTCAGGGTGTGGCTGCAGTCAGGACGGCTCTCTGTCTCCCTCTGTGACACGTCCTCCCTCTGTGCTCAGGGTGCGGCTGCAGTCAGGACGGCTCTCTGTCTCCTCTCTGTGACACGTCCTCCCTCTGTGACACGTCCTCCCTCTGTGCTCAGGGTGTGGCTGCAGTCAGGACGGCTCTCTGTCTCCTCTCTGTCTCCCTCTGTGACTCCTTCTCCCTCTGTGACACGTTCTCCCTCTGTGGACTCTCTCTGTCTCCTCTCTGTGATAAGTTCTCTCTCTGTGACACGTTCTCCCTCTCTGTCTCCTCTCTGTGACACGTTCTCCCTCTGTGCTCAGGGTGCGGCTGCAGTCAGGACGGCTCTCTGTCTCCTCTCTGTCTCTCTCTGTGACACGTTCTCCCTCTCTGTCTCCCTCTGTGACACGTCCTCCCTCTGTGCTCAGGGTGCGGCTGCAGTCAGGACGGCTCTCTGTCTCCTCTCTGTCTCTCTCTGTGACACGTTCTCCCTCTCTGTCTCCTCTCTGTGACACGTTCTCCCTCTGTGCTCAGGGTGCGGCTGCAGTCAGGACGGCTCTCTGTCTCCTCTCTGTGACATGTCCTCCCTCTGTGACACGTTCTCCCTCTGTGACACGTTCTCCCTCTCTGTCTCCCTCTGTGACACGTCCTCCCTCTGTGCTCAGGGTGCGGCTGCAGTCAGGACGGCTCTCTGTCTCCTCTCTGTGACTCCTTCTCCCTCTGTGCTCAGGGTGCGGCTGCAGTCAGGACGGCTCTCTGTCTCCTCTCTGTGACACGTCCTCCCTCTGTGACACGTCCTCCCTCTGTGCTCAGGGTGTGGCTGCAGTCAGGACGGCTCTCTGTCTCCTCTCTGTGACATGTCCTCCCTCTGTGACACGTTCTCCCTCTGTGCTCAGGGTGCGGCTGCAGTCAGGACGGCTCTCTGTCTCCTCTCTGTGACACCTTCTCCCTCTGTGCTCAGGGTGCGGCTGCAGTCAGGACGGCTCTCTGTCTCCTCTCTGTGACACGTCCTCCCTCTGTGACTCGTTCTCCCTCTGTGACTCCCTCTGTGGACTCTCTCTGTCTCCCTCTGTGACACGTTCTCCCTCTGTGCTCAGGGTGCGGCTGCAGTCAGGACGGCTCTCTGTCTCCTCTCTGTGATAAGTTCTCGGGACAGTGCGAGTGTCGCTCCGGGGCGTTCGGGCCGCGCTGTGATCGATGTCAAACGGGACACTGGGGCTTCCCGAGCTGCCGGCCGTGTCAGTGTAACGGTCACGCCGACGAGTGCCACCAGAGCACCGGCGCCTGCCTGAACTGCCGCGGCAACACCGGAGGAGAGCGCTGCGACAGGTGCGCCCCTGACCTCATTCAGCTCCTGTATCTTTAGCTTTAGCTTTAGCTGTGGCCGGGGCAGAGACGGAGGAGACATCAGTCAAAGCCTGGGTCACGCTCTCTGCCCCGGGCGTCGTCTTCTGTTGATGACACACAGTCTGTTCCTTCTTTCTCTTTTTATTTGACATTAAATTCATACTTTTTGATCTTCATTTGCTGAATGTCACAGACGGCTCGTTCACTCAGAGCACGAAGGGTTTTGCTCGAAGCCAAACTACACTTCTTTAGTTTAGTTTGTTATTTGCCGTTTGCAGTTTAAACCCGACAAGCACCAGGTCAGTTACAATGAAAGTCTAAACTACACCAAACACCAAACGACACACGTCAGACACAGACGGAAGACTAAGAACTGAAACAGTCGTGCAAATCAAGAAGAACAGGCTCCTCCCAGTTTGACTTTTGTGGAGCGTCTCAGATGTTTAGATTCTCCTCTTTGTCCTGTTTGTTCTGAACTTTATCATTTGGTCCAAAACACAAAAGGTCTGAGTCTAAAGGTTAAAGAAACATCTACATTCAGGTTTGACTCAGAATGAGATCAGATGGATTCGACTTCAATGAAAACTCTTTTCTTTGTTTGAGCGGCTCTGGATCGTCACATTTTCACCAAAGTCTCCTTTAAACTCGACTGAAACATGTTCAGAACATTTAATCAAACACGGAGCATCAAACATGAAAGTCAAGAATGAGGTCATTATGTGAACCTGTGATCAGCCCACCTGATGACATCATGCAGTGCTGATCGGCCCACCTGATGACATCATGCAGTGCTGATCAGCCCACCTGATGACATCATGCAGTGCTGATCAGCCCACCTGATGACATCATGCAGTGCTGATCGGCCCACCTGATGACATCATGCAGTGCTGATCAGCCCACCTGATGACATCATGCAGTGGGAGCTGATCGGCCCACCTGATGACATCATGCAGTGGGAGCTGATCAGCCCACCTGATGACATCATGCAGTGGGAGCTGATCAGCCCACCTGATGACATCATGCAGTGCTGATCGGCCCACCTGATGACATCATGCAGTGCTGATCAGCCCACCTGATGACATCATGCAGTGCTGATCGGCCCACCTGATGACATCATGCAGTGCTGATTGCTGATCAGCCCACCTGATGACATCATGCAGTGGGAGCTGATCAGCCCACCTGATGACATCATGCAGTGGGAGCTGATCAGCCCACCTGATGACATCATGCAGTGCTGATCGGCCCACCTGATGACATCATGCAGTGTGGCGCGCTCTGATTGTCCTGTCGTCCTGCAGATGTGCCAGTGGTTTCTATGGTAACCCGGTGCTGGGCGGGGCGTCGCCGGGGCACTGTCGCCCCTGTCCCTGCCCCGACGCGCCCAACAGTGGGCGCCACTTCGCCTCGTCCTGTTACCAAGACGACCGCAGCCTCCAAATCATCTGCAACTGCAAGCAGGGCTACACAGGTAAGAAGGGCCGCTCTGATTGGCTCTCACCGAGTCAGAGCGTCTGATTGGCTGTCACCGAGTCAGAGCGTCTGATTGGCTCTCACAGAGTCCGAGCGTCTGATTGGCTCTCACCGAGTCAGAGCGTCTGATTGGCTCTCACAGAGTCCGAGCGTCTGATTGGCTGTCACCGAGTCAGAGCGTCTGATTGGCTCTCACAGAGTCCGAGCGTCTGATTGGCTGTCACCGAGTCAGAGCGTCTGATTGGCTCTCACAGAGTCAGAGCGTCTGATTGGCTCTCACAGAGTCAGAGCGTCTGATTGGCTCTCACCGAGTCAGAGCGTCTGATTGGCTCTCACAGAGTCAGAGCGTCTGATTGGCTCTCACAGAGTCAGAGCGTCTGATTGGCTCTCACCGAGTCAGAGTGTCTGATTGGCTGCCGTTTGGTCTCTGCAGGTGACAGGGGGCTCCTGCCCTGTGAGTGTCAGGAGCCTCCTGTCACCAGTTACTGAAACAAAATGTGAGAAAACTTAGTGAAGCTTTCAAAACTCAATACTAGTTTTTTTTCAGACCAGTCTGTGTGTCTAATGTGAAGCATGACCTCTGACCTCTGACCTCTGACCCCTGACCTCTGCCCTCTGATCTCTGACCACTGACCTCTGCCCTCTGATCTCTGACCACTGACCTCTGACCTCTGCCCTCTGACCTCTGCCCTCTGACCTCTGCCCTCTGACCTCTGCCCTCTGACCACTGACCTCTGCCCTCTGACCTCTGACCTCTGCCCTCTGACCACTGACCTCTGCCTCCTGCCCTCTGACCTCTGCCCTCTGACCTCTGCCCTCTGACCTCTGCCCTCTGACCCCTGCCCTCTGACCTCTGACCTCTGACCCCTGCCCTCTGACCCCTGCCCTCTGACCTCTGACCCCTGCCCTCTGCCCTCTGGCCTCTGCCCTCTGGCCTCTGACCCCTGACCTCTGACCTCTGCCCTCTGCCCTCTGACCTCTGACCTCTGCCCTCTGCCCTCTGACCTCTGCCCTCTGATCTCTGACCACTGACCTCTGCCCTCTGATCTCTGACCACTGACCTCTGCCCTCTGATCTCTGACCTCTGACCTCTGACCCCTGGCCTCTGACCACTGACCTCTGCCTCCTGACCTCTGACCCCTGCCCTCTGCCCTCTGACCTTGACCTCTGACCTCTGCCTCCTGACCTCTGACCCCTGCCCCCTGGCCTCTGACCTCTGACCTCTGACCCCTGGCCTCTGACCTCTGACCTCTGACCCCTGCCCCCTGACCTCTGACCTCTGCCTCCTGACCTCTGACCTCTGACCCCTGCCCCCTGGCCTCTGACCTCTGACCTCTGACCTCTGACCTCTGACCCCTGGCCTCTGACCACTGACCTCTGCCCTCTGCCCTCTGACCTCTGACCCCTGCCCTCTGACCTCTGCCCTCTGACCTCTGCCCTCTGACCTCTGCCCTCTGGCCTCTGCCCTCTGCCCTCTGACCTCTGCCCTCTGACCTCTGACCTCTGACCCCTGCCCTCTGCCCTCTGGCCTCTGCCCTCTGGCCTCTGACCCCTGACCTCTGACCTCTGCCCTCTGACCTCTGCCCTCTGACCTCTGCCCTCTGACCTCTGACCTCTGACCTCTGCCCTCTGACCTCTGACCTCTGCCCTCTGACCTCTGCCCACTGACCTCTGACCTCTGCCCTCTGACCTCTGACCTCTGCCCTCTGACCCCTGACCCCTGGCCTCTGACCACTGACCTCTGACCCCTGACCCCTGCCCTCTACCCTCTGCCCTCTGACCTCTGACCTCTGACCTCTGACCCCTGGCCTCTGACCACTGACCTCTGCCCTCTGACCTCTGACCCCTGCCCCCTGACCTCTGACCTCTGCCCTCTGACCTCTGACCCCTGCCCCCTGACCTCTGACCTCTGCCCTCTGACCTCTGACCTCTGGCTCAGGTCCTCGGTGTGACCAGTGTGCTCCCGGTCACTATGGAAACCCCGCTGTCCCCGGTGGTCGCTGCGAGCCGTGCGAGTGTCACAATAACATCGACATGTCGGACCCTTCGGCGTGCGACCGCTCCACCGGCCTCTGCCTCAAGTGTCTGTACCACAGCGAGGGGCGGAGCTGCGGCGAGTGTCGGCACGGTTACTACGGCGACGCCACCCGCCGCAACTGCAGGAGTCAGTCGGGTTATTCAGATCATTATTACAGCTTCGCTCCGGGTTGAAAGGACTAACCCTTGAGTCTGACGCCCTTTTCCCAGAGTGCACCTGTAACTCCCTGGGCACAGACAGCGCCTCGTGTGGTCAGAGCGAGGACTGCAGCTGCCAGCGCTCCAGCGGGCAGTGCCAGTGTCTGCCCAACGTCACGGGGCTGTCATGTGACCACTGCGCGCCCAATCACTGGAACCTGGCGAGCGGCCGAGGCTGTGAGGCCTGTGGGTGTGACCCGGGGAACTCCTACAGCGCCACCTGCAACGAGGTACGTGTACTGCATGTGTACAGGACGTGTACTGCAGGTGTACTGCACGTGTACTGTAGGTACTGCAGGTACTGCACAAATATACA